>CM065302.1:45848036-46448036 GCA_032871835.1 Dipteronia dyeriana | reverse complement strand
TGGTTTGGGGGTAGTACATATACACACACTTGTATAGGTTTTGAGCATATAGTGAAAATCGGTTTGGGGGATATCATATCCCACCCCGTTCAAATTTGAAAAAAAATGTTAATGCTTGATGATTGGTTTGTGCTTAAATGTCAAATTGTACTTTATTGTCATATTCTATGTATGAGCCCTTTTGAGTCTTTATTTTGGTTTGGGCAATGATTGTGTATGATTATTGCCTAGGTTTGTTTTGAGTCATGTCAGGTGCGCGCCTACTAGGTCGAACTCTCTAGTCTTCAACATTAAGGACAATGTTGGGTTTTGGTTTGGGGGTGTAAACGCCTTGTTAGTCGTCTTTTTATTTTAACATTAAGTCATTTTTAGTTTCGGTCCAAATTTTTTGATTTTGTCACAGTGGAAAAAAAATTGAGCTTTCACAAGCTTGGATGTGATGCCTTGAACATGTGCTTTTGGCGAGTCTATGCATGCATTAAGAGCTTGTGTAAGAAATCTTTATCCCTCGTGGGTGGCTATTTGCATTGTCATGGGTTAGTTATATCCTTTATATGCTTAATTTGAGGGAACTTGGTGCTTTTGCACCTTGTTCTAATAGTAGAGACACCCGTGAGTTCACAAACATTTAAAAAATGTAATTGAGTGTACATTTTATTCTACAATTTAAACACTCTTCTCGTCATAAGTGTCACATGCCATAGGACATACATTGTATATATAGTGTGGATTGCTTGATGGAAGCATTCATTCCCTTAATAGACTAATTATGGATATGATTATAGGCAATGTGTGTGCATTCAACTACTTAAAAAGCCAATACACATTCCCTTATCCCTTTTGTGTGCATCATAGCGAAATTTGCGGCCAAACACTTACCTTTCAGTTGGAACCAAAAAGGTACCCATATAACCATTAGCTCAAACACAAGCCTACACTTTTAAATGCCATTCATGTAAGGGTGTGTGTGTTGTGTGGGTTTGACAGGTGTAAGCTCTGAGTTAAGATATCATGTATGTAAGCAACAATAAAATTGTGTACGAAATGTCTCAATATGTAAAAGTGCCTAAATTTGCACATCTGAGCTTAATTGTCAAGATGTAATATGTAAGTGTGCAAAAAAAAAAGGAAAAGAAAAGAAGAATCAAAATGAAAGAAAAAGGCAAAAGAAAAGGAAAGAAAAGAAAAGAGCCTTGAAAGTAAATGTTAAGTACTCACAATGTAGAGTATAATTTTGAAACATAAATGTGTGTATATTTGTAAATGCCTAGTTCTAAGAGTGTTAATGTGTAATAGAGCTTTGTATAGAGTGTGAGAGTTCAATTAAGCATGATTGGTGACCGTTGAACTCATAATTTTTCGTATTTCTTTGTTCACCAAATCTAACCCCATGGCCCCATTAGAACCAAACGAAAGTTCTTTTTGATCCTAGCAGGTCTTGATTGAGAATGTTTGTTGAAGCTTGATCTTCCATGTTCATGGCATAGTGAATCATTCTTAGGCTAATTCACATAAATTAGCAGTTGTTGAATGTACATTGAATGCAATGCATTAGAATTCCTTGCATAATTTTCTTTTTTGCATACCTTGTTGAGTGTGGACTTAGGACTCTAAGTGGAAAAAGAAGAGTGAAATCGAATGAGAAATAGAGTCAAAGAGAATTACACTCAAGGTGTTGGAGTGAGTAGCCCCCGATATGAGAGCGCTCTTAAGCGTGAGATTTGTGATAGTGCAAATTTCCCTCAAGTGCCTTTGAGTTGTTTTATATTACTTTGCATTTATTTACTTATCTCTATCACACATCCTTGCATCTCATCACCGGTTGGGCATGAGACTTATTGAACTTGTTAGGTTTTTGGTTTACGTTGGCATTAATTCCATATCAAAACAATGTTTCACTTATATTGATTTAGTTGTCTTAGGCTGATGATGATTCAAGCTTAAAAAAAGATATGACAACTATTCAAGCAAGTTCAAGTCTTCAAAGAGAAATGTGATTCATTGTTCGACAAAGGTATAGTTAAGACCTCATTCTCTTACAAGGCTTAGGCACACACACATACACATAAATCATTTATATGTGTCTCTACATCGTTGTGCTCATTTTGTATAACACATTCACACACTTAATATTGAATGTTTATGCATTAGATTGCATGTTCGTGGACTATGTCTAAGTGATAGCATTCTTGTGTGTTATGTGTTTATATATTTATGTAACTTAGACCTTGGACTTGAATTTGGTATTACATTTTTCTTTATTGAGTTCTGGTCATTTCGGTTTCTCTTTCATTTGATTACGAGTTCCGAGTCAAGAGTTACGAAACTTTTCAGTCACGTTGCATGCATTGTCTTCATTTTCGTGTATCAAGTTGAATTAATAATTTATGGTCTAAGTTTTCTAGTCTTCTATGTGTGTAAGAGAGTCCCAGTTCGTAATCTGTAAACGGATTCAAATTCAGATTTTGGAGGCCGGAGAACGGTCGAAGGACGTGGAGGTGTGCAAAAAAGGGAGCGATGGCCAAAAGGCTACCATGCCTCTCCTTCCTGAGATGATGCATGGCCATCTCGAAGAGGATGCCTTCCTGCCCCCAAGATGACCACGTGCCATCTCGGGGAAGCAATAGGCATGGTGGGCTTTGTGTCTTTTCACTCATTCCTTCCTTCTATTTTAAATATATCTTCCCTCTCTCATTTCATTTTGTAAGAAGACATTTTAAAAACTTTGTACATAAGTTTCCTTGCAATTTTTCTCACCTTCGAAACACTATATCTTCTTCGTTTGAACTCCAATTCATTTGATTTGAATTGGAGAGTGTTCATCCTTCAATTCTCTATCTTATTTATGCTTTGTTTAATTTGGATCCTTCTCTAGTGATGTGTAAGCTTGCTTAACAAGGCTTGATTGATAATACATATTGTTTGTGCTACATATGCTTTATTATCTTAAGTATTGTTATTCAAGCTAACTAGAGGGACAAACATAAGTTTGCTTTAAAGGATTGGAAAAATGTGTAAAAACCTATTCAGGCCCCCTCTAGGTTAGCCTAACGCAATTTAACCATGTTTGTGCAATTTCATAACTATTTGTTTTAAGTCTAAAAGAGTTTTAGATTGAGTCATTTTCATTTATGTCTTGTGTGTTCTGTTTTAAGGTTTACTCGAGGACGAGCAAAGGTTTGGTTTGGGGGTTTTTGATCGTGCCAAAATTGTCAGATATTTTGGCTCTCAATTCCAATTCCAATTCCTTTGTCTCGTTTTTAAGTATTTTTTTATTTATCTTATAGCTCTTTTGATATATTTGCAGGCAATTAGGTACATGTTGGAAGAAAGGATGAAAAATGTGAAAATTGGGTGAAAACTTGCTAGAATCTGTGAAGAAAAGCTTCAGTGTATAGGTCACTGCACAGGTCCTTGCCCGCTTATAACCAGTGCACAAACCGCACAACTGAGTAAATCCGAGAAGCAGATCAGACACCAATTAGGTCACTGCACTAGTCAATGTGCGGGTCTATACGTGTGCATATCAAAAAGCAAGAGAAGAGAAGTTTAAGAATCAGATCACTGTGTGGGTCCTTACCCGTACAATACCTACGCGTTTAGAACATCAGGACTGCCACATCAGCATTTTCAGACCTAATCTAGGGACCCTATGAATACATCTTGTTCTCATTTTCGATGGGCATCATCTCAGAATCATTTCCTTCCATTCTTCTCTCTTCCAAATCTAACCATCCATCATCATCACCTACTGAAGGACACTTGGAGAATTGGAATCAAGCTTGAAGAAATAAGGAATCTCTTCATGGGTCTTCTTTATCTCTTTTCTCCTTGTTATTTTATTGTAACTGTCATCAGTTTCTAAATCCCATAGTGGGAGTTACGTAATCGAATATGAATTTGTGGGTTTTCCACTGTAAGTTTATTTGATTTATTAGTTTCATTTATTGTGCTTATTTATGTTTAATCGTCTCTAGAATTAAGTTGGCTTTCAAACTCTTATTTCTTGACGATTGATTGAACTTATTCGAGTAAACTTTGCTTTAATTGTATCTTTGTGAATTTGATAGGCATTCCAACTCCCATTCACTTAGTGGTTGAACTTGGTTTTTGAAAGCATTCCAACTCCCAATCCATTGTAGAGGTTGGATAGTGATGTCTTAGTGAGCCAAGTAAGCTTTCCAACTATTGGTCTATATTTGATATCAACTTATATTTTTAACCATACACACATTAGGTGTTAAACAAACTCACTTGAATCGGAAGGGATATGTTACGAGCATTCATATCCTTCATATTCTGGCTAGGTAAAAGGGGTGGATTGTGAGCATTCCAATCCAAGCCATCCTGGAAACTCTAACTAGGTAGATTAACCCTAATTGATCGAATTGGCTCTTAAAGAATGGATTACCCACTATTCGTGTTTGATTGCATTGACTCCCACTCATCTCATTGTCTTATCTCTCAACATTCTTGCTAATTGATAGTTTAACTTTATATTAATTAATATAATTACATTTTACATTTTAGATGTTAATTCTCAACCAAACCATTGATATTTATGTTTCATGCATTATTTTAGTTTAGTATTAGTTAACTAGTTTTAGCCATTTAAATTTGTTTTCCCTGTGGACGACACTCGACTTGCCATTGTACTAGTTTTATAAACTTTTGAGACATTATTGTGGTTTTATAAATTTTGTTTTACAAGCTATTTTACATATGCAAAATGACACTTGTCACAATGGCTCATTACATGATGGATCAGTGCAAGGGGCAGATAACGTAAGGGTCGTGGATCTGGATTTTGACATAGAGGATAGGACAAACTTGGAGCAGATTGTAGCAAGGGCAAGGACAAGGAGGGCCAAAAGAATTACCTTCAGGGCATACATGATCCAAATCTTCAGAATGACTGGCCGGTTAACCATTTTTCATTTTGTTTTTGGCTTAAGTCATTTAGGGGACCAGGCCAGCTAAGTCTTGGTTCCCATAGGATGTAATATTGAACTGGTGCTTCATAGCCCTTTTATGCTTGCTTTGTGTTTGTTTGTTTGCTTGTTCTTTTCTTTTTTTTGCTTGTTGAACTTGGCTCTTTGAATATTGCTACTTGGTAAGGTCTGACCCGTGGTACCCATGTCCGTTTGTGAAGTGGCGTGGATTTGACATTTATCTCAACTGCCCATTTTTATGGTTTTTTTCTAGTTACTTGTCCTTTTATGCGATGATCCTGGTAGGCAAATGAGGCTTGTTTAGCACTAAGTCATCTCTTGGAGAGGGTCTAGTCCTGATCCAAGGCATCGAGCTATCATGCACTAAGAGTCTCGGTTAGGCAAGGATTCTGGACCAGGTCACTTCTTAGGGGGGGTCCAGTCCCAGTCCAAGGCATCAAGTCTTCCTGTACCAGAAATCCAGGTTAGGTGATAATCTTGGTAGGCAACTAAGGCCACTTTAACACTAGGTCACTTCTTGGAGGGGGTCCAGTCCTAGTTCAAGGCATCAGGCCTTCCTGCACTAGGAATCCCAGTTAGGTGATAATCTAGTAAGAAACTAAAGTGTCTTTAGCATCAGGTCACTTCTTGGAGGGGGTCCAGTCTAAGTCAAAGACATCAGGCCTTCACGTACCAGGAATCTCGGTTAGGCAAAGATCCTGGTAGGCAACTAAGGCCACTTTAGCACCAGATCACTTCTTGGAGGGGGTCTGTTCCCAGTCTAAGGCAACAGGCCTTCCTGCACCAGGAGTCCTAGTTAGGAAATGATCCTAATCGGCAACTAAGGCCACTTTAGTATCAAGTCACTTCTTGGAGGAGGTCTATTCTAGTCCAAGGCATCAGGCTATCCTACATCAGGAATCCTTGTTAGACGATGATCCTGTTCAGCAATTAAGGCCATTTTAGCACCATGTCACTTCTTGGAAGGGGTCTAGTCCCAGTCTACGGTTGCAGGCATTCCTGCACTAGGAATCCCGATTAGGTTATTATCCTAGTAAGCAACTAAGGTCACTTAAGCACCATGACACTTCTTGGAGGGTGTCTAGTCTCAGTCTAAGGCAACAGGCATTCTTGTACCATGAATCTTGACCTTCAAGCGATGATCGTGGTAGGCAACCAAATCCACTTTAGTACTAGATCACTTTTTGGTGAGGGTCTAGTCCAAGTCCAAGACATCAAGTCTTCTTTCGCTAGAATCCCAGTTAGGCAATGATCCTTATAGGCAATTAAGGCCACTTTAGTACCTGATTACTTCTTAGAGAACTAAGACAACTTTAGCAATAGATCACTTCTTGGAGGGTGTCTCGTCCCAATGCAAGGCATCAGGCTTTCCTATACAAGGATTCCTGGTTAGGCGATCTTAGCGAAGCATATGGAGTTTTCTTAACAAACAGCTTTCTTCCATTGATTTTGTACAAAAGTCCTTGGAGATACAGTCTTGGGCTTTATGGCTTGATTTAGATTGATCTGCCTCGATTCTTTTTAACCCGCATGCATTTTTACACTTTGGACAAAAGAAAAGTATTGTCTTTGGATTTTCTAGTAAGAGCTTGAGCCATGATTTTACAGGGAATTGTCGGACCCAGGTCTGGAGTTTTTAATCGGGAACCTGGCTCTTGAATATCTTCACTGCTGTATTTTCTTTAATGGATTGGTCGAGTGTGGGGCTTTTGGATTCATAGGGGAGGTTGATTCTATGGTTTTATTCCTTTTAGGGGTTGAAACGCTTCAGAAAGTATGTGTTCCACGTGTGGTCAATGGTATACCCATCCATGTCTTTCAACTTTTATGCTCCGGTATGGACCAATACTTTGACCTGGTAGGGCCCTTCCAAGTTGGGTACCAACACTTCTTCTTTTCGATGCTAGTATTCTGGGTCACTTTACGAAGGATCGGGTCCCTCTCATTGACCTGCTTTTGAAATATCGGGCAATCTTCTGGTTGTTACTGCTACCCTTTCCGCGGTCCCTGTATATCATCATAAAATAAGTCCAGGCTGGCTATCAATTTCTGCTGATTGCTTTTTGAGTCATAGTGCTTAACCTGGAAGGTAGGCTGTTTTACCGAAGGCTAGGAAGTATGAGGTTTCTACGGTGGCAGTCCTATGCGTGGTATTGTAAGTCCATATGATATTGGGTAATTCTTTAGCCTAGCCTCCCTTCTTTACTTACAGATTCCTTTTAAATAGCTTCTCAATGGCTTTTTAAATTGACTCAACCAGCCAATTGGTTTGGGGATGGACGATTGAGGCGAAGCGTCACTTGATCCTCAATCCCTTACAAAAACTTATGAAATTAAAATTGTCGAATTACTTTCCTAGGTCAGTGATCATAACCTTTGGTGCGCCAAACCCAGACCACATTTTTTTCTTATGAATGCAGTTATGTTATCTTTTTTTATATGGCTTTGCGGTTCCGTTCCACCTAGCAGGTGAAATAGTCAATTGCCCAATCACATGCTTAGCCTGTCAAGGGGTCATTGGCAAGGAACTGATCAGGTCTACTTTCCACATTGCAAATGGACATGGCGTACTAATCATGGAGAGCTTCATATAAGGCTAGTGCACCAGGTTAGCCACTTTCTCACAGGGGTGCATGACCAGGAAAATTGCTTTCCATCTTCTTGGATGGTCAGCCAAAAGTAGCACATCCTAAGACTCAGTGAGCCAATGCGTCCCCTCCGGAGTGGTCTCCTTAGGTACCGAAATGGACTTCTCTTAGGGCCCATTTATCCATGTGGAGGCACCTTAGGAGAGGTAGGGATTTTCTTTTCCTGTAGGGGTGTCCTATTGGGGTTTATTTCCTAAAGCTTGTAATTTGTAAATGGTATGTTAATGTAAATAAAATAATAGTTTAATTCATTCTTCTTATGACATATATAGTATATAACTTATGCACTTAACATCTAAGATTGTTGAATGTAATCTCGAACTGTGTATATGAATGTCATATACAGATGGATACAGTAAGAGACATGCAATCTAAAGAGTCCTTAGAAAGCAAATAAAACTAGTTATTTTATTTATGGTTAATTTACAGTTGCGGTCCATTCCGTAGTGTACAGTGATCCTATCATGGATCATTCATATGAAGATATGAGAATGGAGGTACCTTGTATGATGTGATCATTTAAGATTGGGCCCTGATCTATATGAATCTCTCACTAAGATCCGTATATCGATGAGATTCATATATATCAACTGATGATGGCTATACGTGGGTGATCTTAATCCTGGGTGTCTTATCGACTCCTTCAGGTTAGAACGTAATCTTTGATGTACCATGGGTGAGGTCAGAGTTGCATCCCCGATCAATATGCTCAATATGTTGGGATTGTGCTTTGACTTGTGGCTGGGAAGGTTTGTACACAATAATAGAATCCATTTCTTCTTGTGAGAAGTAGATGGTATTTCCCTTAAGGGCTGATTCGGGGATTGAACAATATGACCACTCTCATAAATTCATAAGGAATGTAGGATTTATTATTCATTAGAGAATCAATGGTACTTAATGGAAAGACATAATTAGAGGGGTATAACGAATATTATGACCCAACTCTAATTATGAACTACTTATGGAGGATTATACCATATGTAATAGCTATATCGATGGACACTAAAGGTTATTGGTTTGTGCAAAAACATCTACAGTTTAGAGAGTGTAGCTTCGGGTTTCTAGTGGAATAACACCGAAATTAATAATCGAGAAATATTAATTAAAGAGTTTAATCAATTATTTCTAAGGATTATTTAAGCTCAAAATACTGTGGGTCCATTAGGTCCCCTTACTAGCCCGATTGATTAAGGTAACAAGGGTCACGGTTAATTAATTAGATTGTTTCATTAATTGTATTACAAAAGTGACACATGTTGAACTAGGAATTAATTGAATAATGAGATTATTTAATTAATGAATTTAATGACTATAATAATTAAATAATAAGATCATTTAATTATGTAATTAATTATTGATAAAGGGTGTTATTTGATATTTATATTTGAAAGATAGGATAATTTGATTATCTTATTTTTAAATTAATTAAATATTAATTTTGAATTTAGAAAGTGTAAATTCAAATTAGATGATATCTGTTAATAAAATAAAATAAAGATTTTGTTTTTAAATTAAAAAAGATATCATCAGTTGTTCTAAAATACACACACACACACACATATGTATGTGTGTGTGTGTGTGATATTTGTTTTTGGAAACAAAATTACCAAAGACAACTTAAAAGAGGGAACGATTAAAAGTTAAGCGTACGTGAACCAAAAGGAAAACCTAGAAGTGTTCTAGGTGTGCGGTCAATAACAAAAAAAAATTCTTCTTCTTCTCTCTTTATCCTCCTGTTGTTCCTGTGTATCATGACACGCCCGCATACCGTTACCAGTCCCGGGAGATAGCGAGGAAGATCAAGTGGTTTGAACCAGAAGAAGTTCTTATAAAAGAGGAGGAGCCTCCTATGTAGGTATGAAGAAAATTATTTCTTCTCTTACTGTTTATGTTTCATTTTTGATTTTTTGTTTTATTGTTCCCGAAAATAGTTCCTAAGGTTTACCGGTCATAGTTTCTTTATGAAATAATTTTGTTAAAAGTCCTTCCGCAGTGCGATCGGCAAATCGGGCACCTACAATTGGTATCAGAGCCAATATTTTTGGAATATGAGAATCGATTTCGATGCTCATGCCATGTATGAATGTTTAGGCACTAATTTTATGGATGTATGATGTTTTTGATTAAATTGTTTAATTTAAAAACATGGTTGGTCATAATTTTTTATGGTATCATGGATTTAGGTGTTTCTGGGTTGTATAATATTTTTTCTGTAATATTATTTTTTTCTTTTGTAAAAATATAGTAATCATATGAAGAAGAACTTGGAAGAAACATGAAGATCAAATTCGAAGTTGACGAACAGGGATATGCATGGGTGCTGTGCTACTATATGCGCGGGTAATACGCTGCTTTATGCACGGATACTACGCTGCCTAGTACGTGGGCGTTGCGTTACCTAGTGCATGGGTACAATGCTACGTGATGTGCGGCTGACATGCTATCAGATGCGCGGATGTTGAGCTGTTCTTGTGAAACTGTACATACTCGTGCATTTTGCCTTACACGACCACGTTGTTTCCTTGCGGGATAGTGATAGTTGGTGTGCGAGCATGGTGCGTCCACGATTACACAGTTCCATCAGAAACTGTTGCCCGATGTGTTCATTGCGGGTTTTCATTCTGGATTCATGAGATGAATCGGTGTGACATGAAGATTCGAAATTGCAAGAAGACCAGGGAATGCCTTGGAAAATTTTGTGCAATTAAATTAGTTTTTTTGTTTTAGGTTAAGTAATCCATGGTACTCGATCAACTTATGTATCCTTTTAATTATGTGATGATTAAAACTTTACCATTCATATACATGTCAGTTAGATTAGATGTGCCTACACATATATATATGTTGATATGTCATACATGTATTTTAGCCAATTTTATTATGTGTTTTAATTTTAATGTGATTAAAATGGGCAATACACATAAATGACTTTCTATTAATGAGATTAGTTTTTAGGTGTAAGAACGTGGCAATTCTCATTAATTATTACTCCAATTATTAAAGAGTTTAATTAATTAGATTGGTAGGGTCCTTTTATAATATTAGGATTAATTCGATTAAGTCCTTAACAAATGGACCTAATAATATGTTTAGTTTAAAACTTGGTAACACATGTTGAATAATTCTAACCTTAGTAAACCGATTACTTAGATTAGACTTTTTACTAATATATTAGATTTTTAAGAGTTAAAAATCATAATAATTTATTAGTTAATTAGAATTAGATTATAATATAGAAAAGTTAATGCACTAGGTGACTAGGATAAAATTAGCCGTTTAATCTTGTAGAAATCTAGGTGCATTAACTACTATAGAAAACCATAGTTATAAAATAGTGAGTGGGAGAGGGATATATGAAATTATATTCTGCAGTCTCCATCATTGGTTCAACACAGTGAGATCCGAGTGGGGCCTCGCGATGACTTTTTTTTCGTCCTCCCTAAGGAGGTTCCACAAAGATCAATACCAGGGCTTACTTCCTAACGATAGGATTTCTTAGGGTATTTCGAGATTCACCGACCCTAAGGCGGCAATTCTTGAGTTAAGCTCATGAGATCTGAAATGATGGGTTACACTCACAAGGTTTTGATTAAACTTGGTTAATTAAAAACCTGACTGAATAAACAATGGTTAAGTGATATTAGAATAAGAGTTATTCTGGTATGTCATTTGTAAGAGTGTCTCGATCGAACATGCAAGAATTTGATCTACCTTAAGGCGACACTTGCTTGCAGTATGTTAGATTATCGTGGCGTAGTAATTATTTTTATGGTTGTTCTTGCTCATTAAACATGTTCATTCATCATGTTTAATATTATGTCAAACCATTCACACTTGTTATAAATGTATGACTGAATGAATTTCTTATTTTATGTTTATCCCAGCCATGTCATCTGCACTCCTACAAATACTTGCAAATAATAAATTAACTGGTGATAACTATATTAAATGGAAACACAATATCAATATGATTTTGGTCACCAATGACTTTAAGTTTGCGCTTATGGAGGAATGTCCTCCAAGCTCGAACTGTTCATGAGCATACGAGAAATGGGTCTCATCTGATGAGAAGACCGAACATATATGTTAGCTAGTATGATAGACGTGTTTATCATAAAGTACGAAGCAATGACTTCCACATTCAAAATAATGGAGTCATTGTAGGCTATGTTCGGGCAGCCGTCTAAGCGCACGAAGCTATTCGTTCCACTATGCTTCCTCGTATGAAGGATGGTACATCAGTTTTGGAATATATCTTGAATATGACGTCTACTTGAACATGGTAGAAATCAATGGTGAGGTCATTGAAGAACCCAGTCAGGTGAGCATCATACTGACGACTCTTCTGAAGAGTTTCAATCGGTTCAAGTGCAACTGTGGGATGAACAAGTTTAGGTTCAATCTCACATAGTTGCTTAATGAGCTCACTACTTTTGATTCAATGAATAAGGATAGCAAGAGCAAGACCAATGAGGCAAATGTTACATAATCCAATAATAAGAAGTGGAATAGGTCTGCTGGGAAGACGAAGGGTAAGCCCAAACCCAAGAAAGCCTAGAGTAAAGAGAAATGCGCCTCTACCAACCAGGGCAAGAGAAAGTGTTTCCATTGCGATGAGGTCATGCACTGGAAGAGGAACTATCCTCGGTACCTGGTGGAGATCGCCAAGAAGAAGAAAACGAAAGGTAAATATGATTTACTTGTTCTTGAGTTGTGTTTAGTGGAAGATTATTCTTCACCTGGATAATTAATTTGGATGCCACTAACCATGTTTGTTCATCTTTATAGTGGATTGATTCTTGGACAAAGTTTGATGAGGGAGTCTTCTCTTTGTGTATGGGGTGGGGGAATGTCGTGTTGACATGAACAGTGGGCGTAATTAGATTGTATTTTTGTAATAATAATTTTATATTGTTGGACAATGTATTTTACATCCCTAGATTTACACGGAATTTAATTTATGTTTCTAAATTGTTAGAATAATTATATTATGTTTCTTTTAATACTAAATTAGTTATTCTTGCAAAGAATGGTCTGAATATTTGTTTATGAAGTAATGAAAAAAATTTGTATGTTTTAAGATCGTTAATAAATACAACACTGGTCAACACCAAAATGTTTAAGGTTGAAAAACTAAAACCAAACGACATAAGATTTCTCCAGAAAACAAATCTTATCTCTGGCATCTAAGACTTGGTTATATTAACCTTGACTGGATAGACAGACTAGCAAAAATCAACCTTTAAGTGAGTTAAAGGCTGACACCTTAGCTGTCTGTGAATCTTGTCTAGAAGGTAAGATGACTAAGAGGCCTTTTATTGGAAAAGGGCTTAGAGCTAAAGAACCGCTAGAGCTTATACGTATAGACATCTGCGGACCAATGAATGTTAAAGCTTGGGGTGGTTATGAGTATTATGTCACCTTTCTAGATGACTACTCAAGATACAGATATGCCTACCTAATGTAACGGAAGTCGAAAACATTTTAAATGTTTAAAGAACTCTGAGCTGAAGTTAAACACCAGTTAGGCAAGACTATCAAGTCTCTACGATCAGATCGTAGAGGTGAGTACTTTGACCAAGAGTTTGAAGACTTCATGGTTGAGCATGGGATAGTGTCCTAACTCACAGCTCTTGGAACACCTCAATAGAATGGTGTCGTGGATAGGAGAAATAGAACCCTACTGGAAATGGTGAGATCTATGATTAGTTTCTTATCATTACCAAATTCCTTTTAGGGATATTCTTTACTAACAATGGCATACATTTTGAATGTAGTGTCATCCAAATCTGTTCCTAAGACTCCTCTAGAGTTGTGGAATGGTCGTAAAGTTATTTTGTGATATTTCCGACTATGAAGGTGTCTAGCAGACGTGCTGAAAAATAGAAGTGGAAAGCTAAACCCCAAGTCTGTGGAATGTTTGTTTGTAGGATACTCCAAGGAGACCAGAGGTGGACACTTCTATAGTCTTGAAGATAACAAAGTATTTGTATCGAAAAATGAAACGTTTCTTGAGGGTAACTATATTACTGACCAAAAACCTCTTTCTAAGATTATATTGAATGAGTTGGAGCCTGGTACGACTAGTGCTCATTCAACAAGAGTTGTCAATCCATTAACATATATCTGAGAGTCAGATGATTCCTAATCAGGATAAACTACCACATAGATATAGTGAGGGGATTGTGAGACAACCTAAACGCTATTTAGGTGTAAGTGAGGAAAAAGGTGTTGTTTGTGTAGATAGTGTGGATGATCCATTGACATTTAGGAAAGCAATGGAAGATTCTAACAGAGATGAATGACTTAAATCCATGAATCTTGAGATGGAGTCCATGTGCTCTAACTTAGTCTGGGATCTTGTAGACTTACGGGATGAGGTAAAACCCATAGGGTGTAAGTGAATTTATTAGAGAAATAGAGGAGCAGACGAGAAGGTAGAGACCTTTAAGATAAGACTAGTGGCTAATGGTTATACCTAGAAAGAGGGGGTTGATTATAAAGAGACCTTTTAGCCAGTAACCATGTTTAAGTCTATTAGGATTCTTTTATCCATTGCTGCCTATTTTGATTATGAAATTTGGTAGATGGATGTCAAAACTATATTCTTGAATGGCAATCTTGACGAGAGAATCTATACGATGCAACTAGAGGGATTCGTGTCTCCAGATCAAGAGCAAAAGGTTTGTAAGCTGTAAAAGTCCATCTATTGACTTAAGCATGCATCTAGATCTTGGAACATTAGGTTTGATGATGAGATCAAAACCTATGGCTTTGAGCTGAATGTCGATGAGCCTTGTGTGTATAAGTGCATCGTTGATAAGAAATTAGTTTTCTTGCTCCTATACGTAGATGACATCCTACTAATTGGAATGATTTGGCAGTGTTGTCTGATGTAAAGAGATGGCTAGCTAGCCAATTCCAAATAAAAGATTTGGGAGAGACGAGTTATGTTCTAGGGATCCAACTTATAAGGGATCGTAAAAACTAACTCATAGCACTATCTCATGCATCATATATCGACAAGATTCTTGTATGATTTTCGATGCAGAACTTTAAGAAAGGTAATTTACCTTTTAGGCATTGAGTTCACTTGTCTAAAGAATAGTGTCTTAGAACACCTCAAGAAATTAAGGATATGAGATGTGTACCCTCTGCATCGGCAGTAGGTAGTCGTATGCAATGTTTTGCTATACAATGGGAGTAGTCAACAGGTACCAATCTAACCCAGGATTGGATCATTGGGTTGTTGTCAATACCATTCTCAAGTATCTTCGAAGAATGAGAAACTATATGCTAGTTTATTCCAGATAGGATTTGATCCCCTTAGGATACACAGATTCAGATTTTCAGTCAGACAGGAATTCTAGGAAATCCACGTCTTAATCAGTATTCACCCTAGGTGGTAGAGCCATTGTGTGGAGAAGTATTAAGTAATCTTGTATTGCTGACTCCACTGTGGAAGCCGAATATGTAGCCGTTTGTGAAGCTGCTAAAGAGGCTGTTTGGCTCCACAAATTTTTAAGTGATCTGAAAGTTGTTCCAGATTTAGATAAGCCTATTACACTTTATTGAGATAATAACGGTGTTGTGGCTAATTTCAAAGAACTAAGAAGCCACAAGAGAGGGAAGCATATAGAGAGAAAGTATGATCTCATCAGAGAGATAGTGCAAAGAGAAGATGTGAATGTTACCAAGATAGCCTCACAGGACAATTATACTGATCCATTTATGAAGACTTTACTAACTAAAGTGTTTGCAGGTCACCTAGAGGGTCTAGGGTTACGATATATGTCTCCCATGCTTTATTTCAAGTGGGAGATTGTTGGGGTTTATGCCTTATAGCTTGTAATTTATAAATGGAATGTTAACATAAATAAAAGAATAGTTTAATTCATTCTTCTTATGACATATATAATATATAACTTGTGCATTTAACATCCAAGATTGTTGAATGTAATCTCAAACTGTTCATATGAATATCATATACAGATGAATACAGTAAGAGACGTGCAATCTAAAGAGTCTTTAGATAGCAAATAAAGCTAGTTATTTTATTTGTGATTAATCTACAGCTGTAGTCCATTCCAGTAGTGTATGGTGATCCTATCCTGGATCATTCGTATAGATATATGAGAATGGAGGCACGTTGTATGATGTGATCAAATAGGACTGGACCATGATCTATATGAATCTCACGATCTGTTTAACGATGAGATTTATATATATCAACTGATGATGGCTATATAGGTGATCTTATTCCTGAGTGTCTTATCGACTCCTTCAGGTTAGATCGTAATCTTTGATGTACCATGGGTTAGGTCGAAGTTGCATTCCCAATCAATATGCTCCGCATGTTGGGATTAGGGATTACGTGTTAGCTTTTGGCTAGGATGGTTTTGTACACGATAATGTAATCCACTCCTTCTTGTGAGAAGTAGATGGTAGTTCCCTCAAGGGGTTATTTGAGGCTTGAACAATATAAATGCTCTCCTAATTTTGTAAGGAATGTAGGATCAATGCTGGAAAGATATAATTAGAGGGATATAACGGACATTATGACCCAACTCTAATTATGAACTACTTGTAGAGGATTATGTCATATGTAATATCTATATCGATAGACACCGAAAGTTACTGGTTTGTGCAAAAACATCTACAATTGAGATAGTGCAGCTTCAGATTTTTAGTGGAATAACACCGAAGTTAATAATCATGAAATATTAATAAAAGAGGTTAATTAATTCTTTCTAAGGATTATTAGAGCTTAAAATACCGTGGGTCCATTATGTGGTCACAGTTAATTAATTGGATTGTCTAATTAATTATGTTACGAAAGTGACACGTGTTGAACTAGAAATTAATTGAATAATGAGATTGTTTAATTAATGAATTTAATGATTATTAAATAATAAGATTATTTAATTATATAATTAATTATTGATTGCGGGTGTTAGTAGATATTTATACTTTAAAGATAGGATAATATGATTATCTTATTTTTTAAATTAATTTAATATTAATTTTGAATTTAAAAAGTTTAAATTCAAATCAGATGATATCTGTTAATAAAATAAAAGAAATATTTTGCTTTTAAATTCAAAAAGATATCATCAGTTGTTTTAATATATATATATATATATATATATATATATGTGTGTGTGTGTGTGTGTGTGTGTATATAATATGTTTTTGGAAACAAAATTAATGCAGACAACTTAAAGAGGGAGCGATTAAATTTTAATCGTACGTGAACCAAAAGAAAAAAAAAAGGAAAACCTAGAAGTGTTCTAGGTGTGCGGTCAAGAAGAAAAAAAAGTTTCTTCTTCTTCTCTCTTCGTCCTCCTGTTGTTCATGGGTACCGTGATGCGCCCACACGTTGTTGCCAATCCCAGAAGATAGCGAGGAAGATCAAATGGATTGAACCAGAAGCAAATTGTATAAAAGAGAAGAAGTCTTCTACATAGGTATAAAGAAAATTGACTCTTCTCTTCTTTGTTTATTTGTTTCACTTTCGATTCTTTGTATTACTGTTCCCGAAAATAGTTCCTATGGTTTACCGGTCACAATTTCTCTATGAAACAATTTTTTTAATGGTCATTCCGTTGTACGATCGCGGGCACCTACATGCCCTACAATCAGAAGTATCTCATCGCTTTCCTTTTCAGTGAGGTGCTAAGCAGGTATTTAGCGTTGGGTTCTATCCAGCATGAGTTTCTCTCAACATGGTGGACCTTTCATCCCTTTCAGTGCTTGCTCAGGGGACAAGCTAAAGAGGGACTCTCTTTTATAGGGTTTGTCCATTTCCCCTGGCATGCTTAACTAGCATGTCAGCCCGATGGTTTTCCTCAAAGGCACCATGTTGTCCCTTTTAGCCTGGTGCGCTCCGATGACCAGGTTGGCCACGATAAGGGAGTCACTTTTGACCACTATGTATTCCAATTCGAGCTCTGGTGTGGCCTTCAAGCCCGCTTGGAGCCCCTCATATTCTTTCTCATTGTTTTTTTTACGGAACCCAAATCTAAAGCAGTGGTAGCACTCTACACCGTCGGGGTCGGTAAGTAAAATCATGGCTCTGTATCTTTGTTGGACAGATGTTCCGTTAACATGTAGTATTCATACTCTAGCCTCTGATGGCCACTTCTTCTGGATTGTCCTATTCTTCCGCTCTGGTTTAGCAGCCGATTTTTTGGTTGATCTCCCGACTCAATACTGTTGAATTTTACTACAAAGTTTGCTAGTGCTTTCCTTTTAATGATGGTTCTAGGTTTGAACTGGATATCGAATTGTGTGAGCTCCAGGGCCCTATATGGTGAGTCAACCTAACACATCAAGACGTTGAAAGAGTTGCCTAAAGGGTTGGTCTGCTACAACTATTATGGTGTGCGCTTGAAAGTAACAGTACAGCTTCCATGATGCTTTTACCAAGACGAATGTCAATTTCTCTAACAAGGTGTAGTTCTTCTCTGACTTACTCAAGGACCTTCTAACATAGCATACCGGCCTTTGTACCCTACCTTCACACTCCTTTACAAGTGTTGCGCTGTTTGCCGCAACCAATACAGATAGGAAAAGTTTCAGTATGTCATGTCAGGGGTTTAACCAGCAGAGGCAAGCTGACCAGATAGCTTTTGAGCTCTAAGAAGGCTCTCTCATTATTAAGGACTCAAGTCATAGCCTTTCCTCTATTGATCACTTTGAAAAATGAGAGGCATTTATCCGTCGAGGACGATATGAACCGGTTTACCCTGAATCCAAGGAACTTTCCCGCTGAGACCCCA
This sequence comes from Dipteronia dyeriana, assembly GCA_032871835.1. Taxonomy (NCBI): domain Eukaryota; kingdom Viridiplantae; phylum Streptophyta; class Magnoliopsida; order Sapindales; family Sapindaceae; genus Dipteronia; species Dipteronia dyeriana. The sequence goes on along the minus strand of CM065302.1, from coordinate 46,429,652 downwards.
AAATCGCACTTGTCTTAGTTTAGCCTTATTTGGTTAAGCCTCAGTACCTCGAAGGTTTGGCATAAGTGCTCAGCGTTGTTCATTGCTTGTTGCGACTTGGTGATCATATCATCGATAAACACCTCCATTGTCCTCCCGATCTGGTCCTTGAACAACTTGTTTACCAGTCTCTAGAAGGTGGTGTTAGGTATTATTATGGTGGCATTAATTCCATATCAAAATGATGTTTACTTGTAATGATTTAGTTTTTTAGGTTCATGATGATTCAAGATTCAAAGAAGGAATAACAACTAGTCAAAGCAAGTATAGATTTTTCAAAGAGAAGGATGTTATATGGTTCTTCAAAGGTATATTAAGACCTTATCTTTCACTTACAAGGATTAGGCACACACACACACATATCATATATTTATGTCCCTACATCGTTGTGCATCATTTATAATACATTCACACACTTGAAGTTGAATGCCCATGCATTGGTATGAGAGTAACATGTTTTGGAAAATGCATGGTTGGAGACTATGTCTATGTAGTTTGTATTCTAGTGTGAATTGTGTTTTTATGCGTATATGTTTGTAAAACATGGATATTGAACATGATTTTAGTCTTAAATCATTCTTGATTGAGTTCCAAACACTTTGGTTACTCACACTTTCAATTTCAAGTTCTAAGTCAAAAGATATGATACTTTCCAGTCATGTTGCACACATTGTATTTGTATTCGTATATCGAGTTGAATTCTTATTTTTTGGATGGAGTATCTTATATTTCCATGTCCGTGAAAGAGTTAAGGTTTGTAATCCGTAAATGGATTCGAATTCCAATTTTGGATGCCAGAGAACGGCCTAAGAATGCGAAGGGAACGCGTGAGAAAAAGAAGTACAACCAAACACTCTTTCTCGAGATGGCACGTGGCCATCTCGGGCAAGAATGCTTGCTACCTCGAGATGCCCATGCACCATCTCAGGCAGCAAGTGTGCTTGGTGCCTTCATGCCCTCTTTGGTCATTTTACATGTATTCTTTTCCCTTTCCTTTATATATCCCTTCCCTCTCACTTTTCATTCTAAGAAGAAATTCAAACTTTGAGTGCAGAATTTTCTCTCAATTTTCTCACCTTCCAAAAACCATAACTTCTTCATTTGAACTCCAATTTGAGTGATTCAAAGTTGAGAGTGTTTTTCTATTCATCCTCCATCTTTTCTCATAAGGTTTTAGTTAGTTTTGTTGCTGTTTTTGGAGTCTATGCTCACAATAACAGGATTGCACCAAATCAACTAAGGTATTGATTTTCTCTCAAAGTTTTCTTTTAAAACTTGGTCAATTGCCTTGGGTTTTCTTCTTTAATATATATATATATATATATATATATATATATATATATATATATATGTGTGTGTGTGTGTGTGTGTGTGTGTGTGTGTGTGTGTGTGTGTGTGTGTGTGTGTGTGTGTCTTATGATTGTTTTGATTTGAGTTTTTGAACTCATTTAAAGCTAGATTGAGCTTCAATTGAAATCTCACATGTTGAGTTAGGTTTTGATTTGCCTATGTTTTCACATGTTTGAGATTGTATTGTGCTAGCTCTGAATCTAGGACTATTTGATGATCTTTAATTGATTGATTTTGTGAAAAATAGTTTCTCACATGTATTAGGCTCTCTTTGGCCAAAATCTCACTATGATACATGTGCTTGTGTTCTTATGAGCGATTCTTATGCTTAGTTGATTTCATGAATTGATAATATGCTCTAGAACTCTTGCTTTAATCTAAATGACTTTGTCACATGATTTTAGTATGTTTTTGGTATATGTGATTTAAACTTGATTATGTGCTAATCGAACTTATATTGAGTTTCAAGTTTAGATTTATGCATGTATCTAGATTGTAATTAACGTGTAGCATCTTTCACATGATTTAGATGAATTAAACATGCATGATTGACTAGACTACATTTGTTGTGTACGCTCATGCATATGTCTAGTATTTTCCATAGAATTCGTTGTTCATCATTTTCTATATTGCGTGCTTGTTTGTGTTTTGCATTCATGATCACTTAGATGCCTTGTGAGAAGGAATTATTGACAATAAGGGTGAGGGCTATGATTTGTTGAGCAAGTGGAAGACACATTTCTTAGAGTGTGTATTTTGTTTGTGCAAGTGGAAGTCACATGTCTTATAGGGAGTCTTTAACTTGTGCAATGGAAGTCTCGACAAGAGGTAGGAGACCTCGGAATGCTGAACAAGGAAGTCTCGACAAGAGGTAGGAGACCTCAGAATGTTGAGCAAGGAAGTCTTGACAAGAAGTGTGAGGCCTCTAAATATTGAGCAAGGAGGTGACATATTCATTGAGTATGATAGGAGGGTAGTTTATAGGTTAAGGGGTCACTTGAGAGATTGTACTTATCTTATCTACTAGTGGATTGTGTTTACTGGTGGTTGCTAACCCGTGGATGTTTCCTCTTCGGAGGTTTACCACGTAAAAAAAAAAAAAACTTGTGTCCATTTTCTCTATCTCTAACTCTCTTATATTTGTATATGTTGTTGGAATATTGTGGATAGAACATTTAATGTAAATTGACTTCCTTACTATAATATCAATTGTATATGTGCTATGGATGTTTGTTTGTATCACACTTTACATGTTTTATATATTGATTAATTGTCTTTAATTGATATATATATTGTGATACAAGCAATCTAGAGGGACAAACTTTTGTTTGTTTCAAGGGAGTCGAAAAAGGTGTCTAACTTATTCACCCCCCTCCCCCCCTCTCTAGGTTAGCCTTGAGCATTTAATCGTGTTTGTATTTTCAATTGGTATTAAAGAAGGGCACTATATTGTACTTAGTGAGCATACATGTGATACATTCACGGTATTTGCAAAGCTTTTAAAGTCATGGGTTTACAAGATGATGTAATGGCGGAAAGAGCCTCAAATACAAGGCCACCATTACTTCGAGGCACTAACTATGGGTACTAGAAGTTGAGGATGAAGGCTTACATCTGCTACATTGATGAGATGGCGTGGATGGTAATGGAAGAAGGTTATAGTCCTCCTACTAAGGTTCAAGAGGTTATATACTCAAGCCAATGAGTGCATGGACAACGAATGAGTTTGAGGTAGGCTAAATGGCACCATCGTGCTATGAATCCCTTCTTTAGAGGAATTAATGGGCATCAATTCTCCTACATTTAAAATCTTGAATCCGTAAAGGAGGCTTGGGATACTCTTTAAGTCACTAATGAAGGAACCTTTACGGTGAAGAAATCAAGGCTTCAAATGTTAGCATCACAATTTGAAGGTTTAAGTATGGGTGAAGAAGAAAAGTTCAAAGACTTCCAATTCTAGCTTCTTAACATTGCTAACCAATGTCAAGAACTTGGAGTACCTATCTCAAGAGAGCATTTAAATCAGAAAATCCTTAGGTCTCTTCTTAAGAGATGACGGCCATTGAGGAAAGCAAGGATGTGGATAACATGAACATCGATGAGTTGCTTGAGGGAGTCTCTCCAAACTTATGAGATGTGCTTGAAGCCAAAGACCAAGAGTAAGAGAATCACTCTCAATGCTATTGAGGAAGAGAGTGATGATGAAAATGAAGAGATGGCTCATTTGGTTAGAAAGTTCAAGAAGTTTCTAAAGAAGAATGTCAAGCCTAGAGGCAAGTCTTCTATGGAAAAGGGAGTTAAGAAACTGTAAGTTCCTTGGTTTTTGATTGGCTTATTTCGTTGACAACCACATTTTGGGATCAATATTGTAAGGGTAGTTTAGGGCTTCATTGTTCGTAACCAAGCTCAAGCATCAAAGGTAAAATCACTTGCTTAACTTCATTGAAGAGATTTAGTGCACACACTCACAATCATGCATTTTATTTTAATTATCTTGCTTGCATGCTTGTTTTCCATTTTGAGTGTCTTGTGTGTCTAGTTTTTTATTTGAGTGTGAATGTATGTTTGTGCCTTAGAAAAGAGGATTTTTTCCTCTTTACCGCGGTCTAGACCGCGCTACAGTGCAGTGCCCCATCCGCGGCCTGCACAGCGGTGTTTGACAGAGGATGCACGCTGTGTCTACCGCGGTCTGTGCATGTTGCCTATGCTGTGGTCTCCCAAGCAGAGTTTCACAGAGGATGCATGATGTCTAGACCGCGGTCTGTGCACGCTGCATGCACAGCGGCCTTCAGAGCGGCGTTGTCCAGGCGATATACCGCTCTCTGTGCCGCAGGTCTGGACACTTGTCTGGACGGCGGTATAGCCAGCGGTACTGACGCGTTTTGGATGCGTTTTGTCGAAAACGATGCAGTTTCAATTGGGCTTCATATATATTCACCATCTTCTTCCCAATTCGTTTTTGAGAGCTTCCAAACCTATTTTTAAGTGAGATTTTGTTCTTTAGAAAGAGAAGCTCCAAGAAGCCATTTTTACTCAACCATCCTTAAAATCCAAATCATCAAGCATCTTCCAAGCATGGGTCTCTTGTGTGTGCATGACTAGGTATTCTCTACATGTTCTAAGCTTTATGTTTTCTTTACAAGACATGTATGCCTAGGGTTTTAGTCTTAATTGCACATTAATTGCTTGCTTGAGTGTTTAATTGTTTTTATGACATGCTTGTGTTTCGATTGTTGGTTGAGATGCATTAATTTGTGATAGCTAGCATTTAGGACGATTTTACCCTTCTAGCTAATTCTTCTTACCTTTGCATTTAGAACATTGATATCTAGGATTTGCTTTAATTGTCATTATTAATCCTAGATAAGCATGAATGTATTGACCTAGCATTTTTGCATATTGAATATTCTTGCATATTCACGTAGGTTGTCATTATCTCTTCACTGTTGTTTTAGCTTGTGGCTAAGTGGTTAGTGCATAAGGCTAGTGATCCAAAATCGCTATTAAGGCCCGTTGGGTAGAGTGGAAGGGTTGGTAACTTGAGGGCTAGACAGGAGGTCAACCTAGGTTGTAAACTTTTACTCAATAGTGGATTTTGAGGATCGAGGGTGGCGCTCTAAATAGCCCGTGGTTTTTCCCATTTGGAGGGTTTCCACGTATATTTTCCGTGTTGTTATTGTTTTATGATTGTTGTTTTTTAATTTAGCATTTAAGTAGAATGGGGTAGAATTGTTATTATTGATTAATTCATAAAATTGGTAATTCATCGAATTAAAACCTATTCACCCCCCTCTAAGTTATAGATACACACTTTCTAGGGAATTTCAGAAACCATTGTCTTTAAGGAATGAGAAGAATAGTCAAGCCATGAACAAGAAAGGTGTTCAATGCTTTAATTGTCATGGTTTCGATCACTTTCTAGTGAGTGCACCAGGAAGTCATCTAAGAAAGGCAAGAAGGGCAAAGTGTTGGCGGCTACTTGGAGTGATGAGGAGAGCTCTAGCAGTGAGTCTTCAAGTGTGAAGAGTTGGTGATCAACTTTGTAGCTCTAACGACTTCTCATTCTCCACTGGATTCTGATGGTACAATATCTTTGAACAAGAACTTTGTTGCAAATCATCATGGAAGCACTAGTTCCATTCCTACCAATCTTGAGTTGTTGGTCAAGATAGAGAAGCTTGAAGAAGCTAGAGATAATGCTCTAAGAGAGGTAGTTTAAAATACATTTTGTTTTAATGACAATCCAATTTTATTTCCTATTTTCTTTTTTATTTTATTTCTTACCAAAAATAGTTGAAAAATTAATGTCAATTTTAAATGTTTGTTCAGTCAGCCTTCCTATTTTCTTTTTTATTTTATTTCTTTACCAAAAATAGATGAAAAATTAACATCGATTTTAAATGTTTGCTGAGTCAGTCTAGAAAAGGGATGTGCAATAGGCCGTCTGGAAGTGGACGGTGATGTTGACAATATCTAAAAACAAATTGCCACGTCAACTTGAGGTTGAATATGTACGGGTGCATTGGAGAAAGTTTTTTAAAAGAATGTCTATTAATCCTATATGACATCTCTTTTTTTCACAAACCACGCTTGAATTGGAGATGCTCTAATAACCCTAATCCCATATGTGCTTACTAATTAAATTTAATACTAAGAACGAAAACTTTATAATTAATACAAGAAATGTTATAAGAAATAGAAAACACAAAATTTATTATTAGTTTCTCCCCTAATGATTGCAATGTCATCATTTTACCCTTGCACTTTTCGTAAAACATCATTTTCCCCTTATCGTTACATAAACGTTAAAAAACTGTGGTAGCCCTTAACTTTTGAGGGTAGTTTGGTAATTGAAGAAATGAAATTAGATATTTAAATAAAGTAATAAAATATTTAAAAAAAAAGTAAAATATTGACAATCACAACACTTTAAGAACAAGTATATTTGACATTTAATTTCTTTTTACTAAATTTGATCATCCTACAACATAAATGTGGGTAAGGAAAAGAAAATGCGTTCGAAAAATTAATGGCATCTTTTAAGGGGGGGCTTTTGTGGAAATATCACCACATTAATAAATCATGTTTAAAAGGCACAATTTAAAGTGTGGAGACAAAAATACACATGCCATCACTGTAGAGGTTAGTTGAGCTATAATTTGTATCGTTTTGGTTGTTGATTAATTGAATGAAATGTTAGATTAGGTTTTATTTATGGATCTGAGAATGAAAATGGTTTAGGTTAGGGCTTTGTATTTGTTGAAAGTTGTTGAGGAAGATGAAATCGAGCTTTTATTTGCATTCGAGTTTTTGTTTTTCAAGATTTTGATATGTAATCGAGCTTTTATACTGAAGTTTCGAGCTTTTGTATAAAATATTGGAGCTCTTATAAAAACTCGGATCGAGCGGATAAAAGCTCGGATCGAGCTTTTAAAAGCTCCGAGCTTTTGTACAAAAGCTCGATCAGAGTATACAAAAGCTCGATCCGAGCTTTTATAAAAAAAACTCCGAGCTTTTATAAGAGCTATGTCCGATCTTTTATAAAAGCCCTGTCCTAGCTTTTATATAAAAGCTACGAGCTTTTATAAAAGCTCCGTGCTTTCAACCACTGCGAGCTCGGCGGGGAGCTCGACCTCCCGAATGTGTCTGCGTAGCCCTACTAAACTAATTATCCAATGAATATGCATTGTTAATGTTATGATATTTAACCTCCATTAGAGGTTTGTTAAACAGACCTCTATGAAGAAGATGAATGAATAAAATAAAATCTTCGAAAATTTCAAAGTAAGAGTTGATTGAAGTAAAAAGACAACTTTTAAGGGTATTTTGGACAGTTCACCATAATAGGTGTCTTTTAAACATAAGTTGTTAAAATGGTGATATCAGCACAATACAAGAAAAAAAGGTAACAATCATCACCATTTCTACAAAGGGAAACGCTTATAAAAGCATCAAAACATCGATTTATATATGTATTTTGTAGAGAAAATATGCTCAATTAATTGACATGCACTTTCTGTGGTATCGATTTCAGTTGGTGGAAAGATTTGAACTTGCCATTGAAGCTGCCATATATAAGAGACAGAGTAATGGAGAGCTTCTTGTGGATAGCTATAATATATCCCGAGCCTTGTTACTCACGTGCCCGATCAATATTATTCAAAATTAACAATATGATGACAGTTATAGACGATACTTATGATTCTCATGATACTCTCGAAGAGCTTCCCGACTTTTTAATGATGCAGTACAAAGGTTCTCTATTTTCCCTCTTGTTATCAATTATAATTGATAATTTGACCTCATGATTTACTTTTAAAGACATTATTCATTCAAGCGATACCTAGTTTCATTACTTTCATTGCATGATAATTAACAAAATGCTCAGTAAAATGCGAGATATTGTGTTTTAGTGTGTGTTTTTTTTTTTAAGTTAGTTTTAGACTTTCGTGTATTTTCTGTGAAGGACAGTGCTCAAAAGAGCTCTCAATATACAAATGCTACATCTGCTGGTGACCACAAGAAAACAGAGAGGTGCGTGAGCAAAGAAATAAATCTCAACATTCTCAGCAGTCAAGATCAACTAATGTGACGTGTGCTTATCATAGGAAGACTATGGATTGCAATCATGAGCATCATGATCATCATCATAGACTGTCAATCAACGGGTGTAATGAAGACTGGGTTAGAGGTTGTTAGTATTCTGTTAGTTGGTTACTTGGTTAGCTGAGTGGCTGCTGATGTTAGAATTAGTTAGAAACCTTTTTCTAACTTATACTTGCTTCTGGTATTTCAATTTTGATTTGTATAAATAGGATGGGAAGTTGTGTATTCTGTGACGTTGGAAAATAATAGGATGGGAAGGTGTGTATTTCAGTTTTGGTTGAAATTCGACTTCACAACTTGAGTAAGTATTTTTAAAATTGCATATACCTAATTTGGAATTAACTAAAATCTTTTTTTTCAGGTGGGACATTAGTACCCTTGATGATTTATCAGATTACATGAAGATTATTTACAGAGCTCTAATAAATATTTTAAATGAAATATACGATGAGTTGTCTGAGGAAGAAAGATCTTACAAGTTTTCTTATACAAAGGACATGGTACGATTTTGTTCAATTAATTTCAAAATAGTGACTTTGTTTTTCTGATATGAAGTAACTTTGTTTTAAATTTCTGCTAATAATCAGATGAAAGAGATGGTGAAAGCCTACTTTGCCGAAGCCGAATGGCTCTATTGAAATTATGTGCCTCCGTGAGACATGCATTAATTTCAATAGGAAGTTTCTCGTATACAGCAGCCAAATTTTTGGGAATAGAAAAACAAATCGCAGGAATTGATGCATTTGTGTGGTTGAAAATCGACCAAAAATTCTTACAGCAGCATATTTAATAGCCCGTCTTAAAAATGAGTTGTGTTTGTTTTTAGAATTGTTGGGGGAGGGGGAGGGGGAGGGGGGAGGGAAATTGCTATCGGAATTGATGTGGAAAGAATCAACTAAGTGTTTGGTAAACTGATTTTCAAAAGTGTTGTGAGAACTAAAATCAATTCAGTGTTTGATAAACTGAAGTAAAAAATGTTGTGAGCACAGAAAATTATTAAAAGGACATGACATCTAAATGGTGTTAATGTGCTATACTTTATATTTTTCTTGTTAATTTGTGTTTAGTGTTAAATGTTATATAAGTATGGTACTTTATTGAATTAATTAACCTCATTTATTTATTTCTTTTTTATTCTACTTTATTTATTTATTTATTTTTTATTCTAATTAGCCCATTTTTTTTACAGTTATGGTAACAATTTTTTTTGTACAGCAAAGTAAGCCCAATTTTTTTTGATAAATTTTGTTAAAGGCAAGGACAAAGTTGGAAAGTTAACAAAATTTCATTTAATATTACTGCATCGCGTTTTCTAAATACATAAGCCAAAATCCAAAAGCATGTATTTGTAGCTTCTCAAAAACTCAATTGAGAGAAGCTAAAAGTGACCAAAAGCACTTCCCCGCGATTTTACCAAACACCCTATCTTTGGTCCGGAATCACTTTTGACCCTAAAAGCAGTTAAAGAAGCAATGTCAAACTGGACCTTAATCGGCCACAAGGTACGACTGTGATTTTAACGTTGTTTTGTCAATTTTATTGATGTGCCAGTAGAACTAGACTGTATGCTTATGCACATTAATTTATTAACAAGTGTTTATTTAATTACATGAAGTCGGAGTTCAAGAGAGCACATGTAGCCTGTGGAGTGGAATGTTTTACGAAGGAATATGGCCTGTCAATGAAGGAAACAACGGAAATTTTTGATATAATATTAGAAAATGCTTAGAAGGATATCAATGAAGAATGCACGAAGCCAACAGCCATCCCGATGGAGATCCTCCTTCGAATTTGTTGAAGTCAATTTCTCAATGGATGAGAAAAGTCAACAATGTTGGATTTGGTAATGACCTGTCAAAGAGAAAGAGAAAGAGAAAGAGAATGCAATTTGAAGTTAATAAGATACAAGTTTACGTGGTAAAACTCCGGAGATCGGAGAAACGTCAATTGGTGGTTGAATACACAACCGAGCCAAATCCACTATTGAAATAAAGAATTACACCACTCGATCTCTTTTGTCTCTCTCTTCTTGTGATTTTTTCTGTATATATGTTATATATCTCTAATAGTGGGATTGGTGGTCTATTTATACATACATAGAACCCTACTCCTTTCCGTACAAGTAAAAGAAATTGTATTTTGATCAAGGCTGGTTGCTTGTTGAGGTCGTCTTTTATCTTCTTTCATGTTTTGGCAATTGTGTGGAGATCGAATGGGACTCTGGTGGTATAGTCCATTTAGGACTTATTTCCTTATCGATGTGCGGTTTTCTTAAAGAAGTAGAGTTGTTGCTTGATTTGGAATCTGTTTCTTGTTTGGTGTTTTCATTCTTCTAGAAATTCTTTTTGATACGGATGTCCTATGTATTGGATCGTGATTCTTGGTTCACCCACGTGAATCGTGTGCTAGGTTCCTTTATTTGGGTTTCCCGTATTGTCCCGAGTAGAACATAACGTGCTAAGTACTCGGTCCCGAGTAGGACACAACGTGCCGAATACCCATGTTTAGACTTACTCGGGTTCCTATCCCTTTGTGACGTCTTGAAGGGTATTTTCTAGATGCCTACTCGGATGCCTACTCGGATGCCTATCTGGTATTTTTTTCAAAGGACTGTCCATCTTGTCAGTGATGTGTACATTCGACAAAATATACATATAACAATACCCCCTTAAAATATTTTTACCAAGTAGGAATTTGTTCTTGGCAAGAGTATTTTAATCGACCTTCTAATCTTTTATGCCTCATTAATGCCAGAATAATAACCCTTAAACAGCACCTTGCATTAATGACGTGTCTTAATGGCTACCATGTAAATGCAATTTGTCCCTTCACGCAAAGTCTCAGTGATTGCGACGTTTTAGAATTCTGACGGTTTGGTCAGTTTTTTCCATGACACGTGTCCTTCAACCGCTCCATTCCCCTAGTAGCATTTATGAGAAACGACTTATGGGTCGCTTGATACACCGCCTACGTCATCAAATCCTTTTTTTTCCCGTTTTTTGAGACCCTAGGGTTTCGCGTCTTCGTTTTTTGAATAACCTATTTAAACTGAAATGGAACTGTTATGGTTCATGTTTCAGAGACAGAAGCACAGAGATTTTTCACCGAAGCTTTTCCTAGTTTCCTCGCATCTGCTTTAAAGGTCAGTTCAAATGGATCCCGTTTCACGACAATGCATTTTTGTTATAGCTTTTGAAGCGCTTGAGCGTGGAGATTTTCAATTGGTTTCTTGTGTTCGAAGGTTATTGGGGGAAATCCCTCCTAATGAGCTCGGTTTTTTAGATGTTGATATTTCCTGGCTTTATCCCGATGTTCGTTTAAGTTCTAGTTCTAAATCTTCTTCCAGTTTTGAGTCTCTCATTTATGATCACATGGCTCTTATTCGATCTTGGATGGGAAATCATCAGAGTAACCGTGCAGTTCAAAAACATAGTTCAAGCGGCACTCAAATCGGGAGACAAATAGTTGACGAGAAGGATGTTGAAGAGGAATATAGTGCATCTCGTATTCCCTTCTCCATTGACCTCCTGAATGGATTTGATACTGAGCCGAATGTGGTCAGGGAAGCTGAAATCGTGAAGTATCTTGCTCGGTTTGATCTGGATGATTCAGTTCTAATGTCTCCTACTGGTAATAGATCTGCATGGAACCCTCATATGGGCATGGTTGCGATTTACGGGTCCATACTCTGTTGTGGTGTAACTCTTCCTCTTTAGCCATTCATCACTTGGTTCCTTGCTGAGGTGGGGATCACCCCAGCTCAACTTGCCCTGAACAGCTATAGAATACTAATGTGTATGTGGCACATGTGGAGTCAGATGAACTTGCCACCGCCCTCTCCCAGCGAAATTAGGTATTTTTACACACTAAGGCAGTCTGGTCGGACTGGAACTTATTTTCTTATGTCCAATCAGCCAGATAGCTGGATCCCTCAGGGGATGAAAGTGAACCGGGGAGTTGATATTTCCTCAGACACAAAAAAAAAGGCTTTGTGTGGGGTTTTCCTACCTCGAACAAGCACTAGAAGAATAACTGGTTCTTCACCGGAGGGAACTTGGAACTCGAGATCGAGCTCTTAACTGGGAAAAATCGGGAAGTGTTGAGTGTTCCCATTTTTTCTGTTCTCCTGATGGTTGGAATATCACAGCCTGTTTTTACTGACGTCGAGTTGACTAGACTTGCTCGGGCAGTCGTGCATACTCTGAAAAAGATGAGCATGTCTTATTTTTTTAATGAGAAGAAAATGATAGACCTTGGCTTCTTTAATCAGATTTCAGATTATCACAGACGATGTAAGAATAATTTTCTTGTTTCCATTTCACTCACGTTTTTTTTAATTGTTCTTTTATAACTTATATACTATATGACTCAGACATCGTCTGCGACGTCCAAGCTCGCCAGATGAAATCGATCATTCAGGCGGGCCGAAAAGAAGCTTCTCGCCACAATAAGGAAGGGGTTGCTCTGCCTGATGATGAGTCGGATGAAGATTTTGATGAAGCTGATCAAATTTCTGAGTACATTCCTGAAGAGATCATTCAGCCGACCGTGGGGGAATCAAGCAATCAGAGTGGCCCTGTTGGAACTGTCAATGCTAAGAGGGTGTCTGAAGATGAAGGAAGTCAGGAGGACGTCCCAGTGGCGCAGCGTTTGGCGAGCCTAGTTTCTTGGTTGAGGAAACGCCTACCGAGCAATTTACGATTGGGGATGAGGAAAAAGTTAAGGTACCCCCAGATGAGCAAATTAATCTTGATCCTGGTCTTTTTGAATCCTTTCAAGATATTACTGAAGATCAGGAAGATCCTATGGCTGACCTCCGCTTCCGCTGTACTCGGGCTAAGAAAAGGAAGGTGGTTGATTCTCTCATCCATCCACATAAAGTTCCTCGAGTGGTATCATTTGTTAAGTCGAGTGATGATGATACCGAAGTTAGAGTTTCCCCAAGCGTCCAAGTTGAGGCGCATGTGGGAAGAGTGGAAACTTCGAACCTGAACAGGGATTCTTTACCCCCTAAGGTTGAAGACGTAAGGGCGAAATCCTCGGGAAACCCTTTCTGTCCTACCCCCAATATATGCTAAGGGTGATGCCATCTGGTTGGGCTTTTATTGGGGATGACTATTGGACCCTCTTCAAGGATGGTTCTCCTACAGATCGTCTTCAAAACATTTTCAACAGCGCGAGCTACGTAAGTCTTCTATCCTGTCCTTTGCCTTAATGCTTGTCTTAGATTTTTAACTCACTTTTCCTTGTAGGTGGTGGCCATGTTTGCTTAGTTAGTTTAGACGCAACGATATCAAACTGATCGAATAAGATGTCTCGAAGCTCAGCTGAATGAGAATGAGGACAACCATGCTCGGATTAAGGTGACCTATCAAAAGAATGTGAGCTCTGCCTAAGAATTTACCGACCACTGTTTGGCTAAGAAAATGGAGGCTGAGGAAAGGGCTTCTTCTGCCGAAGAAAATGTTGTGTCCTTCCAAAATCCGCTCTCTGCCGCCAAGAGTCGATGCTTAAGGCTGAATAGGAGGCTGATCAAGCCAGGTCATCTTATGAGTATAAAATTGAAGACATCGAGCGCCAGGCCATGACCGTTAAATCCCTTTCGAAGGAGGCTAGGCTAGAACTTGAGGTCCAAAGGGTTGATCGCTTCAAAAGGTCCCCAACCTCTGACGCCTTACTCCTTAGAGAGTTTCAGCGAGGGCTGATTTCGGCTGGTGAATTCTTCAAAGTAAAAAATCGGGCAACTGATAGAGCTCGGGCGAACTGGGAGCTATCAATTAAAAACCATGTAGACCAGTCCTTGGAGTCTATTCGAACTCAAATGAAGAAATGGAGAGCTTACTGTCAAAGCCAAGGCAATGAGCCCTTATCCTATGCATTTGGAGGTCCCATCAAAACACTCCATCTCGACCTTTTATGCTAGTCAGGAAGCTGGTGTGGATGGGTCGTAGCCTGACACTGAACCAGTTCTTAGAACGGATTATTGCCAATGGATGGATGACTCAGTCGACACAATCGCTTGGCCTTCAAACGAGAGTCTCCTCTATGAATACGAGATTGTGCCCGACCAGAGTACTGGCAAGAGCTCCAAATCCTCATCTCAGCCTTAAATCATTGTAAAATTCTGCGTTTGTAAAAAAGGATTATGATCAATGAAGTTTCATATTTTGCCACGTTGTCGTGAATTTGAAATGCCAAATCTGGCTATTTGTTTTTAATCGCTGAGTATCTTATTAAACTGGCTAACGCGATTTCATGTGCCAAGTATCTTATTAAACTGGCTAATGCAATTTCATGTGCCAAGTATCTTATTTGGCTAATATTATTAACTAAGTCATCTTGAAATAGACAAGTAGATTTATACTTATGCTTCATACTCGGTTGCTACCCGAACGTTACATTGAGGATCACCACGATGATATGTTCGAGTCCTTACGCAAGTCACTAAAGTCGTCTCCTAGTTTTATCTGTGCAAGAGTTTGCCAAATCGTTAAGCTTTTAAACTATTTAACACAACTGCACATCTCACCAGGATTTTTCTCGACGGTGCCCCGAACAGTTTTCCAGAATCTGGTGCATCAGGTTTGCCTTTTGGCTAAGGTCGACTGACCTTACTCGGCTGACGTGCTCCTTCGAGCTTCTCCGCCCATTCAGGAATTTTTCCAAATTAATGGTCCCGAGCATTTTATCTATTTTTTTATGCTTCCATGTTCTTATTATCGTGCTTTTCCACATTCTTATTATCATGCTCGTCTCTCATATGTTATTCATCATATGCTTAAATTTTCGAAATCCCATTGTCGGGTTTTTATTCATAACTGCAAAACTGACAATCAAAACTGACAATGTAAATCTAAGAATTGCTAAAAATTAGTAATATCCTGGCTAAAAATTAAAAAATAAAATTTCAAGGATAAAAAATCTTCATATATTGGGCATTGCATGGCCGAGGTAAAACCCCTCCATCTGGTCGGCCAATCCAATATGCTCCATGACCAGCTATTCCTTTAATCTTGTATGGGCCTTCCTATTTATCAGCCAACGAGCCTGCAACTGTATTCTTTGTGTTCAGCGACACTTTCCTGAGCATCAGGTCTCCTAGTTGGAATTTCCTGATACAAACGTGAGAGTTGTAGTGTAGAGCCACTCTTTGCTGATACGCCGCATTTCGTACTCGGGATTTATCCATTTTCTTTTCTAGCTCTTCTAAGCTTTGTAACATTATATCAACATTCTGGTTTTCATCATATAGCCTGACCCTAGGTGACATGTATGATGTTTCTACCGGGATAAAAACTTCTATTCTGAACGCCAAAGAGAACAGAGTTTCTCCTGTAGAAGTTCTTGCTGTCGTCCGATATGCCCATAACACCTCAGGAATTTTTTCAACCCAACTACCTTTCTTAGCATCTAGCTTTGCTTTAAGTGTGTGCTTGATGATTTTGTTTACTGCTTCAGCTTGCCCATTCGTTTGAGGGTGGGTAGGTGTGACATAATAATTTGCAATTTGGTACTCGTTGCACAGCTGTCGAAAATTTTGATTATCGAACTGGTGCCGTTGTTAGTGATAATAGTACTCTGGACTCCAAATCTATAGAGTATATTTTTCTACACAAAGTTCGTGGTATTTGCTTCCGTGATATGTACCAATGCTTCAACTTCTACCCACTTTGTGAAATAATCAATAGCCACAATTGCGTGCTTAGCTTCACCCCTGTCCCCACATAGCGAATGGCCATGGGGATGTGAGGCTTCTAAGTTATTCATGAGGCCACCGAATATCATTGGCGATTCTTTGGCAAGCACTACAGTTTTCCGAGCATCGTTGTGCATCCGTGAACAAAGAGGGCCAATAATAACCTTGCCTGAGTACCTTGTGTGCTAAACTTCTGCCCCTAGTATGGTTTTCGCATACTCCGCCATGGATTTCCTGTAGTATCTTATGTGTTTTTTCCTCTGATACACATCTCTGGAGTGTTCGAAAAAATCCTCTTCTGTAAAGTTCCCCTCCAATCAACGTGTATCTTGTTGACCGGTACCTGATGCATTTGGCTTCTAAGGGATCTTCTGGAAGCATACCTTCTTCCAGATATCTTTTTAGCTGAGTCATCCAACCGTCTGACGGTGTTCAGATTTCTGAGATTTCAAAGTTTTTCGGCTTAACTATACTTGGTCTAAGGAGATGTGCGACCGGAATAGTTTTTGGCCTGATTGTGGTTGTTGCTGATGCTAGTTTGGACAAAGCATCTGCCTTCTCATTTTCTTCTCTAGGGATCTGGACAATTCTGTATTCCTTGAATCTTTGAAGGAGTTGCTTTGCTATGCCCAAATAATCCATCATACCTTTATCTTTGTCCTGATATTCATCTGAAACTTGGTTGACGACTATCTGCGAGTCACTGAATATCTCGACCTTATCTGCTTCGACAGCTATGTAAACTCTAAGTCCTGCTAGCAGTGCCTCATATTCAGCTTGATTGTTCGTTGTTTTGAAATCGAATCTTATGGCACATTCAACAATATCTTCTTCCGGGGTGCACACTACGATCCATCTACCACTGCTTGGCCTTTGAGTGATGTCCTGGGGATGTACTGAATATCATATTCATTCAGCTCGATTGCCCATTTAGTTAACCTCTCCAAAAATTTTGGCTTCTGTAGGATTTGCTTAAGTGGGCAATCATTGAGAACCTGAATTGTATGAGCCTGAAAGTATGACCTCAGTTTCCTTACTGCCGAAACCAATGCTAGAGACATTTTTTCCGCATGTGAATACCTGGTTTCAGCTGGAAGAAGAGCCTTACTGGTGTAGCACACTCACCTCTGTACTTTGTCTTCTGACCTGACTAGAACTGAGCTTGCTGCTAATTCTATAATGGATAAGTACAAATGAAGTATTTCTCCCATTTTAGGTTTTGAAAGGATGGGAGCCTGCCCTAACTACTCTTTTATTTTCAGGAACGACTGCTCGCACTCTTC
Organism: Dipteronia dyeriana; assembly: GCA_032871835.1. Taxonomy (NCBI): domain Eukaryota; kingdom Viridiplantae; phylum Streptophyta; class Magnoliopsida; order Sapindales; family Sapindaceae; genus Dipteronia; species Dipteronia dyeriana. Next base: position 46,412,678 of record CM065302.1, on the reverse strand, counting down.
ATTCCACTTGACTCCTTTCCCCTTTTTGATCACTTTGAAAAAGGGGGCGCATCTATCTGTGGCCTTTGAAATAAATATGCCCAATGAAGCTAAGCATCTTGTTAAGCGCTGCACTTCTTTTAGCGTTTTTGGTGAAGTCATTTTTTGGAGGGCCTGGATCTTCATAGGGTTCACTTCGATTCCCCTCTGGTGAACTTGGAAACCAAGGAACCTTCCTGAAGGAACCCTAAATAGGCACTTATTCAGATTCACCCTCATCTAGGATCTCATCAAGACATCGAATGTTTCCCGTAGGTCCGAAGCATGTTCGTTTGCCAATACACTTTTGGACAACATGTCGTCTATGTAAACTTCAATGTTTCTTCCTATTTAATGAGCAAAAATCCTATTGACCAATCTTTGGTATGTTGTTCCAGCATTTTTTAACCCAAAAGGCATTACTGTATAACAGTATAAGCCTTGATTGGTTGTGAATGCTGTTTTTTCTTCATCAGCTTTATTCATTCGGATTTGATTCTATCCCGAGTAAGCGTCCATGAAACTAAGTAATTCGTGGCCTGATGTAGCATTGACCAGTTGGTCTATTCTCAGAAATGGAAAGTTGTCTTTTGGGCAGGTCTTGTTCAGATCCGTGAAGTCCACGCACATTCTCCACTGGCCTTTTTTTCTTCTAGACCAGGACCACATTTGTTACCCACTTAGGGTAGTTGATTTTCCTGATCGACCCTACAGTGAGTAACTTCTCCACTTCCTACTTAATTGCCTGACTTCTGTCGAGGTTAAATGACCATCTCTTTTGCATTACTGGTTTCACGTTTGGATCCACCGCCAGATGATGTGATATTATTCGGGCATCTATCCCTACCATGTCTTCATGACTCTAAGCGAACACATCTTTGTATTCTCTAAGCAAATTAATAAGGTCCTTCTTAACCTCTATTTCCAAATTGGCCCCAATTTTTATCTTTTTATCTGGTTCATCTTCCTTTAAAACTACCTCTTCTATCGGTTCACTTTTAGGTACCTCTGGTTATTCCCTTGGATCAAACTCGAACAACAGTGATTCCTGCTTGATCTGATCTGGTCGTGTTATGGTGCACACTTGCTCACTATTGTCTCTGTCTTTGTAAACCAAAAGATTAGCTCTTCTGTCTATCTCATGGGACCCTTTGACTACTCATACCCCCATTCAGTTGAGAACTTGATCATTATAGCATAGATATTCATTGCTGCCTTAGTTTTGTTCAGGAATGGTCGACCTAACAGTGCATTATAAGGGCAATTGTCCATGTCTACCACTACAAATTCGAGTAACACTGTTTTCTGATAAGGTGCTACTCTGATTTTCACGGGCAGCTTCACTGTCCTGAGAGACCTGACCTTGACTCCCCCGAATCTCTGAGTGGGGTATAGAAAGGTTGCAAATCCTTTCGATTCAACCTAAGCTGATCATAAACAACCACATTGAGAATGTCTGTCGAACTGCCATTGTCTACTAAAATTCTCCTGACATTTCTGTGGCCAATTCGGGCACTTATGACGAAGGCGTCATTTGGTCGGACATCGACCCCATGTGAATCGGGCTCAGTGAATATTATCGGGTCCCATCCTTCCTTTATTCTTTTTGGGTCTGGTTCGATGGAGTTGACATCAAAATTCTGCCTTGCCTCCACCGCTTCTTGAATTTCCAGAGTCCGTTCCCGGTTACTTCTCCCAGTTGATAGTCCTTAGAAGATAGTTTGTATTCATTCGCCTTGGGACTGACCCTTTTGTTCTGACCAGAATTACGATTTGCCTTGGTCTATTTCTTTATTTTTGGCTTCTTATCTTTCTTCAAGATTATATCTTGCACGTGTCCTTCCCGAATAAGGGTCTCTATGTAGTCTCTAAGCTGGTAACATTTGGAGGTTTCATGACCTGTTTCCTTATGAAACCTGTAATATTTCATTGTGTCTCGCCGAGCAAATTGAGATTGCCGATGTGGCTTCTTTACCAGATTCTTTTCTTCAAGTATTACTAGGATTTCTTCCTATTTTTTTTCGGAGTGGGGTGTAGTTAGTGTATTTTTCTCAGATTTTTTCCTTGGTCTGGTCAACACTATGCCCATTTCCCCTGTCCTTGCTCATTTCTTTACTATTTCCTTTCTGTCTTCCTTTATGGTTCGGTACCTTTAACTCAACATCTTTTTGTTCGGGTCCTCCTCCATGCATGTAGCAACCTCCTGTTGCTAGTTCCTCTTCCTCGGCTAATGCATATCCTTCAGCCATATCCATCATATCTACATATCTGGTTAGACGAGCCCTTCTTTGGTTAAAAGACAGTCATCCATTCTGCAGGTTGTTTATGAATGTAGCGATTATTGATTCGTCATTTGCATTGCCGATTTCTGAGATCGCCTGGCCAAATCTCCCCAGGTATTTCTTTAATGACTCGTCATTCCCTTGCTTTAGCTGAGAAAGGTAAGAGACTGACTTTTTCCTGTGCACATTGCCTAGGAATTGTCTTGAAAAGCTTTTTCTCAATTCACCGAAACTCTCAATACTTGCTGGGGGCAATCTTCCGAACCATCTCGAGCCTTGTATATTCTAGAGTTTATGGAAAATTGAGACATAACAAAGGGTCGTTGTGGGCATACTGAGCCATAGCGCTTTTATATCGTCTGACGTGTTTTTTAGGATATATATCCTTCTTGAATTGTTTCACGTGTGGTATCCTGAACCTTCCTGGGAATGGGGTTCATAGGATGTCCCTGGTAAAAGAACTATCAGAATCATCATCAGACAACTCATTATATCCATATTGCCTAATCAACGCGTCCATTTGACGCCTGTTGTTTTTGACTTCTCAAGTCAGGCTCTGAATCATAACATCTATGTCCCCTATCGGTTCTCCATGGTGGTTAAAATGTCGGGTGATCGTCATACCGGTTTCCAGCCCCTCTTCAGTCTGTTCCTGAGTCTCATGGGTTAATCCTTGTAGATGTATAGTTCCATGACTACGTTTACGATGGTGCCGATAGCTATCCTCTAATGACGATGACTGATCCCTGTGCCAGTCATATTTACGGTGTTTATCATAGACCACCTGATCGTGACTCCGCCTTTGGCGTGGTAGTTCTTCTTCAGGCGTTTCACGATCCCTGTCCTGGTTACGCGTTACACCTCAAGATTGATTGATTTGATCTGAGTTCCTAACAACTGTTGGTACATCAGGTTCCGACCCAACTATAACTGAACGGAGCCTTGTAGGTGGAAGGTTTGGCGGATGCGCCTATTCCGTAGCCAATAGGTCTACTCCTTCTCTCGCTGCATCCGTCAGTAGCTGTTGCAGTGCCTTGCGAAAATGACGTGCTACTTCCTCGCTGGTATGAGGGATTTACTTGATACTAGCCAGGGATATCAGTTGATTTCAGGTGGTTGTTGTGGGATCCTGAGTGACCCCGCATGTATGTGTGTAATTTGGAGATTTTTAGATATCCCTGATACTGTCTTTGCTTCCGCAACCGGCCATTGCTTAATCAGATCGAAGGTTCAAGGTGCTCTTTTCCTCTAACGCCAATTGTTGACGGCGATTTCTCGATATATGGGAAAAGTCAACAATGTTGGATTTGGTAATGACCTATCAAAGAGAAATAGAAAAAGAATGCAATTTGAAGTTAATAAGATATGATTTTACGTGGTAAAACTTCGGAGATCGGAGAAACGTCCACGAGTGGTTGAATACACAACCGAGCCAAATCCACTTTTGAAATAAAGAATTACACCACTCAATCTATTTTGTCTCTCTCTCTCTTTTAGTAATTTTTTCTGTATATATGTTTTATATCTTTAATAGTGGGATTGTGGATCTATTTATACATACATAGAACCCTAATCCTTACTGTACCAGTAAAAGAAATTGTATTTTGATCAAGGCTGGTTACTTGTTGAGGTCGTCTTTTATCTTATTTCCTGTTTCGGCGATTGTGTGGAGATCGAATGAGACTCTGGTGGTATAGTCCATTTAGGATTTATTTCCTTATCGATGTGCGGTTTTCTTGAAGAAGAAGAGTTGTTGATTGATTTGGAATCTGTTTCCTGTTTGGTGTTTTTATTCTTCTAGAAACTCTTTTTGATACGGATGTCTTGCTCATTGGATCGTGATTCTTGGTTCACCCACATGAATCGTGTGCTAGGTTTCTTTATTCAGGTTTCCCGTATTGTCCCAAGTAGAACATAACGTGCTAAATACTCGATCACGAGTAGGAAACAATGTGCCAAATACCCGTGTTCAGACTTACTCGGGTTCTTACCCCTTTGTGACGTCTTGAAGGGTATTTTCTATATGCCTACTCGGATGCCCATCTGGCAATTTTTTCAAGGGATTGTCCATCTTGTCAGTGATGTGTACATTCGACAAAATATACATATAGCAGAGTTGCTTACATCGGTCGTCTTATGGAAGTTACTTATAAGGATATGGACGGATACACAAACCCACAACATCTTCAACATGAAATCACCATGTTATTCATTGATCAGATTCCTATTTAAGAATCTTAATTGTATTAGCTTATCTGTGTGTGTGTAAGAGATCGACGACTTTTGAAGTTGTGCAGCTCAAACAGTTTAATAAATAATTCAAGAACTTGTCCTTAATTACGTGATGTCAAATGTTATAGCAACCGAAAGAGTTAACTATAAAACATCATAAAAATTGAGGAAAATTATATAAAAGAAAAAAAAAACAAAATATTTTGAAATACCACTTGAACCTATAACCTCTTCGATATGGATGGAAAGAGCTTTAAAAAAAAAGTTTTGAAAACATTTGAGTTTTACTAACTTGAATACATGTAAATTCAACACTAAAAATCAAGTTTAAAGAAAAACATTGGGAAATCAACGGCAGGAAAAAAAAAACAAAACAAAATTGTTTTACGCAGGGTGCACTGCTGGAAGCGGTGGGGGCCCTAACCCTCATCGCTTCCAGCAGTGAGGTGAAACAAATATTATGGTGTGTTTAATATTGATCTAGAGGGGAGGTGAATAGATTTTAATCAAAATTTATCCAATTTTCGTTAATGGTCAATTAGACGAAAATACCCCTAACTAGTCACAATAATATCACAAGTGTAATAAGTGCGGAAATAATAAAGACACTTGAGATATACGTGGAAACCCTCCGAATGGGAAAACCACGGGCTATTAAGTGCGCCACACTCGAGCAACGAATCCACTGATGATAGAGGTGTTACAACCTACTCCCGGTAAATAACCCACTACCACTACCTAATCCCGGTATTAAGTGGACCTAGTCTAATTTGCTTATGCTTGAAGCAACCTACTCCCGGATGCAACGCAAGACTTACTTCTCTTCAATGAAGAGATAAACACCCTATGTGAATATATAATGATATTCAAACAACAAACAAGGCTAGGGTACCTTATATGCTTATCTAGGATTATGAGATGACAATAAATGCAATCATAGATATCAAAAGCTAAATGACATGTCATAAAGCTTAGCTAAACATAGAACAAGCAATCCTATGAAGCTATCATAAAGGCCATAACACATGTTGTCATCAAGCATGGCAAGGACTATAATGCACTCACAAAATGCAATCAATGAGTCATAATCAATATCTAAATGCAAAGCAAAGAGATTTAGCTAGAAGTTATCAATAACAACAATCCTAGCTATCACAAACAATCACAATGAATCATCAAATATGCTTACAATGTATTCAACATATACTTAGTATATATTCATGTGATTGAGACAAAGCATTTAGCCACACAATAAATGCAAGTCTTAGACCAATGTCTATCAATAACAAACTCAATTAGTTGTGTAGAGATTTTCTAACAAGCTAATTGTCACAAAAACATCATATAAACATTCAAAAGCTTAGCAAGTTGATTAATGAACAATCTATCAACCTAGTCAACAATGAACCACACAAGAATGTTTATGACCTAGCTTTTAGGCAGAAATGACCTAATCAATTAAGCTATCAAAATACAAACCCAATCATGTCATCATTCAACAAAAATATGCATTCAAAAATGATTTCTATAAATCCTATGCAATAAAAACGAACTCTTGGAGTTTAAGAACAATAATCAATGATAAAAGTTTGTTCTTTCTTACCAAGTCATAAATGATGAAGACCCATGTCTAAAGATGATCAATAATGCATGAAAAATGATGGGTTTTGGGTTTGGAGGGTTAAGGAACCACTCTTGGAGCTTCTCTCTCAAGGGAAATATTTTCTCTCACTAAGAAATGGTTTTTAAGCTCTAAAATACGTGTAAGGAAGAAGATGGCACATAAATATGAGCCCTATAACAAAACTACATCATTTTGAAAAAGCCCAGAATTTTACTCAGTGCGCTGGTCGACAAGCGCCACACCAACGTACACATACTGTCCAGGGGCGCTGGTGAGGTGCCCTTGTGGACAGGCGCAACCGTGACAACACAAAAGCTAGATATTCGAGCGACCCAAAACATGACCAAACGACATCCAAAACTTTCATATAATATACCGTTGGAAAGGTATGGAAGTTTACTTTCTACTACAATTTATAAAACAAGACTTGGACATCTGTAGAAAATGTTATGGTAATTTGAGTGACCAATGGTCAGAAATGGACAACAACAGAGATTCCCTGTTTTTGTGGTCACTTTGGAGATTTTAAAATCAATCCAAACTGTCATGAAATATTACGAATAATATACCGTTGGAAAGGTATGGGTGTCTAGTTTGTACAAAAAAATTTAAAACTCATTTTGAATAATTGTATAAAAGGATATGGTCACAATACCATACAAAGGTCAGTTTTGAAAAATATTTAAATCATTGAAATACACTCTTTTGAAATTAGACACCTTACTCCATATAACCAAACCAAGAGAAGAATGAGACCTTCTCATATGGTCACTCAACACGCTAGGGCAAGCACACCATCGTGCAAGCATGTATGTTTCCGATCAAACAACGGATAACAAATTTAAACACACAACAACCACACTTAAGACTAAGAATGAAGTGTAAGTGTGATTGTGAAGAGATGCACATATATAAACAATATCAATACAAATGCAAGATAAAAAAAACATGCATGAGATGTGTGTGTACACCTAAACTCTTCAAGAGGCAAAGTCAAGTGAATATACCTTTTGCTCTTGAAGTCATAAAAATGCTTGGAAGCTTGCTAATGAGGTCCTAAGCTACCCATTACACAATCATCCCTAATGTGGTGTAGTTTGTCATGAAAAAGCCAATCATAAAATTGAGGTCCTTACATGAGGCTCCTCTGCTATCAACAGTGAAGTCAACTAAGAATTGGGAGAATATTTTCTGTTATTAAATTAAACAACTTGGTTGGCTTTAAATAGCCTTACAAGATAACTGAAACAAAAAATTGCAACCCACGTTTTGCAAATCTAATACGTGGTAACATGGCTAAGGAATAGGTTAAACAAATGACAAGTCCCTTAATAATAGGGATTATTAACAGAACAAAACTCTGATGACTAAAAGATACTAACATGACTAAAAGATACTAACAACTTTAACATCCTCCCTTAAACTGAATTCTATCAGTTTACACCTGAATTCAAACAAACACCCATCAGGTCACGCATCTTCAAGAAAACATCAAGCTTTAAAGGCTTAGTCATTGTATCTACAACTTGCTCCTGGGTACGACAATGAATCATCTTCACAATTCCATCCTTTGTGAGCTCACGAAGAAAATGAAAACGAACATCTATGTGTTTGCTGCGGCCATGCATTACTGGATTCTTAGAAAGCTTAATAGCTGAACTATTATCGCAATAAACTGTTGTGGACTCATGTCGAATAAAACTAAGTTCCTCCAATATCCTCCTTAACATATTGCTTGACATGTACATGAAGCTGCAACAATAAACTCAGCTTCAGTGGTGGACAAGAGGACCACATGCCGTTTCGTCGAGGACCATGACATTGCTCCAGAGCTTAACATAAACAGATATCCCGAAGTGCTTTTTCGATCTTCTAGATCCCCAACATAATCATTATCTTTGTAGGCGATCAGTTCCTCAGTTCCTCAGTTCCTCCTTTCTTGTAAAACAAACCAAAGTTAACTGTACCTTTCAAATACCTCAGTACCCTCTTTTCTGCTTGTAATGAAGTTCAATTGGACATTCAATGTATCTACTGATGAGACTTACTATAAACATAATATCAGGTCGAGTGGCAGTCAAGTACATAAGACTTCCCACAATCTGCTTATAGAAAGTGTTGTCTATTTTTACCCCATCTTCATCTTTCATAAGCTTGAATCCAAGGACAATTGGATTGTGAACTGGATTACATTTGTCCATTATGAACCTCTCTAACACCTCCTGTGTATATTTCTTCTGACCAATAAAAATGCCATCCCATATTTGTATCACTTCGATACTAAGAAAGTATCTCATCTTTCCAAGACCGGTCATATCGAACTCAACCATCATAGATTGCTTGAGCTTTGTAAACATAAGTTCATCATTTCCAGTAAATATGAGGTCATCAACATAGAGACAGACAATTAAAATCTTACCTCCATCCGCTGCTTTAATGAACAAAGTGTGTTCATAAGGACACTTTTTGAAGCCTTCATTTACAAAATAAGATTCTATGTGACTGTACCAAGCTTGAGGAGCTTGTTTAAGTCTATATAGAGCCTTCTTGAGTTTGTACACCTTTTTCCCATTACCCTTCTGTTGATAACCAAGAGGTTGTTCAACAAATACTACTTCGCTTAATTTACCATGCAGGAAAGTTGACTTCACGTCCAACTGATAAATTGTCCATTGCTTTTGAGCTGCAAGTGAAATCACAAGTCGAATTGTATCCAACCGAGCTATAGGTGCAAAAACTTCAGCATAATCCACACCATACTGTTGAGTATATCCCTTTACTACCAACCGAGCCTTGTATTTATCCACTTTTCCATTCTTTTTGAGCTTTGTCTTATAAACACATTTTACCCCAATCTTCTTTCCTCCAGTAGGTAATTCTATCAACTCCCACGTATCCTTTCTCTCTATAGCTTATATCTCTGAATCCATTGCTTTTCTCCAATTTGCACTCTTCACAGCATCTGCATATGAAATAGGATCGTTGTCCTCAATCATAACTGGATAAGACATAGCTTCTTCCTCAGAAAGACCTTCTCTACTTTCATAGTCTCTTATCCAAATTGGTTCCCTCCTGATTCGTCCTTCATTAGGATCCAAAGAATTTTCTTCTGTTAGCTCATCTGAAGCATCGTTCTTCATTTCTTCTTCTGTACTAATATTGAGATAAGCTTCACTTTCTCTTTCATTGTCATTTGATTTAGCTATGTTGTCATTTGACTCAGCTATGCCATTATCTTCGTCACTCTCGCCCCATTCCAAATCAGTTGTATTTGCCTCTTGTAATCCTCATGCCAGTCCCAACTTTTATCTTCCTCAAACACCACATCTCTGCTTACTATTATCTTCTGAGAAACTGGATCATACAATCGATACGCCTTCGACTCCTCACTAACCCCGAGTAGAACACATTTCAAGCTCTTGTCATCAAGTTTTTTTTTTATCTGGAATAGGAACGTGAGACATGCAACTAAACACTTTAAAATAATTAACTGATGGTTTGAATCCGCTTCAAGCCTCTTCAGGAGTCATGTTTCTCACTGCAAGAGTTGGACTTCTATTTAGAACATGAACAGTCCAATTAACTGTCTTAGGCCAAAATGTCTTTAGGATCTTCTTCTCTGAAAGCATGCTTCGAACCATATTCACAATAGTTCGATTTTTCCTCTCCGCAACACCGTTTTGCTGTGGAGTGTATGCAGCTATCAATTGTCTACGAATTCCATTTTCAATGCAAAATTTTGTAAACTCTTGAGGTGTAAATTCACCTCCACGATCAGTACAAAGACTTCTTATATATGCACCAGTTTTTTTCTCAACACGACTCTTGAAATTCTTAAAAGTAACAAAAGTTTCTGATTTCTCTACCAGGAAATAAACCCAAGTTTTACGGCAACAGTCATCGATGAAACTAATCAAGTACCTTTTCTTGCTGTTTGAAATGGGTTTGATTGGTCCACAGATGTCGACATACACTAGCTGAAGAATCTGAGAAGCCCTCCATGTGTTTTTCTTTAGGAATGGATCCCTTTGCTGTTTTCCCAAAGCAATTTTTACACACCGTAGAAGAAGCTGTAAGTTGTGGTAGCCCATGCACCATCTTCTTTTGCTGAAGGATTTTTAAGCCATTAAAGCTTAAATGTCCATATCTACAATGCCAAAGTTGAGTCGGGTCTTGTGTGAGGGAATTAAAACAGTTTTATTCTCTTGGTTGAGACGTTGTAAGTAAGATGAACATTCTATTTGAAGACATTGCAACCTCCATAATCAATCTTCTCTCAGGATGGTAAATTTTGCATTTCCCATGTTGTATGAGAATTGCAAGCCCCTTTTCTTGTAGCTAATCGATGCTTAGCAAATTATTCTTCAGATCTGGTACATAAAACATTCCAGTGATTACTTGCATAAACCCATTCACTTGTAGTTGTATGTTGCCTTTCCTCATCACATCCATGCTTGAATTGTTTCCTAACTTCACAGACTCTCTGAAGCCTCCATAAAAAACAGAGAAAAGCTTTTTCTTACCACACATATGATTACTACAGCCTGAGTCAAGAAACCATTACTCTCCTTTGCTGGCTTCCTTGACATCCTCCACATACGCCATCAATAGCATTTCTTCACTAGCTTTTGCGTAGTTGGCCTTTGTCTCTTTCTTTGGACATTCATATTGAAAATTTCCAAGATCATGGCAGTGGTAGCACTCAACGGTAGACTTGTCAAAATTCTGTCTACCTAATCCTCATCCTCTTCCTCGAAATCCGCTATGGCCTCGTCCTCTTCCTTCTGATTGATCTTCATACGTAGCCTTCAATGCCTGTTCTTCCACAATATGACAATTCATACGTTGTTCATGTACCAGAAGACTGTTTTGTAACTCATCAATGGATAAGACATCTAGATCATTAGATTCCTCAATAGAACACACAACATAATCAAATTTTGGAATCATAGATCTCAGGATCTTTTCAATGACAACAATATCCCCCATTTTCTCACAATGAATCCTCATCTTGTTGGTTATAGTGAGGGTTTAAGAAAAATACTCATTCACTGATTCTCCAACCTTCATGTGAAGAATTTCAAATTCCTTACAAAGAGCCTGTAGTTGAGCAGGCTTTACTCGTGTCGTCCTCTGATATTTCTGCTTCAAGGAGTCCCAGATGTCCTTTGCTGTGTCTTTGTGCAAGATTGTCTTCAGGATCGATCGATCGATAAATTGCTTGGCAGAGATAGTTCTTGGCCTTCAAGTCTTTCAACTTTTGTTCATCAATTTCCTTTTATTGATCATCAGTAAGAACAACTCCTTCTACTGTAGGAATCCCATTTTCCACCAAGCTCCAATATTCCTTCAAACGCAGAAAATTCTCTATGAGCATACTCCAGTTATCGTAGTGTCCATCTAACTTTGGAATCGATGGTTGCACAAACTTGCCTTCAGACGCCATCTCTTTTCTGCTACACGCTTAGAAGACTGCTGCTTCAAGTGTTAGTCAGGCCCCACAACCTGCTTTGATACCAAAAATGTTAAAACAGAGTATTTATGTAATATAATTAAGAATTGGGAGAATATTTTCTGTTATTAAATTAAACAACTTGGTTGGCTTTAAATAGCCTTACATGATAACTGAAACAAAAAATTGCAACCCACGTTTTGCAAATCTAATAAGTGGTAACATGGCTAACGAATAAGTCAAACAAATAACAAGTCCCTTAACAATAAGGATTATTAACAGAACCAAACTCTGATGACTAAAAGATACTAACATGACTGAAAGATACTAACAACTTTAACAAAGTCATGATCTTCACCACTCGAGTGGTAAGATTTTCAACCATAATTGTTTTCCTTCCCCTATTTCAGTGCTCACTTCGAGCATTGAATCATTCATTTCTCATTAAACTTCATATCATATGATACCATGATATCAAAGTTAAGACATTAAACTATTATGTAATTGAATCATTCATTTCTATTATTCTATATATGTATTTATATCACCATTCACCGGTAATAATTTAAGTTAAACAATTTTCAAAAGAAAAAAATCGAATATCTAGTTGGTTGTGGGTACTTGGTACAAGCCTATTATAAGCCAAAATACTTGCATTGACCATTGATCATATTAATGCAATACCGAAAACCTTTGTTTCTTGTTATTTTTGTAGATATTCAAGGATATAAATGTCCAATAAAATTTATATTTTCAACACCATAATTCCATCACTTCTCTTAATTCCACTTAATATTTTAATATTTTAATTTTGGGTCATGTTGCCATGACAACTATTCCAACCATTAAGGTCAGAGATTGGATCGAGACCGAGATCAACATAGTTGAACAATTGAGATCCAAACGGATCACCATTGCTCGATGATGGAGATCCATAACCTGAATCTCCATTGTCGAACGATAAAGATCCATCGATAGACCTCCATCGATCAACAATAGAGATCCATCAAGGGATCTCCATTGTTGATCGATGGATGGATATCTCCTTCAATGGTGGAAATCGTTTATTTTTCTGTTTTTATTATTATTTTACTTATCACTTGCCATTATCAAAAATACCCTTAATACAATTGACCAAAATAACTATGGTTATGTTAATTTTGACTTACGTTTGATTGATGGAGAGACCAATGTATTTTTGAAAATTTTAAGGACCAAACAAACAAAAAATATAAAGATAAGTTTAAAAAATGATAAATTGTGGAAAGTTAGGGACCCAAATGAAATTTTAGAGTTGTCATCTATTTTGAGTTCATTTACATTTCCTCACCCTTTTTAACATTACAATTCCTCACCCTTGCACTGCAAAACCAAGCGTTTTATAAATTTAGTAAATATTTCTTTTAACATAGCTTTATTTGAACGTCTTGTTAAATAACACAAATTGACTTTTCAAAAGAGAATATGGTGTGGGCTTTGACTTTTTGGATTCGGATCAAACTCGGCTTGCCCAATATATATTTCAGGTTACGTTGAATCAACTTAAATTTAGATTTAAAATTTTCAAGATCTCAACCACTCATATACTCTTAAATCAATAATTGAAATTTGAATACAGTTATAATTCTTGGATGAAGGACAAATTAATGATTAAGAAACTGAAGTTAAAATTTTAACCTACAAATTTAAATTATTTTATCATAACTCTTTTAATAAAGCTCGGTCTTATTTCAAACATATAATTACAAAGTCTGGAGTCTAACTATAAATCATACCGATTTCAAAAAATCAAGGGAAATGAATAAATGTAGACAAAATAAGATTGATCCGGTAGCAAAACCCCTCACACCTCCACCATAAAGATGTGGTTTCAAATCTCTCCCTTCTCTCCCATAAAATACTGAATTATTATAATATTTCAAGAAAAAATAAAATAAAAAAGTAAAATCAATGTTAACCGGTGTTATTGCACCTCACTTGCATAATATATTATCAAGAAGCTCATTTCCTAATTCTAAAAGAAAAAAAAAATCTTGAATGTATCCCAATTCAAGGTGCATTCGGGGTTATTTGAACTTAAGAAATAATTACTTATTTCATAATTTCATAATGTATGATCAATAAGGTGTTTGGTAAACTCTCTATAATCATTTTATTTTATAATCTGTTTCTCCAATAATCAGCATTTGAAAAGTTGATAAGGAATTATTTTTGAAAGCTGAGTATGGGAGAAGCTAATCCCTTACCTTTGGAATGTCCATAGTATCCTCATCATTCAAATGAAAAGATAATAATGCCCTCATGTTTAATAATAATAAAATGAGGCAAGAAAGATTTTTTTTTCTTGAAAAAATAATGATTAAAAAAATTAAGAAATGCAAATGAAAAAATGGGGGGAAGAGGTTGGAAAATGAAGTATTAAAAAAGTTGAAAAAGAAAAAAAAATAGTAGGAAAAAAATACTCGTGATATATTATATTTTAACACAACCATTTCAATTTGTCATTTTCCATAATCCATTAAAATTTACCAAACACAATTCTTTGATTTGTATTTTCTCAAGTTGATTATTTATAAACCTAGTTTACCAAACACCTATCAACTTATCTTTTAAACTGATTATTTATTAAGTTGAGCTATACATTATTATTTTATAAGCTACATCAATCCAAAGGCACCTTATTTATTTATTTTTTTATTTATTTTGAAGAATATCGCACCCTAATTCTTAACTTACAGTTTTGTGCTATTGTACCTTACAGAAGCAAAACAAAAATGAAAATCTTGTACTTTCATGTAATTACTGATGAATATATACATGTTTGTTCAGTAGAGAAGAATAATAGATCACAACTTGAGTAAAAAAGTTTAAGTTACAAATACCCATCTCTCTTGTCTTGTTCCTCAGCTTCCTTATTAGCAGTTTGAACAGATTTGAACCAAAGAAATGCCTGCATATACAATCAAGTCAAGAGGAAAAAACGAACTGAATTCGCGTTCCTTGTAAAATAACATATTTACCGACTCTTGAGCCATATATACTTATTACTTAGAATATCATATTTCCACACACAAAAAAAAAAAAGATTATGACTCAGAGCAATGACAATTACATTCTACGATTAATTAATTTACGAGTTTCTTTCTTGACCAATGGTCCTAGCCACAGTTACTGTGAAACTTCCACCAAACTAACTTGTTGGAATCATGATATCAGACCATGACTCGATTAGATTTTCAAATCCAAACTCATTGGAGAAATTTTTTATTTAGAAGGGGAGAAAATTAAAAGAACTCACTGAAGTAGGGATGCCAGTGAATGCAAAGAATCCAAGCAATGGAGCATAAAAAATGCTGTCAGAGTTCAGAATCCCAAATACAGGCCTCTGGTTCACATACTCGAAAATCGAACCAATCTGCAATCGGAAATAAAAACATAATTTAACATATCACCTTCCTGAACCATGACGACCAAAAGCCGAATAAGATAAAGCTTACAGCAGCTATTGCAGTCACCGCTGAGGCTAGTAAGTATACAAAGAAGGGAATCTCAAAGCCCTGTTGTGACGCGTCTTTGTCTTCACCACTAGCCCAAGGAGGGGGTTCGTCTGAATCCGGTTTCGCCCAGGAGGGAATAGTTTCTTCAGACTCACTTGACTTTGCTGAACCTTCAGTTGCAGCATACACAGAAAACCTGTGATTTAACTTTTTCTTTTGATTAGCATGATAGCTACGGTTTCGTTTTGCAATGAGCTGATTCAGGATTCCAGTGCCTACAAATAATCTGGGAAGTAATTGTTGTTGTTTTCTAGAACTGAGTATCAGATTTGTGTATGAAGATAATATGGTTGCAGTTGCAGACATCACTTCCTTTAGTTGATTGTTTGCTCTGTGGAGACCTAAAATAAGAAATAAAATTTAGAATACTGTAAATTATTCAGGTATAATGTGGCTACAAAAAAGGCTTCACCACAGATAAGATTGAAACATAGGGATAGCAATTATCCGTGGCCCAATGACCCACATAATACCCGGTTATAGTTACCTAGAGGCCAGGGAAGGGTTTTAATTTTGATCAATACCATTGATAGAGAGAACCAATTAGAGAAGAATGTTAAGAGGCTTTATAGCTTTATTATTGTAAGGCTTTATTTTTTGTCTCTATAAATTGCAACCTAAGTTCTACTGTCTACGCAGGTTCAATTCTCCTGCCTATTTTTAAACCCCCTCCCCCAACCCCACCCACCCCTCTTTCCTCTTAATTTCCCCCATTTCCTCTAATTTTCCATCTTTCATAACTTTAGTTCTTGTTTCATTCCTATATTAGTGTGGTAAGACAAGTTCCAAAATTGATTTCACAAAACATCCCACATACATTCACACATCCAAAACACCTTACCACAAAAATTGGACATTTTTCATGTCAAAAAACACTCAAAACAGCCCAAAACACTGATCTACTCACCATCCACGCTTCCAAGTGCTGCCATTGCTGCCATGCATGACCTACACCGACAGCACCCACAGTACATTGTTTCAGAATCTACAAGTTTGTCTAAAGGCCTGACCTCCAATACCAAAATAACCATCAAGAGCAGATCTACAGAATCCCACTGCAATACCACCAATCAAACACCGTCCATCGCTTCGCCAAATTTTCAGATGCTCTTGCTGGCCATAAATCCAAACAAATTAATGCGAACCGTCTCCATACTTAGTCTCAAAAAATGGCATACTATCATTCTCAGATCTTCTCACATCCTTATGCAGCACCTCACACATCTCCATATTTTGCAACGAACTGTTCACGCTCCATCACCCATTCCACCACATATTACACTTCATCAGTACACCAAACTATTTTGAATACTATGATCTCTATAGATATCAAGATTTTGATTAAAATTGGACTTATCAGCAGTCTCTTTGCACTACCAAAAACTATGATTGCACCTATCTTTATACCACCAATGTCCATCCGCTATCAATGGAGTCAAAATGAGCATCACCACTTTGATATTAATACCACTTGCAACCATCGTTTACAACATTAGTCACAAGAACCTATGGTTTTGTCTCTTGACACTGTAATTGTTTTGTAAGAAAAACTTGATAATATGAGACAAAGTTACCAGAAAATTGTTTACACAATCATCCAATATTCTGACCTGAGAGACAAACAACTAGAGAAAGCAAGCAGCGATAAGGCGCATGATGCTACGAAAATCGTTGATCCGTCCGAGCTAAACCCGCTTTAAAAGAAGATTGAACACAGTCTATTATTACTAAGAAACCATCTCAAAATCTAAAATTTACGAAAAGAAGTATAAAGTTCATGTTCTTGAAGTTCAAGTGATCAATCAATCAATCATCCTGTATTCTGGTAATGCCTCCTAAAATGGCGAACATGGTTTTTGATAAACAAACCTATCAAACTTGATGAAAAGGTGCTCAAAGGGGTACAAAAAGACACCAGTGAACGTATAGTGATTAATTTTGTGATTTTCACAGAGTTTTCCACTGCAACTCCATCAAAACTTTAATCTATTCTGCCGAAGCTAGAAGATACAACAACGGATTTTAAGGACATCTAGTTTCCTATATGTTTTATGAAGAATGGGACCTAGATTGATTGTTAAGTTTACTGCACCAACAAAAAACAAGATAAGGTACTTTCTATGTGTTTATTAAGTCGTGCCTACAAGTGCAACACTTAAAACTTCCATAGCAAACCAAAGAAGCCAAAGATGGCATCATCCCTACCAGAACTAGCATGCTCAAATACAAATAATTTCAATTTCTAACAACTGCAACTCCTCATTCTACAAAAAAAAAAAAAAAAAAAAAAAATCTTGATTTGCTAATGGAAAAATTTGCTTCCATTAATTCAAGATACAACTATAACAGATAAAATGAAAGCAAGATAAACTTACCTCAACTGGGTCTTTGTTGAAATTAGTTATGCAAAGGCACTTTGAAGAAAACAAAAAGCTGCAATTTTTGTGTAGAAAAGGTGGGAAATTTAATGCGGTTGTGGTGGTGACTGGTGAGAAGAGAAGGTTATGTTGGTTTGGCACTTGGGCTTGGGCGAGTGTGGCCGTGTGGGTGATGACAGTGGATGGTTTTCTGCCTTTCGAAATCTTTTTTTAGTGATAAGGTCTTTTCAAACCTTTTTATTGTTTTTCTTTATTCTCTTAATTTTCAGTTTTTCCTTCTCCTTTTCTTTGTCTTTCTTGGAAAAGAATTTTTTTTTTAAAAAAAAATTGATATTCCTAATTCTTTTTAAAATATTACAATAATTTAAAATTTAGAAAGGATACACATAACTCCAACCCACAAATAGGTATGAAAGGCAAATCGCATTTTATTTGTAGGTACCAGTCACATCTTCTTTTTTTAGAAGAGTTCATATTCATAATATAATTTTCCAAAAAAGGATAATAATAATAATAATAATAAACTGTTGTAAGACTTAAAAATAGTATTCATACAATTGGTAATTTTATTACAGAAGGGTTGCTAAAAACTAATACGAGGTTCTCCAATTTTATTACAAAATTTAATTTTAAAACAACCACCAACCACCAACCACTTACTAAATGTATTTTTTCCAAATGCGTTTAAAGTGTGTTTACATAAACACTTTGCTTGAAAGTGCTTTATACAAAATACCTCCAAACATACCTTGTTATTTTTTATTGAATAGACTTCCCTGAAATATGGTCACAAACTTTACTTCAACAGGACTCCAAATTTAAGTTGCAAGAATTGAATTCGGATTGGCCAACTTGTTAGGGAGATCAAAAAATTGTGGTGAAATTGGTGAGTAAGCAAGCCAAAACTATGTGGAAAAGAAATAAAAACAGCCAAAAAAAATTATTGATGTTACACATTACAACAAATGGGCAATGCTAATCTATTTCTACTCAGTGGCTGGTTTATTGGAACATTTAGTACTAGAAATCATAGTGCTCATTGACGGAATCCGGTCACAAATCGGGGAATACCGACAAAGTCAGATACTATTTTCATATTGCAAAAGCTACCTGCATTATCATTTTCCAGGTAATCTACAAGAAACTTGCATTGCTTCTCACCATTTGTCTGCACCAAGAAGATGGAAAAGAATTACAAATAAATTGAAGGAATCAACTTTAAACTAATGGAAAACAAGAGATTTTCTGATAAAATGAATGGTGCTAGCTTTGATAAGAAAAAGAAAATCCCTTGAAATGACTTTTCAGGAATAACTTAATATATGATTTTCTAGAGAGTTTTGAATTTAAAAAAAAAAAAAAAAAAAAAAAAAAAAGAGCTCCCAAGTTATTTCTAGAAAAGCACTACTGCATTTGACAGGTGCTTTCATAAACAATGGCTTATAATGGTGTATAATTGTGAATCAGTGATTGAGAACAGTTTTCAGAAAGAGCCATTGTTGCTTCGTATACTACCAACTCTGTACGTCTAGACATGCACCCTCCCCAAATATAGTCTCAATGCATCAGCAGATTTTATAGTCTTCAATGCATTCTAATGACAGATTTGTATTTTAGAGTTATGATTATATATAGATGAAGAACCTTAAATTTTTAAGAAAAAACAAATTAGAAATTTCTTTAATGGAATTAGCGCATTGTCAAAAAACAAGGTGAATGACTAAATATATCATCATTTGATTAAATGAAATCTACAGAACTTGAGTTCATGTTGTTGAGCTGAAGATTACATCATTACAACCAATGAAATATATAAAATATCCATTGATGTAATTGCTACAAATGTATTTTGTAATAATTATGGATACAAACCCTGTATTATTTGAAAGTGTTATATTTACTAGTTGGTTATAGAATGTTATCTATGAATACATCAAATGTTGAAATCTAAGGCACCATGTATATCTTGCAGACCCCATCAGTGAACCATTTAGGATATACAGATTGTTGGGAGGTTTCATGGACCGGAAATGACAAAGAATGAAAGGTTATAAAGGGTATGAACTTCAAGATCTAAATTAGTTGACTTGGGAAGAGGTCTCAGTTGACCCAAGTTCAATCTTAATGATATCAACTACCGAACATTTACCATAAAATCTAAATTTTTTAAAAGCAGTGGCTATGACAACTGTTCAACCCTTAGTTTTTTTGGGGGGAGCATGCATCCTTCATTCCTTCCAACTATATAATCCTTCCGATCTCATCTACTCAAAATAATACACCTAATCCTTAAGTAAAAGAATTCTATGGCTAGTGTAAATCAAACGTTACATGAAAATGAAAAAGGTTTACAGTTTTCACACAACTTTTAAGGATAGAATTAAGTTTAATTTTAAGGAAACAAGAAATGGATACCTCAAAAGCAAAAAATCCACCAGGTTTCAACAATGAAGCAGTCCGATTGCAGAGATAGAGAAGATCATCCGTGCCATCAAGACCACCATCTAATGCAAGTCTTGGTTCATGTGTACGAACTTCAGCTTGCAGCCCGGGGATATCGTCACTTGGTATATATGGTGGGTTGCATATGACACCTGAAAGCTTTTCTTCAATTTCAATATCCTTCAATGGTTCGAACCAAGATCCTTGCCTTATCTCAATTACATCCTGAATTGTATATTAAAGAATAACAGAGCTTCAAAACAACTAGAAATAATTACATAAGGTAATATATAGAAGGGAACAATATCTCAGTTGAGTGAATTACCAAACTGCATCTATCATATCATTCAGTAGTCTATATATTTATAATGTCTCTGTTACAAGAACATGCAAACCTCGAAATTTATTAAGTCCAATCACTCATTGTAAATTTAGTTCAACTACAAGATCCTTACCGAATCTGTCAACTGTCACAAACAGAGAGTATCTCAACATAACACAATTTGTATGCAGGTAATATAAAATAATTCAGAGACAACAATGATAAGTTTTTTGGTCTCCTCATCTCATTCTACAATGAAGATAACATGTACATATGTCATATAAAACTAAAGTAATTTCCCTGGCTCTTCATCCTAACCGTATAAAAGCCAACAAAAATCCCATTTTATCAAAAAACAAAGTGCATTATCTACTAACATGCCTCAATAATCTAATGCAACTAAAAGACTACACACCAAAAAGGATCTTAAGAATACATTACATTTTGAAGATTAAATTGCAATGTTAAATTTACTAACCTGCAAGCCGTACCTCTGCACATTGAAAGACGCCACAGAAGCAGCCAGCGGATTCAAATCGATGGCAATAAGCCTCCCTCGACTCCCTAAAATCCTGCCAATCCCAATTGCAATGGCACCAGAACCGGTCCCCAAATCAACCCACAATCCTGTTCTCAACTCTTCATTATTCGAAACCACATGACTCACCGAGTCAATCAGCAATTCAGTCTCTGGTCTCGGAATAAAAACCCCTTCTTCCACACTCAACACCAAATCTCTCCAATGCTCACATCCAACTATATACTGAAAAGGCTTTCTCTCTTCAATCCTCTGCTTCCAGAGACTATACAGCTCATCTATATCTACTCTCAGTCTTACATTTGTAGAATTATCTTGAATACCCAGTTGAGGAATCAGTGAATGGTCTTCAAGTGAGTCCTCAATGAGCCAGTTGAGTTCTCGGTGCAAGAGCGAGGGGTCTGGGCCATTATCTGAGTCAACAAACGAGGACCCAATTGAAGAAGAGAGCGTTTTGGCCCAATCGTGCCACTTTTTGAGGTCTGAGAGAGTGGCTGAGTAGTTTGGTGGCCGCAAAAAAAGTGGGGTTTTGGGTTTTAGAGAAGAAGAGCAAATGGGTCGCCGGAATCTGGCACAAAGAGAGAGAGATTGGGTTTTGGGTTTATTAAAAATTGGAAAAGTATTGCAACTGTATGTACGGATTAAGCTTAGCTTCATTCTGCAGTTGCACACTCTTTTCTATCCGGTTGACTTGAAACTTGAAAGAAACAAGGAAACAAAATAAGCTGCTAACATTTGAAATTGAAAAACGGATAAAACACCGGGGACCGTCCTATAATCGTTTTTCAGTTTCTGTTTTTCGAAAATGAAAATAAAAATGAAAATAGTGTTTTTAGTTTCAGTTTCGAATTTCGAAAACGTGTCTGGTAGCATATACTGAAAGCTGTATTTTGAAAATGAAAACGGAAAAAACGCGTCTGGTAGGTTAACCGAAAACCATCAAAAATTGATTACATAATTAACCAATATAATTTTTGTATTGTAATTTTTAAATTAAACAAAAGTAACACATCAAAATTTAATTTAAAAAAAACATATCAAAAAATGAATTAATCAAAACTAAACTCTTAAATTATAAATAAATAATTACAATATATATTTATATATTACTATATAATATAAATATATATACATATTATAATAATATATAAAATATATATTTTTGATATATATATAACATTATATATAATAATAAAATTATATAATAATTAATAAACTATATTATAATATATTTTATAATATATAATATTATAATATATATATATATAATAATTATAATGTATATATATATTATTGCATGAATGCTTTTAGTTCTAGTTAGAAATAAATTATTCTGGAATATATATAGGGGCACTTTGATCATTTAAAAATCTTGTCCCGTCTTATCCTAGCCATAATAGTACAATTAATAGTTTTAAAAAAAATGTATATATAAAAAAAGTGAAAAACAAAATGAAAAACAAAAAAGAAAAACGAAAAACGAAAAACGAAAAATTAGATTTTTGTGTTTTTCAAATCATTCACTTTTAACACTGGTTTTGTTTTTCATTTTTTTCTTTCGTTTTTTGAAAATAAAATGAAAAACGGTTAACGAACGCGTTTTTGAAATCGTTTTTGAAAAATAAAAACGAAAACGGACTGAAAAACAGCTGCAGGACGGGACCTAAACCTAAACGAATTCGAAAAGGTGTTTGTTGACTGATTTTCATTTTATTTTTTAAAAAATAAAAAAATTAAAACAAAACCAGTGTTAAAAATGAAAGATTTGAAAAACATAAAATATTTGTTTTTGTTTTTGTTTTTGTTTTTGTTTTTCACTTTTTTATATATAAAAAATCATTTTATTTTTTCATTTTGTTTTTCAATTTGTTTTATTTAGTTCTATTATGTGTTTCATTTGACTAGGATAAGAAGGGACAAGATTTTTAAATGGTCAAAGTGCCCATATATATATATTTCAGAATAATTTATTTTCAACTAGAACTGAAAGCATTCATGCAATAATATATATATATATATATATATAGATATATATTATAAAATAATATATTTTATGTATATTATATATTATATGATATATATAACTATATATAAATATTATATAAAATATTATATATTATAGTATATTAATATTCTATAATATATTTAATAATAAAATATTAATATATAATATATATTTATACAAATAGAAAAAATTGACCTTAACCTTTCTCAAACCAATACCTCACCTACTAAAGAAATCACACCCCCACAAGTCTTTGTCCCCTATGAAACTTCGACCTCTTCGATAAAGGAAAAAGAAAAAATCATTAAATCTGAACCCCTAATATTTCTTGACCACACTAGAATCGAAAAATGTTTTGATAATCTGGTTGACAAAACAGAACTTCTTAAAGCCTTAGAAAGCCTTAGAAGAAAGACTAGGAAAATTACCAGGTGTTCATATTCCCAACATCCAGACCATTGAAAAAATTGTCCATGATTCTTCTGATAATGAAGTTGAGATCAAAGACTTCCAAGATTATATTAAGAGAATTACTACCAACGACAAAACCGATAGTTATAATAAAACTAAATATTACCATAATACAAAACCTTATTACCCAAAACCTACTCCTCCTAACCTACAATACGAAGAAACCGTCCCATACAGAGTTTACACTGGTAATGCCTGTTAACAATTCAACATTGACGGACTATCAGAATACCAAATCATTACTGTCCTCAGACAAATGCACACCATTGGATACATTTATATTAAAAAACAAAACATGCCCCATTATAATGTTGTGACATCTTTAACAACTGGCTTTGAAGGCAAACTGTTTGGTTGGTGGACACATACACTCAGTGCACTTGCTAAAAGGTCTATTATAGGACACACAAAAACTATAACGACTACTACACCTGTCCAGACAACTAACTCATCAGCCTTTGAATCCATCTCTACACAAACACAAACGACTACCACTACTTCTGAACCAGATGGCATAGATGTTTTATGTTACACCATATTAATGCATTTTGTAGGAAATCCTAACATAAACCAAGGAAAAGAGTTTTCAAAAATACAAAATCTTAAATGCAAGAAACTCAGTGATTTTAAATGGTTTAAAGACATTTTCTTAACCAGAGTTTTACAAAGACCTGACAATGCAAATTCTTATTGGAAAGAAAAATTTATTTCAGGCCTTCCAAAACTATTTTCAAACAAAGTTAGAGATGAGATGGTTAGACAAATGGGATTGTCTGACTGGTCCCAAATTGACCTAAACACGTGGACTTATGGTGAAATAATAGCGGCTATTAACACTGTTGCACTTCAACTTTGTAACGAACTTAGACTTAAAAGCCAGCTCAAACAACAAAAATTAACAACCAGAAAAGAACTAGGATCTTGGTGCGAGCAATTTGGCTTTGACAAACTTCCCACAGCTAGAAAGAAAAATAAAACCTATAAAGGTAAAGGTATACACCAGTACAAAAGAGATAAATTTGGCAGGAAAAAATGTCACTGGTCTGCATACATTCCTAGCAAGACTCCTAATTACTGGCCTCCCAAATCAAAGAAAAATTATTCTAAAAACAAAACAAAAAATTTTAAAAAATCAAACAAATGTTTTAAATGTGGCAAAGAAGGACACTATGCTAACAAATGTCCAGACCAAAAGAAGAAAATTAATAGTCTTGAACTAGATGATCAAACCAAAGAAAAAATCCTACAAGTTGTATACACTGACCCATGTACTTTCTCATCCTCATCATCCGATAATGAAGTCTTAATTATTAATGAGTCATCTTCCGAGACTGAAACTTCATCCTATTCTTCCTCTGAAACTGAGCCAGAAACCCAACCTTGCTTTTGCAAAGAAATAAATATCCTCGACAAACAAGATTATTCTTTAATGGTTAACATGATTGATAGTATTGAATATCCTACACAAAAGGCTTTATACATCAGACAATTACAATAGAAAATCACTAGTGAACAAACCTCCAGTAGCAGCACTCCCATTAATGAAACAAAACCTTTCAAAAATGCCTCTTTTGAAACTCCAGATTTTGAACAAAATGTGTTAGGAAAATTTCAAGCTAAATCTAGAAAAGTAAACATTTTTGATTTACAAAAAGAGGTCACTGATATTAAAAGAGAAATAAAAATTCTAAAAACTCAGATTCAAGATTTACAAGTCAAAAGAAGTCTAGAAAAACAATCAAGTTTCAACAGTTCTAACGAATCCGACAAAGAACCTGATGACAACAAGGAACAAAACAACCAAAACCTTTTGAACCAAATTAATGTCGTCCAAGAAGTTAGGATCCAAAAATGGTTTGTTGAAATTGATATTAGAATTGCCTCTAATTATACTATCCGTGCAACTGCCCTTGTTGACATTAGAGCTGATTTAAATTGCATTGTTGAATCCCTTGTTCCAACTAAATACTTAGATGCTACCACAGAAACCCTCTATGGTGCTAATAAAATTAAATTAGACATCAAATACAAACTTACTAATGCCAAAGTCTGAAATGGTGGAGTTTGCTATAATAATGATTTTATTGTTGTCAAGACCCTTTCTCAAAATGTGATTTTAGGATTGCCTTTTTTATACTTGATTTCTCCCTTCAAAGTCATTGCTGAAGGAATTGTTACTGAGTACCTGGGAAAAAAAATCCTATTCCCTTTTATTTTTCCTGTTCTTGTAAGAGACCTAAATGTTTTAAGAAATAATAACATTTGTATAGAAACCCCTGAGCCTCTTGACAATTGTATTGCCACACTCACTAGAAAACAAAATCAACTAAGTTTTCTAAAAGATGATCTAGTTTTCCAAAGACAAGAAAACAAGTTAAAAGATTCATTTCTCGAAGAAAAAATAAAAGATTTTAAAGAAAGACTAAAAAAAAAAGAAGTCTGTTCCTCCATACCAAATGCTTTCTAGGACAAAAAAACACATTGTTACTCTCCCTTATACTAAGGATTTTAATGAAAAAGGAATACCTACTAAAGCTAGACCAATCCAAATGTGAACCGATTTAATGGAATATTGCAAGAAAGAAATTCAGGACTTAATTGAGAAAAAAATAATTAGACCTTCCAAGTCTCCTTGAAGTTGTCCTGCTTTTTATATCCAAAAAAATGCTGAAATAGAAAGGGGCGTCCCTAGACTTGTTATTAATTATAAATCCTTAAACGATGCCTTACAATGGATCAGATATCCAATGCCCAACAAAGCTGATTTATTAAAAAGACTTTATGATTCTATTGTTTTTTCAAAATTTGATATGAAATCCGGATTCTGGCAAATCCAGATTGCTGAACAAGACCGTTATAAAACAGCTTTTACGGTTCCTTTTGGACAATATGAATGGAATGTTATGCCTTTTGGCCTAAAAAAAGCTCATAGTGAATTTCAATGCATTATGAACAATATCTTTAATTCTTTCACTGAATTTTCCATTGTTTATATAGATGATATTTTATTTTTTTCAAAAAATATCGACCAAAACTGGAAACATTTAGAAATATTCTTTAAAACTGTCAAACATCATGGACTGGTTATTTCAGCCCCGAAAATTAATCTTTTTCAGACCAATATTAGATTTTTAGGTCACAACATCAAAAGAGGAACAATTGTTCCTATCCAAAGAAGTTTAGATTTTGCTGACAAGTTTCCTGATGAAATAAAAGATAAAAAACAGTTACAAAGATTTTTAGGTTGTCTAAATTACATTTTGAATTTCTATAAAGAACTTAGTATCATTTATAAACCTTTTTTCCATAGGTTAAAGACAAATCCTCCTCCCTGGACAGAGGATCACACTAAAGCTGTCCAACATGTAAAAACCCATGTTAAAAAACTACCTTGCATGACTATTTGTCACCCAACTGCCCCCAAAACCGTTGAAACTGATGCTTCAGAAATTGGGTTTGGAGGTATTTTGAAACAGACTATTGAAAATAAGGAATGTTTGGTTAGGTATGTTTCAGGATCTTGGAATGATACCCAACAAAAATATTCGACTGTCAAAAAAGAGATTTTAGCCATTGTTTTGACTATTCAAAAATTACAAGATGATTTGATCAACCAAAAATTTATTTTAAGAGTTGATTGCCAATCGGCAAAATTTATTTTAAAAAAGGATGTGAAAACCTTGCATATAAACAGATTTTTGCTAGATGGCAAGCCTTGCTATCTACCTTTGATTTTGATATTGAATACATTAAAGGATCAGACAATAGTCTTCCAGACTTTCTGACCAGAGAATTTTTACAGGGTGACAAATGACAAGCCCTATCAGGGGACCTGGCGGCCGAAGCCCTGGTGGCAGAGGCTCCACCAGAACAGACTTATCAAGCAAAAATATTGACTTATCATCGACTTATCATTCTTCCCCTAGTGGAAGCCATAAAGACAAATATGTCATCTCATTGGTTTCTCAGCCCAGAAACCCTCATTCTTTACCTATCCAATTTCCACAATTGCCTAGTGGGCCTTACTCCAACAGGAGCCCTAGCCAGAGCCTAATACACACGACAAACATTTTTTCCCCATTAGCCATTGACAGCAGTTCATTCAAAACTATAGTATCATCAAAAATCAGCCCACACTCAAATAAACAGGACAATATTCTAGCACAAAGCCAAAGCCCACAATCTTCTCTATCAAAGATCAATCAACCGACTTATTCATATATCAATAAAACTTTCTTTGATAGGTTTTTTGCTATGGAAGAGAAATTTTTGCATGACCAATATTTTAGGGAACCTAAAAAACTAGCGGATGCTATTATTGATCCTCTGTTTGAAAGGATCCCTGAAGACCTATCAAAAAGACATTTTTTATGAATTTATTCTGGTTGACACAGATCCAATTTTTATTTCCGATGTTTTTGACAAGATTGAAAATGAAAAACTCATTTTTAAAAAAATAAAGATTTGTAAAATTATATCTCTTGAGCAATGGGGAGGAGATCCCAACTCTACCAGAAATTTTAGTAGAATCTTTCATATTTCAGACTTCTCATATTGGGACTATATTGATGCCTAGACAAAATTTCTCTATTGTCAAAATCCAGGAAATTCTCTCTCCTGGTTTATTTACTTCGATAAAAATTTCAAAAGCAACCTACCAATCTTGTTTTTTAGAATGGTGGGACAAATTCAGACCTATTATTGATTTTCTTCCAGCACAGGTTAAGGAAGGATATTCATTCTGGATTTCCAACCTTTCCAACCTTTCCAACCTTTCCAAACTAGATGATTGGGAAATTTGCCCAGACCTATTCCTATTTTTTGTAAATTTTAACCTAACATGGATCCTTATGCTTGAATATGCGATCCAAGACAAAATTGTTGGAAACTTCAAGATACCCTATTTCGGAAGACAAATTAAGATTAAATGGTGGAGCGGTATGAATCTAACAAACCATGGAAAATAAAGAATTTCTAAGTGGTTTAACGACAATCCATCACTTTACAACAAAGTCACTGATCAATCAGATTTCCTCATGGCCAAATCACAGAATTAGGCTAGGATTGCTGCTGCAACTACACCTGATGAATTAATAAAAATTGCTAAAGAAATGAAGAATTCCATAGCCAGTATGTCCCAGGCCGGGACTAATTCAGACAAAAGTGAAAAAGACAAAGATGGTGACTCAGACAATTATGCATACGACACTGAAGACCCAATCAACTTCTTCAGTTATGACCCATGATGTGGAAAGCAGATTCCTCGATAAAACTTTGACAAAAAGTAAAGCAAAAGCAAAAGCCTCCATTATTAAAGCAATCGACAGAGCATCTTATTAAAGCAACCGACAAAGCATCTCCATTATTAAAGCAACCTGATCTGACAGCTGTTAACCGGACCAGAGTTTACAACCAACCCTAATTAAGTTTTCTGCACATATATATTGAGCTAAGATCTCATTTGGAAGGACAAGTTCAGTTTTTAAGTTTTAATTTTTTTTTCTTTGAATGCTTTGCGAAGCACTATTCCCTTTCCTTCTAATCTTGTAAATTTCTGAACTACTATCAAAATAAAGTTTGAGACTTATCTTTGTGAATCAACTTTGCTGTCAGACACATATAGTTTACCACTGTAAGAATCTAATTCTTCTATTCTATTTTTATGACTTATTGTTATTTTCTGGTCTGAGTATATAGGCTGGAAACCTTGACCTATCCGTAAGCGGTTGTATTATACCGAATAGGATACACTTGTGGTAAAACAACGCCACGTACTCAACAGGACCATTGTTTTATACTTATACTGTATTGTTAAATAGTTAATTGCCTGCCTATTTTATCTTTGATTCTCTGAATGTTTTTAGAATTTCTATATATTGTCTTGTACTTCTTATTTTATATTATCCTGCTTTGTTTTGTATTATATTAATATATATATATATATATATATATATATATATTGTAATTATTTATTTATAATTTAAGAGTTTAGTTTTGATTAATTCGTTTTTTGATATGTTTTTTGAATTAATTTTTGATGTGTCACTTTTTTTAATTTAAAAATTACAATACAAAAATTATATTGGTTAATTATGTAATCAATTTTTGATAGTTTTCAGTTAACCTACCATACACGTTTTTTCCGTTTTCGTTTTCAAAATACAATTTTCAGTATATGCTACCAGACGCGTTTTCAGAATTCAAAACTGAAACCAAAAACACTGTTTTCATTTTCATTTTTATTTTCAAAAAACAGCAACTGAAAAACGCTTACAAGACGGGACCTTACAACCCCGTCATTCAGCTGTTTTTCAGTTTCGTTTTTATTTTTAAAAAATGATTTCGAAAACGCGTTCGTTGGCCGCTATTCATTTTATTTTCGAAAAAAAATGAAAAACAAAACCAGTGTTAAAAATGAAAGATTTGAAAAACACAAAATACTTGTTTTTGCTTTTGTTTTAGTTTTTGTTTTTCATTTTGTTTTTCATTTTTTTTATATCAAAATAAATAAACTAAAACTATTAATTTTACTGTTATGAGTTTGATATGGCTAAAACAAGATGAGAAATGATTTTTAAATGACCAAAATACCCCTATTATATATATACATTATAATAATAATTATTATTATTATATATATATATTATAATAATATATATTATAAAATAATATATTTTATGTATAATATAATATTTATATATCACATTCTATAATATATATATTATTAAATATAATAATATTAATATTATATATATTATGATATATATATATATATAATGTTATTATATATAATATAATATATCAAATATTATATTATTATATAATATAAAATATTATAAATATTATTATAATATGTATATATATAATATATACAGTTATATTTTTATTATAATATATATATTTATATATTGTAATTATTTATTTATAATTTAAGAGTTTAGTTTTGATTAATTCATTTTTTTGACACGTTTGTTTTGAATTATTTTTTTATGTGTTACTTTTATTTAATTTATTAGTTTCAATACAAAAATTATATAGGTTAATTATGTAATTAATTTGTTTACAGTTGTAATAATATTAAACAAAATGTCAAAATTGAAATTTCAATTTTTGATAGTTTTCGGTTAACCTACCAGACGCGTTTTTTCCGTTTTCATTTTCAAAATACAGCTTTCAGTATATGCTACCAGACGCATTTTCATAATTCGAAATTGAAACCAAAAACATTGTTTTCATTTTCATTTTTATTTTTAAAAAACAGTAACTAAAAAACTCTTACAGGACGGCCCTAAAAAACATTAATCTGTTTTCATAAACAAAATAATTAGACTAAGGAAACTAGTACACCCATATTTTATTAAAAATTTAATTATAAAAATATTTCAATAGAAATTCACCGGTAAGGACAACTTACTTTAATTAAAAATAAACTAAATATTATATATATTCATTAGTTACACTAATATCTTTAACTATATTTCTTTATGGTAAACCCTAACATATGATAAGCTATAATTTTATTTCAAGTATCAAACTTTCTCATCATCACATGATTAATTGTATTGATTTTATCTTTCTTTCATGTATAGTTATGAACTCTATCAATAAATTTTTTTTTTGGGATATTAAGATTTTAGTCTCTTTAGTTTACCTTTATCTGGGTTTGATCCAGTAGTTTTTGAAATTACTAAATTTAGTCATTCTGTTAGGAATTCCATGAAAAAAAACGAAACTTTATATAGTGACCAAAATACCCTTAATGAAGGTTTCTGATAAATGGCGGTATGGTAATTTTATATTTAATTAAATAAATGGCCGATTTTGCCCTTCAATGACTGAGATGTCCATACTGCCCTTTAAATTTAAATTCTAATAAATGTAGATGATGAAGAGATGGTGGTGAAAAGTCAAAAAACAATTAATAATAATATAAATAAAATAATAAAAACAATTAAAACAATATAAGAAAAACTAAGAAACATTATCTTTGTTTCGTTTTCAACTCACGTACCCTCTCTCTCTCTCTCTTTCATTTCAACTCACAAACTCTCTCTCTCTCTCTTCTTCTCATTTACGGCGATCAGTTTGTGGTGGTGGTGTAGTTTAGTTTTGGGTTCTTATGGTGGTGATGATGTTTGGGTCTGGTGAAGATGATGACAATTTCGGTGGTGGCGGTGGCGGTGGTGGTGGTGGTAGTGGTTTGATTTGTATTGATGCTGGATGATTGTGGTTTGGGGTAGTTTTTGGTTAGGATTTTTTGGGTTTTTGACTGAAATTTGTGGTTTGATTTTGGGGTTTTTGACTGAAATTTATAGGTATGGAATTTCATGGAGAGAGAGTGGTTGGGATTGGGTAATGACCGATTCACGGTGGTGGTGGTTTGATTTGTATTGATGTTGGATGATTGTGGTTTTGGGTAGATTTCGGTTAGGACTTTTTGGGTTTTTTACTAAAATTTATGGGTTTGGAATTTCGTGGAGAGAGAGTGGTTGGGTTTGGGTAGTGACCGATTCCCGGGGGAGGTGGTGGTTTATTGAATCTAGGTTGAATCTGGGTTGTGTAGTGAACATGGTGTGATTAAAAAACAGTGTTGATGATGGTCCAAATCGTTTTTTGATTTGTGAAATCCAGATCATCTTTTGGTGGCGATGATGGTCCGAATCTGGGCTTGGATGAATGATGGTGTTGGTAGACATGTCGCCGGTTCCGACTCCGGTTCGGTTTCTATTTTGGTTCTGGTTCTGGTTACGGGGGAACCTGAACCGGAACCAGAGCTGGCCTTTATCGGTTCCTGTTCTGAGGGTCTGGTTTTTTTTTTCTTTTCATTTTTCGTTCACTAAAAAATATTACATATGTAAAAGTGAAATTGTAAATGCATGTTATTAGGTCGCCTAACAAAATTAACTAAAATAAATAACAAATTCAAAAAATTCACAAATAAAAAACTGTTTTGGTGGAACCGTCCGGTTTAAATCGAACTGAAACTGCCGGTTCCAATCCGGTTCGAACCAAGCGGTTCCACCAAAACAGGAATCGAAACTTTAGCGGTTTTGGTCCAAAACCAAACACTCTGGTTTGGTTCTGATTTTTTTCGAGTCGATTCTGGTTCGGTTCACCGGTTCGAACCAAACCGCCGTCATGTCTAGGTGTTGGCAGTGTTGAAGTTGGTGATGTTGCTGGGTTTGGCTGAATATATGGTGGTGGAAAGAGATAAGATTTTTTATTTTTCAATATTCTTATTTTAATTATTTAATTTAGTTTTGTAAATTGTTTTAGTATATTTTATTAATTATTTTAATATTATTTAATTATTTTAAAATTTTAATTTTTGATTTTTTTGAATTTTTAACATTATTAAATACCATTTTTACCCTTGTTCCAAACAAGCTTCTAGAAGCATTCATCATATTTTCCATTGTGGATCTAATGGAAGTCAACGAAAATCTAATGAAATTGGACTGTAGCGACTCAAATTTGTTTTGTTAGAGAACTAATTAACTAAAGTTAGTAATTCAAAAAACTAGTGGACCAAACCCAAATAAACACAAACTAGAGGGACTAAATGTTGGGATTATGCTCGATGACAAGAGTATAATAATGTATTTGACAATCTTTTCATATTAATAAAGTGATTTATAGTTTAACAAATCTTATAGCATTTATAGTTTAATTATTATAATTGTCGAAAGTAAATAATCATAAGGTTAAAAGATTATGAGAAAAGAAGAATTGTTCATATATCTAGATATGTATGAGATAAACACAATTCTTTAGTTAGTCTTAAAAAATATTCACAACTTAAGATAAAGGTTGGGCACCTATATTTATCAAAGTTGTAGATTATTTTGCTAGCATTTGAGTGGGATCAAATGTGTTATGATGAGTCTAAAATCATCAAAGTGTGGTGTCTTTGGGCAAAAGAATCTAGTGCATTGGGTGCATTGAATTGGATCACAGTGAAATACTTTATCTAGAACCGTTAATGGATAAAAGTTTTCACTTGAAACAATGAGAGTCTATCTCATTCCTGAGATAAATGACGGTTATATAGCATAGTCTATCCTCGATAGTTTGGTGGTATTCATTTGTTAATTGATAGAAGACTTCATTTATATATATGGACATCGTGGCTCCATTTATTAAATGTGAGTAGAATACCATCATATGGATATTTTGAGGTATTGGATATTAAATCTTAACGTTAAGTTTTCAATAGCGTCTATTGAAACATGGCTTCTGGACAAGTCAAAATATCAAAGTTCAAAATGTGGTCATCTGAGTAAATATGGTAACTTGGAGAGCATATGCGGTCTATGAGCTCTTGGCGATTACTGGTATTCTTCACGAGGATACACTATCTCTAATAAAGTTGTCTAGGGTATGAATGAGCAATATTAACTTATTCTATCTTTATTTAAGAGTTCAATTGTAGTTCTTTAGTGGAATGAACTAAAATTAATGGATCATACCTAAGTGAATCATTTGTTGATTGTGATTAAGTTATGTCTACTAGAGCTTAAATTCAGATAGTCCGCCAAGATCCTCAATCCATACGAACTTGTATGGGTCACTTGATATATTCTACCGGACAAATATATGAGTCCATCTAGAATTGTATTAATGCATGTGGACTTGTTTCTTTTAGTAAGAATGAGCCAATTCACATATGGACTTTTTATTTAGGTCCAATGGATTTAATAAAATAAGAAAAATAATATATATGTCTATATAATGTCATGGGCGGCAAGGTTAATATATAAAAGCCTAATATATTATTTTTTTATTTAATTAAATTGAAATTAATTAATTTGTTGATTAATTAATTATTTAATTAATAGTAAAAAAAAAAATCTAATAGGAGAAGGTCTCCTAATACTATACTATTGTTGGTAGTATAATTAATATTAGAGACTATATTTGATAAGTAGATAAATAAAAGGAATTATTTATCTAGTCAAATTAGGAAGTCTTTAATATGGTCACAAATACACTAATGAGTTGAATTAGGAGTCTTGGTGTAGAAAAGAATTCTTTTTTGAAAAGGATTCTTGGTCACCAAGTAAATCCACCAAAGGAAAGGATTTGGTCTCCTATATATACTACCTATTAAATTCGACCAAGACATAATTTTTGGTGTGAGGAGTTTTATTTATTGTTATAAAAAAAAACTTCGTCCAACTCATTGTATGAAGAATTTGGCCAAGTATGGAGAAAAGGGAGAATGTTTTTGTTTTCGATAGTACACTATTATCCTTTGCATCAAAAGGGTTTTGTGTACAAAATCGAATCAAGGTTCATGTGAGTTTCAATCAAATTGATTGATAATTCACAAGTGACCTGACGTTTTTGGTTTTTCTCTTGGAGGATTATTGTGACTAACAAAGAAGAAGATTTTGTTTGTTTTCATCTTTATTTAAATAAAGAGAACCTACATTTCTAGGTGATTCACGTTCATGATTGGATTGGAAGATCTTGCGGATTCAATTCGATGCTAGTTCAATCGTCACGAAAAAAAAGGCACGATACTTTTTATATACATCAATTAATCTAGGGTTAAGGTTCTTGTTATTAAAAAGGGAAATTTTTTATTTATACCAAACCCTAATTTTTACACTTTCGCGTTTTGAACCGATTTTTTCCTACAATTGTTATTAGAGCCAGGTTGTACCTTTGATTAATTGATGTATGTGTACATGAATCATTTTCTTTTTATTGTATGTATGCATGTTTTAGAAAGAGATGACACTCTAGGTATTCACATAAATATTTACATTGGAATGTATGGATATATATATATATATATATGTGTGTGTGTGTGTGTGTGTGTGTGTGTGTGTGTGTTTTATATGTGGTTTGTTAATGCTCAATTTTGGTCCAAGAATTTCAATGTATTTTTATTTTGGGATTGTAACAAGAAGGGTGACCTATCATCGCCATAATTTCCTTCTTGGTAGTTGCTAAGTTTTTATTTTATTTTGTTGTTGTAAAAAAAAAATGCACTATATTGTAATAAAAAAAACTGCAGTATTTTTTTTAAAATTCTTCCGTAATACATTCAAGTATCGAAGACTCAAAAGTTTGAAGAATTGGAAGCAACCGGAACAAGTTTGGGACCATACGAGCCATAACAACAAACGTGTGTGCGAAGAGCATGAGGCCACAATTGTTGTGGCATGGACTGCGCACGGTAGCCCTATGGAAGCCATGGGTTGCGCATGGCAGCCCTTTATGGGGTTGTGGCATGCGCACGCCCATGGGAAGAGGCCAAGGGTGTGCACGCCCATGAGAGGCAGCCGAAGGAGTCCAAACGATGAAGGTCCAGTGGAGACTTGTTCGCCAAGAAATGAGTTTTTGTATTCCAAGACATATGTAATTTACTTGCTTTTCTAGGATGAACCAAAATTGAAGCTATTTATATTTTTATAAATATTGCAATGTTTGTCATTGTTTGATAACATGTCATATAGAATAGGAGTGTCACTCATATATCTCTTTTGGTATGAACATGCATTGAATGGTTTAGGTATTTAATTGGCATCTAGATAACTTGGTAAATCATTCTTTAAAATTCGATCACACGCCTTAAATAATTGAGTGGGAATAGGTATTTTGGAACACCTATGGCCTCCAAGTTTAGTTGAGCTTTATGTTTCGTATAATAACCTCCCAAGAGGTTTTCATGAATGGAATTTAACAAGATACTTCCTTACAAGGACAGACTAGACAATTAACCCAACGATATCTACTCCCAAAGAAGGGATATTCGTGAGGGAATATATTGAAGGTCGATAACTTGGTAACACACTTAATGTGAGTTTATTAATATCCTCCCAAGAGTTCTTGTTAATAAAATTACAAGTGTAAGTTCCTCAGTTTTTGACTGGCTCATTTCGTTGATAACCATATTTTGGGATAAATGTGTAAGGGCAGTTTAGGCCATCATTGCTCAAGACCTAGCTCAAGCTTCAAAGGGTAAATCACTTGTTTAACCTTGTTTGAACAGTTTTTAGTGCACACACACACTCTCATGTATGTTTTTGATCATCTTGCATGCTTGCTTATATGTTAATTTGTGTGTCTTTTTGCCATAACTCTTGCTTGGGTGTTTGATGCATTTAGTTTGCCCTTAGAAGAGGATTTTCCTCTTGACCACGGTTGGTACCGCTGCCAGTGCATTGCCTCCACCGCGGTATGCACAACGGTGTTCTCCAGGCGTTGCATGCTGCTGCTACCGCGGCCTGTGCTTATTGCATGCACAACGGTCTCTCAATCGGAGATTCCCAGACGATGCACTGCTCGCTCTACCGCGGTTTGGACACTGCCTGTACCGCAGTCCAGAAACCAAAATTTCCCAAGTGATGCACCGCTCACTCTACCCTGGTTTGGACACTTGCCTAGGCCGCGGCACGCAAAGAGATCATGGCGGGATTTAGTTACCCTGTTGTCCAAAACGATGTCGTTTTGTGTAGGGCACATTATATATATGTTCTCTTCTCTTCTCTTTGTCTTAGGGAGTCTAAGAAGCCATTTTGATTGTTCAAGCCTTTCTTTGAGAGAGAAATTCACTCCAAGAGAGAGAGAGAGAGCTCCCAAGAACACTTCTTGACTCAACCAACCTTCAATCCATGAGCATGTAGCATCTTCTTGCATCTTCTAAGCTTGGATTCTCTTATTTGTCTTTGACTAGGTAATCTCTACATACCCTAGAATCTCTTGTTACATTCTTATGACATGTATGTCTAGGTTTAGCAATTATTGTTGATTAAATGCTTGTCATTGAGTTTAATTGCATATATAACATGCTTGGGTTGTTGATTGTTGGTTGAGATTTATATTTTGTGATAGCTAGGGTTTGTGACCATTTTTCCCTTCTAGCTAAATCTCTATGCTTTGCATTTAGATATTGTTTAGGAGTCATTGATTGCATTTTATGATTGCATTATAGTCCTTGCCATACTTAATAACAACTTGTGTTGATATGGCTTTTGTGATAACTAGCATTTAGGTCATTGTTGCCTCTAGCTAATTTAGATCATATAGATTGCATTTTGATGATTGCATTTAATGACCATACCATACTTAATGAAAACATATGTTGAAATGGCTTTGTTTTATAACTAGGATATAATGTTGCATAACTATATCTAGTTAAGTCTTTTTGAACATTCATTTAGACATTGATATCTAGGAATTGTACTTAGTGACATTCTTAATTTCCTATATAAGCCTTTAGTGTTGCCTAACATTACTTGCATGTTTGAATATTTTATCATATTTGAAATTCCCTAGAAAGTGTATGTCTATAACCTAGAGGGGGGGGGGGGGTGAATAGGTTTTAATTCGATAAATTACTAATTTTACGAATTAATCAATATTAACAATTCTACCCCATTCTACTAAATATTCAAATAAAAGACAACAAACATAAAATAATAACAACACACAATATATACGTGGAAAACCTCAAATTGGGAAAAACCACGGGCTGTTTAGAGCGTCACCCTTGATCCTCAAAATCCACTATTGAGTAAAAGTTTACAACCTAGGCTGACCTCCCATCCAACCCTCAAGTTACTAACCCTTTCACTCAACCCAACGGGCCTTAATAGTGATTTTGGATCACAAACCTCGTGCACTAATCATATAGCCACAAGCTTAACCAATAATGAAGAGATAATGGCAACCAAAGTGAATATGCAAGAGTATTCTATATGCAAAAATGCTAGATCAAGACATTCATGCTTATCTATGATTAATAATGACAATTAAAGCAAATCCTAGATATCAATGTTCTAAATGCAAAGGCAAGAAGAATTAGCTAGAAGGGTAAAGCCGTCCTAAATTCTAGCTATCACAAATTAATGCATATCAACCAACAATCAATACACAAGCATGTCATAAAAGCAATTAAACATTCAAACAAGCATTTAATATGCAATAGAGACTAAAACCTTAGGCATACATGTCTATGTAATGAAACTATGAAGTCTAGAACATGTAGAAGTTACCTAGTCAAGAAGAAGATGATGCTTCATGCTTGAATGATCCTAGAATGAAGCTAGATGATCATGAGATGAAGTTGGGTTGAGTAAAAATGGCTTCTTGGAGCTTCTCTCACTAAAGAACCTTATCTCTCTCTTAAAAATAGGTTGGGAAGCTCTAAAAATGAGTTGAGAAGAAAATGGTATATTTATATGAAGCCTAAAGTGAAAGAACGTAGTTTTGGGCGAAAAGGCAACCAAAACCCGTCAGGACCGCTGGCTGTACCGTGGTCCAGGTAAGTGTCTAGACCGCAGCACAGAGAGCGGTGTATCGCCTGGACAATGCCGCTCTGTAGGCCGTTGTGCATGCAGTGTGCACAGACCGCGGTCTGGACAGCATACAACATCTGTGAAACTCTGCTTGGGAGACCGCAACGTATGCAACATGCACAGACCGCGGTGTATGCAGCATGCATAGACCGCGGTAACCATAATGTGTAACCTCTGGTAAACACCGCGGTGCAGGCCGCGATAGGGGCACTGCACAGAGAGCGTTCTAGACCGCGATATAGAGGAAAAAATCCTCTTTTAAGGCACAAACATACATTTAACACTCAAACAAAAAATAAGACACAAGGCATACAAAATGGCAAATAAGCATGCAAGCAAGATAATTAAAAGAAAATGCATGAATGTGTGTGTGCACTAATACCTCTTCAATAAAAGTTAAGCAAGTGATTTTTCCTTTGATGCTTGAGCTTGGTTACGAACAAAGAAGCCCTAAACTACCCTTACATATAGATCCCCAAATGTGGTTGTCAACGAAATAAGCCAATCATACACCGAGGAACTTACAATATTCACTTAGGTTGTTTTGACTCTTCATTGAGGTTAAGCCTTGTGACTAAGTGGTTAGTGCACAAGAAAAAAGATCAAGAATCACTATTAAGGCCCGTTGGGTAGAGTGAAAAGGTTAGTAACTGGAGGGTGTGACGGGAGGTCAACCTAGGTTGTAAACTTTCATTCAATAGTGGATTTGAGCATCGAGTGTGGCACACATATTAGCCCATGGTTTTTCCCATTTGGAGGGTTTCCACGTAAATATTGTGTGTTGTTATTGTTTTAAGCATAATTTACTTTATTGAATGCATGTTTATTCGGGATAATTTGTGTTAATATTGATTAATCGAAAAATAGGTAATTGATTCGATTAAAACCTATTCACCCCCTCTCTAGGTTATAGACACACGTTTTTAGGGAACTTTCAATTGATATCAGAGCCGGTGCCTAGATATACTTAGGTGATCCATGCTCTATGTGTGTCTTTTTTGTGCATTCTTGTTGTTTGCATCTTATCTGGTGCATTACATTTGCATCTTATTCATTTAACCCAAACACTATGAGTGAGCTTGGGATGAGCAAATAGGGAGCATCAAGTATAATACAACATTTGCTTAAAGGTGATAATTATGCCTCATGGAAAAGCAAGATGGAGTCTTATATTTGCCAAATAGATGACCGCGCATGGATGGCGGTTGAAGATGTCCAATGATGATGGAGATGAAGTTCTCAAGCCTAAGTCTCAATGGAGCATACAAGAATTTGAAGCTTCCAAGTGAAACAATAAGGCTATGCATGCAATCTTGTGTGCCATAAATGACAATCAATACAAGTTGGTTCAAAATACTAGGTATGCAAAGGAGGTTTGGGAGATTCTACAAACGGCTCATGAAGAAACCGAAGTGGTCAATGACTCCAATCTTCAAGTCCTTCAAATGCAATTTGAGACAATTCGGATGGAAGAGAACAAGTGATTCAATGACTTCCAAGTGAAGTTGATGGATATTGTAAATCAAAGCCATTAACTAGGTGACCCATATTCGGTTAGAAGGATCAAACAAAAGATCATGAGGTCATTCCCCAAGAGATTTGAGTCCAGGGTGACGGCACTGGAAGAGAATAGTAACTACAAGATTATGAAGCTGAGTGAAGTGATTGGAAGGCTTCTAGTCTATGAGTCTAGGTGGACTTCTACACCTACATCTCCTAAGAAGCAAAAGAACATAACCTTGAAGACATCCAAAGTAGAGATGGAGGAGGATGAATCAGATGAGGAGATGACTCTTATGGTGAAAAGATTCAAGAAGTTTATGAAACTTCACAAGAATGACTTA
Source organism: Dipteronia dyeriana (assembly GCA_032871835.1). NCBI lineage: Eukaryota > Viridiplantae > Streptophyta > Magnoliopsida > Sapindales > Sapindaceae > Dipteronia > Dipteronia dyeriana. The sequence continues at coordinate 46,372,202 of CM065302.1, read as the reverse complement.
AAGAAGAAGATCGAGTCAAGGCAAGAAAAACCAATAAGAAAAGGCATTCAATGCTATGAGTGTAGTGGGTTTGGTCATATATCCACCGAGTGTGCTAATTCAAAGAAGAAGAAGAAAGGAAAGGTGGTGGCTGCCTCATCAAGTGAGAGAGGAAGTGAAGAAGATTCATCAAGTGATGAAGAGGTTACTCTTAACAACACGGCTTTTGGAGTTTCCCTTGTAGGAGATATTGAAAAAGGCAACAAAGACTTAATTTGTGACTTTATAGGAGAAATTAAAGATAAAGTAGCTAGAAGTGTGATTGATGAAGCTATTTATGGAAGTGTTGTAAATATGACAACAAAAGACAATAGTAATGACTCTAGTGATGAAAATTGCACATAGGGGTGACGTGACGATTACCAAAATCGTGTCAGCAGATAATCTAGCGGATCCCTTTACAAAGGCTCTTCCACAAAAGAGTTTTGATGGACATCTAGTGAACATGGGGCTGAGAGATATGACACATTTGCTATAGAGCAAGTGGGAGATTATTGGGATTATGCTCAATAGCAATAGTATAATAATGTCTTTGGCAATCTTTTTATATTAATAAAGTGATTTATATTTTAACAAATCTTATAGCATTTATAGTTTAATTATTATAATTGTCGAAAGTAAATAATCATAAGGTCAAAAGACTATGAAAAGAGAAGAATTGTTCATATATCTAGATATGTATGAGATAGACACAATTCTTTAGTTAGTCTTAAATAATATTCACAACTTAAGATATAGGTTGATCGCCTTTATCTTGTCAAAGTTGTAGATTCTTTAGCTAGCATTTGAGTGGGATCAAATGTTTTATGATGAGTCTAAAATCATCAAAGTGTGGTGTCTTTGGGCAAAGGAATCAAGTGCATTGGGTGCATTGAATTGGATCACAATGAAATACTTTATCTAGAACCGTCAATGGATAAAAGTTTTCATTTGAAGACAATCGGAGAGTCTATCTCAATTCTGAGATAAATGATTGACTTATGATTGCAAGTGTTATCATTTGAGCTATCAATGAGTACGATTATATAGCATAGTCTATCCTCAATAGTTTGGTGGAATTCATTTGTTAATCGATAGAGGACTTCATTTATAGATATGGACATCGTGGCTCCATTTATTAAATGTGAGTAGAATACAATCATATTAATATTTTAAGGTATTGGATATTAAATCTTAACGTTAAGTTTTCAATAGTGTCTATTGAAACATGTCTTCTGGACAAGTCAAGATATCCAAGCTCAAAATGTGGTCATATAAGTAAATATGGTAACTTGGAGAGCTATATGCGGTCTATAAGCTCTTGGCGATTACTGGTATTCTTCACGAGGATACACTATCTCCAATAAAGTTGTCTAGGGTATGAATGAGCAATATTAACTTATTCTATCTTTATTTAGGAGTTCAATTGTAGTTCTTTAGTGGAATGAACTAAAATTAATGGATCGGACCTAAGTGAATCATTTGTTGATTGTGATTAGGTTATGTCTACTAGAGCTTTTAAATTCAGATAGCCCGCCAAGATCCTCAATCCACACGAACTTGTATAGATCACTTGATATATTCCACCGGACCAATATATGGATCTATCTAGAATTGTATTAAGGCATGTGAACTTGTTTCTTTTAGTAAGAATGAGTCTAGTTCACATGTGGATTTTTTATTTAGGTCCAATAGATTTAATAAAATTAGAAAAATAATATATATGCCTATATAATGTCATGGTCGGCAAGGCTAATATATAAAAGCCTAATATATTATTTTTTATTTTATTATTTTATTAAATGTAAATTAATTAATTTATTGATTAATTAATCATTTAATTAAAAGTCAACATCTTTTTTTCTAATAGGAGAAGGTCTCCTAATATTATACTATTGTTGGTAGTGTAATTAATATTAAAGACTATATTTAAAAAGTAGATAAATAAAAGGAATTATTTATCTAGTTAAATTAGGAAGACTTTAATATGGTCACAAATAGACTAATGAGTTGGATTATGAGTCTTGGTATAGAAAAGAATTTTTTTTTTTAAAGGATTCTTTTTTTGAAAAGGATTATTGGTCACCAAGTAAATCCACCTAAGGAAAGGATTCTTTCCCACCAAGTAAATCCTTCTTAGGAGAGGTTTTGGACTCCTATATATTCTACCTATTAAATTCGACCAAAACATAATTTTTGGTGTGAGAAGTTGTTTTTTATTTGTTTTTTATTGTTATATAAAAAAAAACTCCGTCCAATTCATTGTGTGAAGAATTCGGACAAGCATAGAGAAAAAAGAGAACGTTTTTTTTTCCGATAGTATACTAGTATCCTTTGCATCAAAAGGGTTTTGTATATAACACTGAATCAAGGTTCACACGAGTTTCAATCAAATTGATTGATAATTCACAAGTGACCGGACTTTCTTGGTTTTTCTCGTAGAGGATTATTGTGACTAACAAAGAAGAAGATTTTGTTTATTTTCATCCTCAGGTATAGAATTTAAAGAAAATGAGCTCACACTCCTAGGTGATTCATGTTCGTGATTGGATTGGAAGATATTACGGATTCAATTGGACGCTAGTTCAATCGTCACGAAAAAAAAATAAAAAAAAGATACGATACTCTTTATATACATCAATTAATCTAGGGTTAAGGTTCTTATTATTAAAAAGGTAAATTTTTTATTTATACCATACCCTAATTTTTACACTTCCGTGTTTTGAACCGATTTTTCCCTATACTAAAATCATAATAATCTTATTTTTTTTAACGATAGCGATAATTATCAACAGTTTTTGTTTAAAAGATAATCATAGATATCAATATTTTTTTTAGGATAGTAGTATAAATAAGAGAATCTCATATTGTAAATCTCTTGACCTCATATATAGTTCCACATATTCCCTTTCATAATGCTCCAACATTCGAGAAATTTTCAAAAGTAAATTGGATCATCATTAAAAGAGGATCTGATTCCAAAAATAATATTATTTTTTTATAAGTTGGGTGTGATAATAATTTAATAGCATTTATAAATAATATGTATTAAGATAAATATATTTATTTCAATGAGGGTACTATTGGCATTACGATGGATGCTTATAGCAATATTTATTTTTTAAATTTTAGACATGGGTGTAGTTATAAAAATGAGTGTACTGATAAGTTTTATGAGTGTTAATATCCGTACCCTTAGACTAGTTAGTGTTAGACCCCCTGAATTATACTTGAAGTTACAACATGCTCCCTAAATGTTTTTTTAGGCGTTAAGCCCCTCGAAATGTTGGAAATTGGTAGAAAGTGACGGAATAGAAACAAAACCCTTATGTACTTAAGGGGCAGGTTGCAATAGTTTCTACCAATTTCCAATAGTTCGAGGGGTTTAACATCTAGAAAAATATATTTAGGGGGAAGATTGCAACTCTACGTACAATTTAGAGACGTCTAGTGTTAATTAGTCAAATAATTAAAAGGATATTTGAATGGTTTAATATAAAAAACTTCCTCTGACCTTTCAACTATTATTTAATATGTAGATAAAGATTAATCTTTTTTTTTAGAAATCTCCCCTTAGTCCTATAAGTTCCTCAGTTTTTGATTGACTTATTTTGTTGACAACCACAGTTGGGGATTAATGTGTAAGGGTAGTTTAGGCCATCATTGCTCAAGACCCAACTCAAGCTTCAGAAGGTAAATCACTGGTTTAACCTTTTCTGAAGAGTTTTTAGTGCACACACACACTTTCATGCATGTCTTTAATCATCTTGCATGAATGCTTAATTGCCTTAATTGTGTGCCTCTTTGCCATAAATCTTGCTTGGGTGTTTGTTGCATTTAGTTTGGCCTTAGAAGTCTTTTTTTTTTCCATTGACTGTGGCCGGGATTACTCCCGGTGCATTGCCTCCGCTGCAGTATGCACAGCGGTGTTCTCCATACGTTGCTCGCTGCTACTACCGCGGCCTGTGCACGTTACATGCACAGCGGTCTCCCAAGCGGAGTTTCCCAGTGTTGCACCACTTGCTCTACCGCGGACTGGACATTGCCTGTACCGCGGTCCAGACACTGGAGTTTCACAGGCAATGTACCGCTCACGCTACAACTGTCTGGACACTTGCCTAGGCCTCGGTATGCACAGCGGTCATGACGGGAATCAGTTGCCCCTTGTCCAAAACGACTCCATTTTATGTAGGGCTTCTTTATATATGTTCTCTTTTTCTTCCTTGCCTTCTTAGAGCTCAAATAACACATTTGTTAGAGAGAGAGAACCTTCCCTAGTGAGAGAAAACACCAAGCTTATTTCTTTGACTCTCCAAACCCAAAACCCATCTCCATCTTGCATCATTCTTCATCATATGAGCATGGGTGTCTTGGTTTCATGACTAGGTAAGTAAGAACTTCATTGAATATCTTTTATTGTTCTTCTTACTCTAGATTAGGTGTTTATTGCATGATTAAATACCTAGACTCTAGTTATTGCATATATTTAAGAGTCTTGATAACATGATTGGGTTTGTTTGTGATAGCTAGGGTTTGTGAACATTTTGCCTTTATAGGTAAATCTTTATGCTTTGCATTTAGATATTTTTTAGAACTCATTGATTGCATTTTGTGATTGCATTATAGTCTATGTCATGCTTAATGACAACTTGTGTTGATATGGATTTTGTGATAGCTAGCATTTAGGTCATTGTTGGCTCTAGCTAATTAGGTCATATTGATTGCATTTTGATGATTGCATTTTATGACCATGCCATGCTTATTGACAACATATGTTGAAATGACTTTGTTTGATAACTAGGATATATAGTTGCATAACTATATCTAGTTAAGTCTTTATGAACATTCATTTAGACATTGATATCTAGGAATTGCACTTAGTGACATTTTTTAATTTCTAGATAAGCATTTAGTGTTGCCTAGCATTATTTGCATTTAGAATATTTTTACATATTCATATAGGTTGTTGACTCTTCATTGAGGTTAAGTCTTGTGACTAAGTGTGTAGTGCACAAGCAATTCAAGTCTTTCAACCAAAGGAAGGGTAGGCAAGCAATTGGTCGGGTGCCAAGAGTAGTGTATCAGGGGATATCACTAGGGACTGAACCAATAGTGGTGAGTGGCGGTGTCCATAGCCTGAGGTTATCGAGAGTGAGAGTCCGAGAATCACTTGAGGGTGTAACCTTTTACTTATATAATGGATTTCTGCGATCAAGTGTGGCGCACTTAACAGACCGTGGTTTTTCCCATTTGGAGGGTTTCCACGTATACATCTTGTGTTGTTTATATTTCCGCACTTTACACTTGATGTTGTATGTTTGTTTTATCGGGTGAATTTTGAATATTGACTAATCAAGAAAAATTGGTAATTGACTTGATTACAAAAACCAATTTGGATGTACGATGTTAATTAACAAGATAAGGTTCGAAGAGCATACATAGACATGAGACCATTCCAACCAAAATTAGAATCCTATAAGCCCACACCTGATGGAAACCAAAATCGACGGTTTCAATATTCATGGTTTACTAGATTCTCATGGCTAGAGTATTCTATTGTAACAGACAAAGTGTTTTGTTTCCCATGATTCCTTTTTGATAGTACTCCGAGGTTCCCTGTGTTTATCGTTAATGAGTTTAGTAGTTGGAAACGGGGTTAATTGTGGAAATCAATGATTCACTACGTATCGTTTTTGTGTTGATGCGGTTAATTGTGTTTAATTGTATTGATGTTTTTTTTAATGAAATTTCTCACTCCATTTTTTTTTCTAGCTACGCTTCTGAATCCACATATAACAACACAAATCGAGATTGTAAACCCAAATTTATTAACACAACAGCTCAACAACCACATCCAGTTCCTCCATGCTGAGGAATTGAATCTCCACCATCCACCATAAAATCTATCGGACGCATCCAACTTCCACCGCACGCCTTTTACTATCGTACGTGTCCATCACCGCAACCACCACCTCTATAACTTGTGTAGTCTCCTCACACCAAAAGAGGGAGAGAAATATCAGGGATTTTTTTTACTTACTTTTTTTTTGACAAAATTTACTTTTACTTAAAAAAAATTGTCGTGGATATATTAAACGTACTATTTTTCTCTCACTGCCCTAACAAAACCAATAACAAAGTCAGGGCTTATAGGAGGTTTCTAAAAAAAAAAAACCAATATTTATCTACACATCCAATAATAGTTGGAAAGTCAGGAGAATTTTTTAGTATTGTTATTGGAAAATTTTAAGTAACACGACACATCATCAAAAGACCAAGGTCGGGAACACCACGTCACTAGGGCCTGATCAAATTAAGTCAACACGAGTGGGACCAAGTGAACCCGACCAGCCCTCTCCGACCAGATGACAGATGGTCGGGTTATAAAACCTGATCGAGTTATCGAGATGGTCAGGACCAGGGTAAGGTTGAACTAATGATCGAGTGTAAACAAGGATGGTCGGGAAAAACAAATGATCAGATGCGTGACACGTGGATTAACACCTAGATTCAATAAGATCACGACTCAAACACACAGAAAGAGAGTCCAACTTGAACAAGATTTCTAGAAGCCCACTTTGATAAGGAAATAAGCTTCCTTATAAACACAAAAGTGTGGATTAAACAAGGGATTCAATAAGACCAAGACACGATCAATGTGAAACAAGGAAAATGGACAACACGACTCCAATAAGTTAGAATTTCATTGAATTACGGGAACTTTCCTTACTTGTACATCAAGATTTAAGGTTTTATGCATGTATAAATATACCCAAAATGGGTGAATGCAATTTTTAGTGAAAAAGCAAGAGTGATAGAGTGTGTAATCTTTTGCTTTTCATATAGTGGATCTTTGTTGCTGCAATTAGCAACCGTGGATGTTATCCCACATTGGGGTTTTACAACATAAAATCCTGCGTCTTGTTTATTTTCTTATTCTATTTTGTTTGTGCATAATTGTCAATTTGCTCTAATTATGTGACGGTGGATTGAACTAAAAATCACCGTCAACAACAGACGCTAGAATGAGGGGCCGAACCTCTAACAATATTTTGTTTGTCTGATTAATTACAAAGAAACTCTGCCAAAAGCTGCATCATGGACACTAGTAGAGACAGAAGTCAATCTCCTCACAGTGTTGACGCAACACATGAGACCAACGATCAGAACCTTACGGAGGTCGCCTCTACATGAGGAGATCCACCTGTCAGGACCCCACCATCCGTCGGGCCAGACACCGTTACCACTACAGGTGCAACTATTGGCATCACCCATGAAGCATTCAAACAGGTCCAGAAATCCTTACGAAAGGTTATCGAAGATGCTGCCAAGCAAGGAATAAGTATATCAGCCTCGACCAACCTAAGTTTGCCATATCAGCTTTCCACGCCAATCGTGGCCCCGGATCCGAAGATATGTTTCGAGATAGTAGCGATCACCCCAGAAGCACCCTAGAAACCAGGAAGAGATGAGGCTGAATATCATGGAAGGAGGGCGCATTCACTCAGGAGAAGTGACAGGGAAGATCAGGGAACAAGACAACACTAGGAGTCCAATTTATGGGAAGACGCAGAGAGATACAACGGAGTAGAAAATTACCCAGAATGCGGGCATAAGTATAATGGCCAAAAGAAAAGATCCCACACACATTCGAGTGATGGTGAAATGGTCCTCATAAGGTGCAGAGAGCCGTCAATCCCTGTAATCAGGCATGACCAGTTTGGTGCTCAAATAAGCAGAAGGGTCCCCAAGGATCCATGTTGGCTAACTATCCATCGGAGATTTGATAAACGTAGAGAGCTAGAAGGGGAGCGAGAAATCCTTTTCAGAATGATAGAAGCCCTCAAACATAGGCAAAGCTTGGGAAACCCTCTGATTGGGAACTCTAAAAGCCCGTTTACTAATTCAATAAAACAGACCCATTTCTCAGAGAAATTCAGAATGCCGCTTGTGGAACAATTCAAGGCTAACACCGACCTGCAAGAGCATGTGAGGAGGTATCAAAGTGCAATGACGCAATATGACTATGATGATGCCCTTATGTGTTGTATGTTTCCACAAACGTTTGGAGATCAGGGGTCAAAAGGGTTTGGAGGTTTCCCCTAGGTTCCGTTAGAAACTTCGATGAGCTGGTGCAAGCATTCACTAGATAGTTCATGGGGTATATCCAGCGAAGAAAGTCTATATCGGTCCTATTAACTTTGAAGCAGAGAAAGGATGAGAAGTTGAAAGACTACCTGACCAGATTCTCACAAAAGGTGTCAGAAGTTCATTATCCCAACGATGACGCGGTGGTATCGACATTCATCAACAGTTTACAACACAACCAATTGACTTTAAGCTTGTGGCAAAAAGGACCGACCACTTATGCTAGCATGGTGTACCATGTCGGAGGGTACGCCATGACGGAGGAAGAACAGTTGGGCCATGGCGAAAAGCTTATACATGAGGGTCGGCCCGAAAATAGCCAGAAGAGTAAAGACGATAGCTCAAAGAATGGTAGCAAAGGGGAGTAAAAAGGCAGTAGAGCGAAAGGAAGATGATAAAGGTGCCAGGCAATTCGAAATGCAATATACTAGTTACAACGCTCTACTGGCTAAGGGGCAAGAAGAATTCCTAAACGTTATAGAAGAAAATAATCTGTACAAGAAACCCCCGAGACAGTCAAGTTTTTCCAGAAGAGATACCACAAAGTACTGCAGGTTTCACCAGGAAAACGGTCATGAAACTTCTAAGTCCTATCAGTTGGGGGATTATATCGAGAAGCTGAATAGAGAAGGACACTATAAGGATATGATCCTCAAGGATAGAGATGATCGGAGTATGAATGCCGTGATGGATGAGCGAGATAGAGGCCAGAGAAGTCTAAGAAGGGATTCAGGTAATGGAGCAATCAACACAATTTTTGGCGGCCCACACACTGAGAGTATTAGTTGGGAAAGAAGGTCTGAAGTTAGAGAAGCCATGGATGGTTAGGGAAACCTGGAGGTGAATCTGTTAGGACCCGATCGAAAGAAGCTCAAACAAGGTTGAGACCCTATAATTTTCACCGAAGCAGATGCACATGCATCAGAAGTTAGGCCGAATGATGCAATTGTGGTATCAGTTCGTATAGGCTATAGGGAAGTGAGAAGTGTTCTCATTGACAATGGAAGCTCGATAAATATTCTTAGTGTAGAAGTGTTTGACCAAATCAGGCTGTAAAGAAGAGACCTCCAACCACTTAAAGTGCCGCTAGAGGCTTTGGAGAAGCGGAGGTGAGGTTGTTTGGGACAATAAAGATGCCTTTAGAGATTGAAGCTTTCCTTGCACTAAGACAATGTTACTAGATTTTTTAATTGTAAGCGTTGAGAATTGACCATACATCGCTTTGTTGACCCGACCCTTCTTGAACAAGACAAAAGCTGTGATCGTGATTTAAGCATTAATGGTTAAATTCCCAACAGAGGCAGGAGTGAGAGTCATAAAAAGTTCATAAAAGTGGGCACGAAAGGTGAATCTGGCCATATATAGGGAGAATGCAGAGCAAAAAATAATAGAAGTGTACACTCTCGAGGAGTATGAAAGCCAAAAGATGGATGACATGGAAATCAGAGCAGAAACTCCTACTTGGTTCGACCTGGACCCAAGGGAGACGCCTCCGAAAGATGGGAAAAGCCAGGAAGATGAATCGACTATAGAGGTCACCATTGATGACAATAGTCCCGAGAGGACTGTAAGGCTCGGGGCCCCACTGACGGAGCAATTACGGATTGAGATGGTTGGACTGTTAAAAGAATATTGAGATATATTTATGTGGAAACATAAGGATATGCCAGGAATTGACCAGAAGGTAATTTCGTACGGCTTAGCAGCCGACCATGACCGTAAGCCGGTTGTCCAAAAAAAAAGACGATTCAACCCAGAGAGAAACCAAGCGATCAAAGAAGAAGTAGAGAAGCTTTTAGCTGCAATGGGTAGCCAATGTGGTGTTGGTCAGAAAGAAGAATGGTCAATGGAGGATGTGCATAGATTTCACAAACCTCAAAAAAGCATTCACAAAGGATAGTTTTCCCCTCCCTCGCATCGATCAGTTAGTGGATGTGACGATATAACCAGATTCATATGTTTGAACCTAACGAGGAAATACATCCTTTACTACTGACCAGGGTTTGTATTGCTACAAAGTCATGCCGTTTGGTTTTAAAAATGCTGGAGCAACTTGCTAGAGATTGGTGAACAAGATGTTCGCCTAAAAGATTGGCAGAAACATGGAAGTAAATGTTGACGATATGCTGACTAAAAGCATAACATCGAGAGAGCATGTAGCAGACCTTAGGAAAACATTTGGAGTACTGCGAAAGTACGACATGAAGCTCAATCTAAAAAAGTGTGTTTTTGGGGTACCCTTGGGGAGATTCTTAGGCTTCCAAGTCCACCAGAGAGGGATAGAAGTAAATCTAGAAAAAATAAAACATTAGAGGAGATAAGGTCCCCATGGACATTGAAGGAAATTTAAAGACTAACAGAGTGCTTAGCATCTCTGAACCGATTCATCAGCAAGTCAACTGGTAAGTGTCTTCCCTTTTTCAAAACAATCAAGAAAGGAAAGGGGGTAGAATGAAGCACCAAATGCGAACATACATTAAAAAAGATAAAGGAATATTTGAGGAAAGCTCTAATATTGTCCAAACCCCTTGAAGGAGAAGTACTCTACCAGTACCTATAGGATCAGTGCTAGTCAGACTGGATGAAGTGGTACATAAACCGATGTATTATAATAGCAAAGCATTGTTACCAGTAGAAACGAGGTACTCTCTAGCAGAGCAGATGGCACTGGCCCTGGTGATTGTGGTCAGGAAGCTAAGACCGTGGACTGCCCCCTGAATCAAATTCTGTCCAAGCCCAAAGTGTCCGGAAGATTAACAAAATGGGCCGTGGAACTGAACGAATTTGAGATAGCATACTTACCAAGGGCTGCAATAAAGGGGCAAGCTGTGACTGACCTGATCACAAAATTTACTAAACCAAATAACGAGGTAGTTAGGATACTGAAAGAGAACAATAAACTTACGTGGAAACTATATATAGATGGGTCGTCAAACAGGCATGGCAGCAGAGCCGAGATAGTCATATTCAACCCAGAAGGAGATCAAGTAGGGTGTGCCTTGCTTTTTGACTTCAAAGCCACCAACAACATGGACAAATATGAGGCGCTCTTGACAGGACTCAGTCTGCACAACCCTGGGAGTATATGAGCTAGAAATATTCAGTGACTCGCAGGTGGTTGTGATTCAAATATTAGATGAATATCAGGTAAAAGATGTTAATATGGCCTTATATTTGGGGAAAACCAAAGTATTGCTAGAAAGATTCAAGACATACAGAATCACCCAAATCCCTAGAGAGAGGAATGAAAAAGTAGACGCTCTGTCAAAATTGGCATCTGCCATTATCGGTGTGCAGTCAAAAACCATCCAGTCGCCCATCTCAAAAGGCCAAGCATTGAGGACCAAAAAGAGGTGTTGGAAGTGGATACAGTTGAAAGAGGTTGAGTCACCTGGATGATCCCGATCAGGGAATACTTGGAAAGTGGAACGCTTCCTATAGAAGTAACCGAAGCAAAACGCCTTAGGTATAGAGCTACGAGGTATTCAATGGTCGGGGGGAGCTATGTAGGAGACGATTCTCGAAAGCCTTACCGAGAAGTGTCTGTCTTACGGAAGGCAGATAGATATTGGAAAGCGTCCATGGGGGAGTGTGTGGAAATCACTCAGGAGGCAAAAACGTAGCAAATAATACTCTCATACAAGCCCTCTATTGGCCAACCTTATTTCAAGACGCTCAGGCCATTGCCGAACAATGTGAGGGTTGTTAAAGGATAGCCAATGACATAAAGAATCCTCATGAATAATTGAGGAGCTTGTCGTCACCTTGGCCATTTTCCATGTGGGGGTTGGATCTAATGCCAACTACAACCAAAGGTAGGGCGAAGCACGCAATCGTGGCTATAGATTACTTCACCAAATGGGTTGAGGCAGAGGCACTGGTACATATAACCAAAGCCAATACAACGAGTTTCGTCAATAAGAACATTATCTACCGGTTTGGAATCCCAGACACGATAATTACAGACAATGGAACCCAATTTGACAGTTAGGAACATGTGTCAAGATTTCGTTATAAGGAATTATTATGCGACACCGGCTCACCCACAGACCAACAGTCAGACAGAAGCAGTGAATAATATAATCAAGCATACCCTGAAGGTAAAATTAGATGCCAAAAAAGGAAACTGTGCGGACAAGCTAAATGAGGTTTTATAGGCCTATTGGACAGCAGAAAAGACCTAAAAAATGGAGACCCTTTACTCATTAGCGTTCGGGGCAGAGGCAGTAATCCCGGTCGAGGTCATTCATAACTCGCCCAGGGTGTATCTCTTCCTCCCCAAGTTGAACGTTGAGATGATACGACAGAACTTAGATGAGTTGGAAGAAAAAAGAGACATGTCGAGGATCAGGACCGTAGCCTACCAGTAAAAGACCGCCATATTAGAAATTAGGAGATTCCAACTTAGAGATCTAGTCCTAAAAAGGGTGTCACCCAATACAAGAGATAAGTCAGCAGGAGCCTTGGTTGACAAATGGGAAGGTTCGTACAAGGTGGTCGGGTTGGCAGGACATGGGGCGTACCGCCTTGCCTGATCAGAAGGAAACGAGTTGCCTATGCCGTGCAATACCCAATACTTGAAATTGTTTTACCCTTAGGGGTCCCTTTGTTTTTCTTATTTTCTTTTACTGCTTTAAAAGTTAATTTTATCTTGTTGCTTGATTATTCTCTGTTTCTTTTCAACATTTAATAAAAGCCCCTTCGAGGGAATAGTTTCAAAGGTCAAGATTAGTGTTCAAAAACTTTACTTTCATATACAAAAGCAATTTCGGGGCATTTATAAACGACTTGGTGTCAGGTGAGAGCGCCCGAGAGGCCTAGTGAGGGGGCAAAAAACATATGTCGCAAATGCAGTATACACTCACCGAAACTATCTGGGTGCAATAAAGCACTGTTAGAGTGCCTTCAGGACATAGGCCCTGATGGGATGCACATAGAGTTGAACGAGGGATGAATATTTTTACTTAAAAATAGGTGCAGTCCAAGCACCGACTAAGTTAGTAAAATACGAGATGCCCTATTGATCGGTCTATTTCTATATATGTTTTAGGTCCCCATTTCATATTATTTGTATTTTGTTCTTAGGTGAAATTAGGCATTTTATGTGTTTGTTGAGCATGTGTAGGTCACATTCCATTCAAGAGGTGTTGGATGTTATTTTGGATAAAAAGAGCAAGAAGTTGATTTTCGGAGCAATACAGAATAACTAGATTGAGAGGCCTATATCTCTCATCTCTGATCGAATTGTGTATCCTACTACCTATGGATTGAAAGATCCAAAAGTCTAGTTTCCGGCACACTTTATGGATTGCAATTCCGATATTCCTAGAAGAGGTTATGCACAATTAAGTAACCGAAGGTCAGTGTTGGAACGTCAACGGCGGCCTAGACCGCATTCCAGGCATGAGACCTAGCCAGCGATATACGGAGCGGTACATGGTAGAAGAATTCCACGGTCCGAACGGCGGTGACCTCTGGAGCCACCTAGGTCGCGGTTAGATGGATTTTTGATGAAAAACCACTCCGAATTGGATCAGAATTGTTCCAAAACTTCCCAAAATCAAATTCTAATGATTTTAGAAGACCAAAACATGTTTGGGAAACTTCCTAAACTCAAATTATGAGTCAAATATCAAAAGAGAAAATTCAATTTAGGAAAGGATTCTCATTCCTTGTTTCATTCTGCTTTCACACTTGATGGATTTCCTAAACCTAAGAAGAATTGGGGGTTCATAAGGAAAAATCACTTATAAATACTTCTTATTCTTTACAATTCAAGGGGGGGGGGATATACAAGCGAATGGAGGTCCCAAACCACCAAGGGGTCATGCCCTACCACTCCATCACCATACACCTTCCATTCATCTTTACACATCGAATATTCAAAGATGAAGAAGAATTCATCATTGAAGACTTCCATTCACCTTTACACATCGAATATTCAAAGACGAAGAAGAATTCATTTTTGAAGACTTGAAAAACTCATTAAAGGCCAAGATGGGTTTTATCTTTTCTTTCTCTTCTCTTATTTTCATCATGTGTAACTAACTCATATTAGGGAATCAATGTGAACCTATTTGAATGCTCTTTATTAGAATTGACGATATTTTCATTAATTCGAGTTTTGATTTATTCAATTCATCATATGTCTTAATTCTTTGTTCTTATTAATGCATGATTACACGTTGACATGAATTTAGGGTTTTGATGATTTAATGATTGAGGTTGGAGTATTGATCTATACGTAATCTTAATTAATATTCAATTGAATGGATAAAACTGATCTTAGCATTGATCTATACAAGTAGGTTTTGGTTCATTGTTCTTGTACTTAATGGGTTCTCGGTTGTAGTTTGCGACATTGGTCTATGGGTAAATTGTAATTGAGAACACTTGATTCATCCCAGGATCATACGGTAACAATCATACTTAAGATAAGAACGAACCCTTAACTTGATTAATATTCTGTTTTCAAAGTCAATTCGAAACATTGAGTAGACATAGTAAGGGAGCATTGATGACCTAGTTTTTCTTCCATTGATCACAAACCAATATTCTAAATTGCTTTCATTAGTTTAATTTAATTTAGTTTTTAGTTTAAATCAGTCAACATTAATCTTTTGGTTACTTTCGCTTTAACTTTAATTATAATTAGATTTAACCAAATAAATCACTTTTTCTCGTGGGAACGATCCTTACTTGCCGCTGTATGATATCTTCATGATTCATGCTGAAACAAATATTATGGTGTGTATAATATTAATCTAGAGGGGGGGGGGGGGGGGGGGGGTTGAATAGATTTTAAACAAATTTACCCAATTTTCGTTAAAGGTCAAGATTATGAAAATGCCCCTAGCTAGTTACAATAAAATCACAAGTGTAAAAATGCGGAAATAAAAACGACACTTGAGATATACGTGGAAACCCTCCAAATGGGAAAAACCACGGGTTGATGAGTGCGCCACACTAGAACCTCGAATCCACTAATGGCAAGGAATTACAACCTAATCCCGGTTTAATCCACCACCACTACCTAATCCCGGTATAAGTGAACCTAGTTCATCTTGCTTGTGCTTTAAGCTACCTACACCCGGAAGCAACACAAGACTTACTTCTCAATGAAGAGATAAAGTGTCCTAAGTGAATATATGGTGATATCCAATGAACAAACAAGGCTAGGAAACCCTATATGCTTATCTAGGATAATGAGATGACAACTAATGCAATCCTAGATATCAAGTGCTAAATGACATGTTCAAATAGCTTAGCTAAACATAGATCAATCAATCCTATGAAGCTATCACAATACAACACTCAATCATGTCATCAGAATAATCTCTAATTTGTATCAAGAAATATTCTAAGAGAATACAATTAATTAAAGAGATGGTTTAGCAAGCAAAAAACACTTAACTTGTAAGAAGATAGTGAAGAGCTTACCAAACAAGATGTGATGAAGCAACCCTATCCATAGATGCACTCTAGATGAACTTAGATGATGCAAGATAAAGTTTTGATGCACATGGGAATGCTTTGAGTGATTAAAAATGAGTTCTTGGAAGTGTTTTTCCTTTGAAATGTGTTCTAAGGAAAATATATGATATTTTGAACTCTTACACGACCTTAAGACAATGAGATATATATATATATATATATATATATATATATATGAGATCCAAACAAAGTGATGTCGTTTTGGAAAAAACGTTCTAGCTTCTTCATTGTATGCTGGTGAGGTGCGCTGGTCGAGTAGCGTACCCTCAGCGCACTGCCTAAAAATTTCAATAGGCGCTGGTAGAGTGGCGCGCGTCAGTGGTACAACACAAGCGCAAAACCACTGGAATGTTTACACTGGTGAGGCTGCGCTAGACGAGTGGTGCACCACCAGTGCATGCACATTTTTCCAACTATGTGCGGTTGCAGCAACGCACCTTAGTGGCGCAAGACTAGTGACAATCCACTGTGAATGTTGCGTTGGTGGGGTGCGCTGGTCGAGTAGCGTACCACCAGCGCAATGCCTATTTTTTCAACACTCAAATGCACAAAAACAATAAGTTCAAGAGTGATGAAATTGCATCCTATTTTAATGCCTAACATGACATAAGACTTTCATAGCAAGATGAAAATAGGTCAATAAGAGTCGTTTAAACTAAAATGCACACAAGTAAACACTCAACATATATGATCAAGAGTTATGCATGAATATGTGAGTGTGTACAACTATCTCTTCAAAGTAAGTAAGCACAAGAATTTTAAATTTGGTGATTCTCCTCTTAAGGTCTTGAGAGCCTAAGCTACCCTTACATGAACCCTAACAATGTGGCTGTTCACGAAATAAGCCAATCAACTAATGAGGACTTTTCAATCTCCCCCTTTGGCTATTTCATGGCAAAACCACCACTCACATTGATCCTCACAAAACAAAATAGAAAAAACATCGGGAATATATTCTACATTACAAAGAGATAAACATAAAAAAAACTCAAGTCTTCAATCTCTTGTTGAACTATCAACCCTACGTACAAGGTAAGCACAAATACACTTTCCAAAACCAAGTGCATGTGAGATGATCAAGTGAATATAAAACAAAAGCATTTGCATTCAATAATATGAATATGACAACATTCAATGTATATGAATGCAATGCTCCCCCTCAACGAGTTACTCCCCCTACATGTAATCTCAATCCTTACATGTAAACTCTTTTTTCAAACCAACACAAGCTACTCTCATTTAGTTTTCAAACCAACACATGCTACTCTCCTTTAGCCAACTACTCCCCCTTTTTGTCACGATATAGTCAAAGGAGAAGTCCCCAAGCGGGTCACTCAAGGCAAAGAAAGAAAAGAGCATACAAGATTGTTGCATAATTATATAAGCCATATTTATGCAATCTTAATTGATAGGAGAGACACAAGGAGATTAATTTGAAGACAATTTGTGAATAAAAAAAAATGCTTTGCATACAAGACATGTTGCATTCAAGTCCAAAAACAATGGTATTTGGCAAAGCAAATGACAAAGGTTTCCAAAATAATTCAAACCAATTTCACCATTTGTCATGAGAGAAGCAAGGAAATAGATTGTTCATAGATGTCAAGTTTTAATAGCACTATATCCAACTTTATAAGTGAAACATGGCATTAGCAACTTTGCACCCTACTTGATTTTTCCGGGAGAATGCCCGTATGATAGTAGCCATGTTCAACTAATAAATAAGGAGAGACATTGATTAAACATTTTAGTCTCACTAGCATTTTTCACACAATGTGTTGCATTTAACAATTGCAATCATCAAATCATGTTTTATCATTTTTCATTAGCATGTCATTTAAAGAATCATCATGTCATGGAGATAATTATGGGTCATTCAATTATGTACTTTCAATGTATATCTCCTATTCCAAAAATGCATGTTTGAACATAAATATGACATGGATTGCAATCAAAGCAAAGTTCACACTTATTTAAGAAAATACAATATACTATAAGTGCAACCAAGCTACTCAAGCAATCAATAAAGAGGCATAAACATTAAAGAAAAATGGATGCAACAAGTATACAAAAGCTCTCTTTGCTTGAGTTCCCCTTATTGGTTCAAAGACCACAACACATCACTCTATTAAACAAATCCCAATAGATCTACTAAGAGTCTTGAATCTAGGAGCATCTAATGGTTTAGTAAATAGATCCGCTAGTTGGTCATTTGTACCTACATGCTCAAGTATAATGCATTTGCTCTCAACTAGTTCTCTAATGAAATGTTGACGGATGTCAATATGCTTAGTCCTAGAATGCTGAACTGGATTCTTTGAAATATTAATTGCACTCATGTTATCACAAAAGAGATTAAGAATACATTGATTGAATCCATAGTCGACTAGTATTTGCTTCATCCAAAGGAGTTGTGTGCATCAACTCCCAGCAGCAATGTATTCGGCCTCAGCCGTGGACAAGGAAATCGAATTTTGTTTCTTGCAAAACCAAGAGACAAGGTTGTTCCCAAGAAAAAAGTAACCGCCTGATGTACTTTTCCTATCATCACAATTTCCTACCCAATCTGCATCACTAAAGCCTACAAGACTAGAATTAGTGTTAAAAGAGTACCAAATCCCATAGTTGGATGTCCCATTCACATATCGAATGATTCTCTTAACAGAAGAGAGGTTGAGACTCCTTAGGATCCTCTTGGTACCTAGCACATACACCCACACTAAAAGAGATATCGGGCCTACTTGCGGTCAAATAGAGCAAGCTACCAATCATGCCACGATATAAAGTTTGGTCCACACTTTTACCACTAGCATCCTTGATTAGCTTCAAAGTGGTACTCATGGGTGTATCACAATGCTTGGCACTTTCAAGGCCAAATTTCTTCACTATGTTTTTGACATATTTAGCTTGAGATATGAAAATCCCATCATTCATTTGCATAATTTGTAAACCTAGAAAGTAACTTAGCTCACCAACAAGACTCATCTCAAATTCATGAGACATGTCATCAACAAATTATTGGACTTTGGTGTCATTGGTGGAACCAAAGACTATATCATCAACATAGATTTGAGCTATGAAAAACTTATCTTTGTTTTTCTTGATGAATAAAGTCTTGTCAACACTACCCCTAGTGTAGCCATTGTCTATTAGATATTGGGTGAGACGCTCATACCAAACCCTTGGTGCTTGTTTCAAATACAAAGCTTTGTTGAGGTGATATACATGATTATTGTGGTGAGGATCCATAAACCCTTTGGGTTGCTCAACAAACACTTCCTCTTGTAAGAAACCATTGAGGAAGGCACTCTTAACATCCATTTGATATAATTTGAACTTGTGCAAACAAGAAATGGATAAAAGAAGCCTAATGTTCTCAATCCTAGCAACGGGAGCAAATGTCTCCTCAAAGTCAATACCCTCAATTTGAGAGTATCATTGTGCTACAAGCCTAGCCTTGTTTCTCACAATATTGCCATCCTCATCGGATTTGTTCCTATATACCCACTTGGTGCCTATCACATTGGTGTTTTTAGACCTAGGAACTAGAGTCCAAACCTCATTTCTTTCAAATTGGTTAAGCTTCTTTTGTATGGCAAGAACCCGAAATTCATCTTTTAAGGCTCCATCAATTTTCTTGGGTTCTATTTGAGAGGTGTAACATGTGTAGCTAATTAGATTTGCCATTTGATGCCTAGTCCTAACACCCTCACTTACCTCACCAATAATGTCATCTTTGTCATGAAGTTTCCTAACCCATGGAGCAGGTTCTTTTGAGTCCAAGTGAGAAATCCTATTTTCAACATTAGCCTTTTCAACATTAGAGATATCATATAATTTCTCCAAAGGAGAGTCATCAACTAAATCTACCTTGTCCTCATGGTCATTAGTTTTGAGCCTAGTATCATCAATGACAACATTAGATGATTCCATTACGGTCCTAGTTCTTAGATTAAAAACTCTATAGGCTCTACTATTCAAGGCATAGCCAATGAAGATACCATCATCACTTTTAGCAACAAATTTGCCAAGTTGATCACGGTAATTCAAAATATAGCATTTGCTTCCAAAAGTGTGGAAGTAGCTAACATTTGGCTTCCTACCTTTCCATAACTCATAGAAGGTTTGCCTAGTGTGGGGCCTAAGGAAGACTCTATTTCCTATATAGCAAGCTGTATTGACCGCCTTGGCCCAAAGATTCCTAGGGACATTGTTGCTAAGCAACATCACACGGGCCAAATCGTGAAGAACCCTATTTTTCCTCTCAACAACTCCATTTTGTTGAGGTGTCCTAGGAGCCGAAAACTCATGAGAAATGCCTAGGCTATTGCAAAAGTTTTCAAAATGGGCATTCTCAAATTCCTTCCCATGGTCACTCATAATTATCTTAATGCTTTTAATCTTGGAGTTCATTTCATTTTGAATTTTAAAACAGAGCATTTTAAACTTGTCAAAAGTTTCAAATTTATCTCTAAGGAAATAAGTCCAAGTGTACCTAGAGAAGTCATCTACGCATACAAAAATGTATCTCTTTCCACATAAACTCTCGGTTTGCATAGGACTCATAAGATCCATGTGGAGAAGTTCTAGAGGTTCCTTAGTGGATAAGTACTTGCCTTTTTTGTGCATACTTTTGGTTTGCTTCCCTTTTTGACAAGGTCCACAAACACCATTAACTTTTTTCCCAAGCATGGGAAGGCCTCGCACAACATTGAACTTATCTAAGATTCATAAATCCCTAAAGTTCATATGACCAAGTCTTTCATGCCACAACTCTATTTGTTCATCCTTGGACACATTACAAGACACACTTCTAGCCTCAAGACAATAGCAATTGTCACTTGACCTCATACCTTTTAACAATGTTTGTCCATTAGGCAATATGATAGAACAATCATTTTTCCTAAACAAGACGGATAGTCTATCATCACTAAGATGTGAAATGCTTATCAAATTGGCTTTTAGACCATCAATATACAAAGCATTGGACAATGAGGGTAATACGGGAATGAAAATTGTTCCCTTTCCTTTAACCTTCTTTTTGGATCCATCACCAAAGGTGACATTTTCTCCCTCCTCCATCACAAGAGTCTCAAAGAAACTCTTATTTCCAGTCATGTGCCTAGAGATCCCACTATCCAAATACCAAAAATCACAAGAGTGAGCTTTCAAAGCAATTTGTGCAACATGGCAAAAGTGTTCATCCTTTCTAATCCATCTAGGTGCAGTATTTTCCTTCCTAGTGGTCAATGGTACATGGGCTCTAAATTTCCTAGGATCATGCAAAGGTGTTCCACTTTTCCTAGTGACATGCATCGTGGCTCTAGATGTCCTAGGATCATGCATCACGGCTCTAGATTTCCTAGGATCATGCATCATGGCTCTAGCCTTTTTCTTCTCTATCATGCTTTCAATCCTACACAATTTGATATACCTAAAGCAATTTGGTCTAATGTGACCATCAATACCACAAAAATGACATGTAGGTAAAAAGTTAGGAATTATACCATATCCTTGAGGATGCATTAGAGCCTTCCTATGTCTTTGTGGTTGTCTTGCTTGTTGTTGAGGAACTTTCTTTCTTTGTTGTTGAGCAAGACTTGATTTCTTCCCTGGTTGAGCTTGCATGATAGGTTTCTTCCCTTTGTGAGCTTTTTGTTGAGGGAAGTCAACTTGAGGAGCCCTTGTAGGATGAGCTTGAGGTGGGTTTCTTGGTGCCACCTTCACTTGAGCACTATTTGAACACTCTCCTAGATCAAGCTTCTTCCTACGAGTTTGATGAGGAGAGGACCTATTGAAGTTCATGCTTCTTATAAAAATGGTCTTGCTTGGAGTGGAGGATATCTTGTCATCTTCAAACCCAAGCCTCTTCTTGTCACTTGGCCTCTTTCCAACATCTAGCATGTGGTCAAGTTTTTTGGTGCTTGAGTTCATCTTGGCCAACAACTTTCTAGCATCTTCAAGCTCTTTCTTCAACCCTTCCTCACTCTTCTTAGATCTTTCCAACTCTTCATTTAGTTGGTCAACTTGAGTTGAGAGGTCTAGGTTTTCTTCTTTTAATCTCTTGATCTCATTCTTGTACTTTAATCTTTAGCTCTCAAACTTAGCCATGTAGTCCTTGAGATCCATCCTATCCACACTTCTATTTGTGGATTATGATGAAGATCTAACATCACTTGAGTAGTCTTCCTCTTGACTATCATTCTCTTCTTCACTAGCATCTTTCCTCCTAAGAGATGATGTAAATGCTATGAAGTTAGCCATGAGTTCTTCATCATCCGAAGACTAATCTCCTTCATTAGAGTTATCACTTTCACTCCATGTGGCAGCCATCACTTTTCCCTTCTTCTTGTTCTTGTGATTTGCACATTCCGAGGCAAAGTGACCTATTCCACCACATTCATTGCATTGGACTCCTTTCTTCTCAGTATTTTCTTGCCTAGGCTCAAACTTTTTGAAGTGAGTCTTTTTCTTCAAGTCTTGAACCTTGGATCCAAACCCTTTATTCTCGGACTTGTAGAATTTCTTGAACTTCCTCATTAGCAAGGCCATATCTTCATCCGAGTCATCATCTTTCTCCTTCTCAACTTTGGAGGCTTTCAAAGCAATATCTTTTTGCTTTTTCTATGGTGTGGGGTTAGGATATTTCCTAGATTCATAAGCTAAAAGCCTCTCAATCACTTCACCTGGCTTCATGTCCTTGTAACCACTATTTTCTTCCAAAGCTGTCACCTTAGACTCAAATCTATCGGGTAGAGATCTCATAATCTTCTGCTTGATCTTCCTATACGAATAAGGATCACCAAGTTGATGACTTTGGTTCACAATGTCCATCAACCTCACTTCAAAGTCATTGAAACACTCGTTCTCATCCATTTTGAGCAATTAGAATTGCGTTTAAAGAACTTGAAGCTTCGTTTCTTTAACAACATCGGTTCCCTCATGTGCAACTTCTAGGATATCCCATGCTTCCTTAGCTATCCTAGTATTTTGAACCAACTTGTATTGGTTATCATCCATTGCATATAGGATGGCATGCATTGCCTTCCTATTCCACTTTGAATCCTCAAACTCTTGTGCATTCCACTGTGCCTTTGGTTTGAGTACATCATCTCCTCCATCTGCAAGAGTCATAATGGGTGGAGTGTAGCCATCTTCAACCGCCATCCATGCCCTGTCATGAATTTGACAAATGTATGACTCCATCTTGCCTTTCCATGAGGCATAATTCAAACTGGTAAGAAGTGGAGGTCTAGTGCTGGAAGCTCCCTCGTTGCCACCGTTTCCACTCATTGTGTTTAATGAATGAATGATATGAATGAAAATGTATCAATGATCAATACACACACAAAATGCAAAACACACCAAAATGAGCAAGGATCACCTATGTATGTCTATGAACCTGCTCTGATACCAATTGAAACAAATATGATGGTATGTATAGTATTAATCTAGATCGGGGTGAATAGATTTGAATGAACACGATTTACAACACATCATTTGTTTCAATTAATCTTGCTTAACAGACTATTGGGAGACGTCCCAATGATCTAGTTGATAGATAAAAGACAAGAGTCTATAAACTAGTTACCATGAAAATGGGTCACAAAAGAACACTTCTTAACATAACAACAATA
Source organism: Dipteronia dyeriana (assembly GCA_032871835.1). Taxonomy (NCBI): domain Eukaryota; kingdom Viridiplantae; phylum Streptophyta; class Magnoliopsida; order Sapindales; family Sapindaceae; genus Dipteronia; species Dipteronia dyeriana. The sequence goes on along the minus strand of CM065302.1, from coordinate 46,348,905 downwards.
TGGTGGTCGGGGATCGAACAACCGATGGGCGAACCTAAGCGACTCCCCTGACCTTAGGCAAAAGCCCTTACAAGCTCTGCCACGCGGAGTTACTTGGCCAAAGTTAGGATCACAGACTCAGTGCAATTCGGGTTAATTGAATATCCTGGTCATGGTTAAAGAAACCGTGAAAGAAGATATGATAACAACCAAAATGATTAACTCTGATGTGGCCCAACTCGCACAATTTCAGCTGATCAATGGTTACAGTGAATCGCAAAGCATTCAGAAGCAACAAACAAATTTTATTTCAATAAAGAAATACGTGATTACAAAATTGCGATTACAAATGTGATAAAAAGGAAGCTTCTAAACATTGAAAGTATTAGAAGAGCCTCCGGGCCCAGAGCCACAAGAAAAGGCACTGCCTCCGCAGTCTTGGCTCGAGTTTTCAAAATCCGGCCAGGTGATGGCATCCTCGAGGTCATCAACCATAAAAGAAAAATAGTCCATGCTTGGTAAAGGACCAACATCGGCACCCTTATTCAAAGAATTACTCTCTTCATTGGTATGGAAAGTGACCAGAGAAGATATTGATGGAAGCTCTAGATGCATAGGATGAGGGTCTTTCCCGATCGAACGACAGTAAGCCCTTCAGCGAATCCTCTGGTTTCTGATGGCCTCCAGGGACTCATCTGTATGCTTTCTGATCGCTCTGTCCCATTTATGGTGAGCCTCATCTGAAGACCTTTCTCTAACCCCAAAGAAAGCCCGAGCGGTGGTCAGCCCTCTATCAAATTCCCTAAGCATGACAGTATCGAAAGCTAGGGATCTTTTATAACGATCCATATTTTAAACCTTGGGGGCTAACCTAGCTTCTTGGAAAAGCACTTCTATGCTAACCTGCTGCTGCTCCAAGTCTCTAGATAAGAATTCGTAAGGTATCCGAGCCTCCTCAGATACCTGTTGCGTTGTAAGCATAGCCTCATAGGCAGAGGTAAAGGTGTCTTGGGCAAGCCGAGTCTTCTTCTGGGCTTCTTTCGTTGTCGCTTCAACTAAAATGACCCTCAACTCAAGCAGAGCGTTCAACGACTCCGCTCAAGTGACCCTTCTCTAGTTCAATATTTCTCAAAGTGAGCTATTTGAGGGCTATTTCATATGCGGAAGCCATATTCTTGACATTGGCTATTGTCTTTATTAGAGCAAGCTCAGTCGTAGCATGGGTTCTTAGCTCTTTCTCATATTGCCTGACTTTTGAAGCATTGGTAGAAGATGACTTGAGTGCATCTTCTTTTTCAACAATGGCCTTCCTCAGTTGGGATATCTCTGTGGCCAGAATCTTCTGATCAACTAAGGCCAGAATAAGCTCCTCCACCGCCTGAAAACAAAGTAAGAGTTAGAGAATCCATGAGGTAGGCAGATGGAAAATAATATAAAGGGCACTTACAAAGATTTCATAATTAAAGACCATCTGAACCCGCTCAGATGGGTTAGCAGCCCTAGCCCTTCTCTAACAACCATTACCAATGTATCCCTACCAGTTGACAAGGAGCGAAGCATGGAAATGGGGTCAGCTCAAAGTTCACTCGAGTGAGGAGACCTATAAGTTGGAACGTTGGGGGTTGTCGATGAAATGGGCCGGTCGGAAGTAGAGACTGCCGGAAGCGCTATATGAAGGGTAGGGCCGGGCTCGATACCTTCACCAGCCTGAAGGGTAACTCTAGAAGCTTCGCGACTTTGCCCCTCAGGAACTTGACCTCCACTAACACCATCTTTAGCAAGAGACTCAGGTGGTGTAGTAGGGGACTTATCCCCAATCTGGGCTTTTGGAGCATCTTCGACTAGTTTAACCATAGCATCAGTCTTCGACTTTGATACCAAACCGAGTGTCTACTCCTCCATGACTTCCAGCACATTATCGTCAAGAGATAACTCCTCCGAGTCATGCCTCCTATCATCAGAGTCTGAATATGTGAATAATATTTGGCGCTTGACCGAAAACTCCATGAGTGCCTTCCCCGGACGATGTACTGGAATACCCGTTGGAGAATGATCAAGCTGAATTATAGGAGGTAGGAGGCTAGGCAAAGGTATAGCCATATCGGTTACCCTGACTATCTCAGATTGGGGAGCGGAATACATTGCAACCACCTGATCGCTCATTTTCTTTGACCACTGCTCCCACAGAATTAGATCAGTTAAAGTCCCCTAATTGTCATCCTCCTCTTAATCCAAAAGAATGGGGGCAGCTCCCGACTAAGAGGGCAATTGAGGTACCTCGTTTATAATATCCCCTCTTCTACGGATAGCCTCGGGGGTAGGAGATCCCTCGACCACCTTGGCCACTTTACTCCTAGAGGAATTGTCACCAGACCTAGTTTTGTGAGATTGGCCTTTATTTGGTCCCTCCTGACTCCGCTTGTCTGTAGAAAGTCTATCTTGGCTCGATCTCTCCTTACTCGACCTCTCACTGTCAGATCCCTCAGTAGAAGATCCCCTCCGACCGCTCTGAGGGGGAAGGGCATTACGGCTACTTACCACAACTTGGTCAGTGGGGACCGATGGAAAGTTATGATTAGGCTTCTAAACGTACTCCACCAAGACTTATTTCGGGGGGGCTATGCCCTGGGCCACCTGGTCAGCAGCAGCAGTCTTTCCGCTCACCCGATCGAGGTTCTTAGCCTTTTTAGCTTGCATGCCAGTAACAATATCCAACTCATATACTGAAAAGGAAAACATCACAGGGAATAATGAGTGGCAACAATAGTGATAATCCACCATTAGGATAGCTCAGAAACAAAGACTTGCTGCGTCTACGCCGAGCAGATATTTTAGGAAAGAGACCCAACTCAATCAACTCTTTTTCTAAGTACAAATTACGGCGATCTCAGACCTCCCAAGAAGTCTACTCCGCCTTGACGGCCGTATCAGCTTGTTCCCGGATCATAACAGGTACAGTTTTGTTCTATAGCTGCGGATAATAGAAATGCCTCGAGACTCTATTTCTGTTTAGCCGATGGGATGGATCTGCTACCACGACCTCACCTCAATCTCCATTGATGAATAACCAACTTTTCTTCCAATACTTGTTGGGCGAGGGAAACCCCCAGATGAAGCTCTTATGGTCCTTATGCATTGAAAAGGTAGGTTTCTCCTTGTAACCATGAAGAATCCAGCTATTAGGCGGTGTCGATTAAAGGTAAAAAGTCCCGCCTGTGTCTAAGCTACCCAAGGTGCAAAAATTCCGTATCTCATGGGGTTTGGGGGATACTTAGCTTCGATCTTTCTCTAGAGGTGCCATAGGTTGATCAGCACCAGATACGAGTTAGGAGTCATTTGAGTCGGGGCGATACCCGCGTCTGCCAAGAAACTAGCAATGAAAGGCTGTAAAGGGAACGTTACCCCAGAAGACAGCATTGCCCCATAAATAACGAACGCGCTAGGGGGTGGATTCCACACTGCGCGATTGCCACTGCAGGATAGTTTTACTGAACGGGGGAGGTCAAATCGTTCCATAAACTTCACAAGTTCTTCATCTGTCACTACATTTATTTCAAGATCAAAAGCGCAAGGATGGTCCGCAGAGAATCTAAGCAAATTAGCCCATCGTTCCCTTGAAACGTCCTTCATTTTTAACGTTTGGGAAGTTATCATCAAGTTGCTTGCCAAGCGAGAAGTCTCCTTAGGAGAAGCCCTAGAAGCTTTCCTCATCGTATTATTCGACAAATCTGGATGGATATCGACAAAAATAGAACCAAAATGATTAGAGGAATAAGGAAAAAACCCGAGACGGGCCATAGAATAGTCTACATTCAGAGCAGTAGGTTGGGATAAGGAAAAGCGACCCTAAAGAAGAGACTCGAGCCTAGCGATATTTTCATTATCACCAGCCTCGATTGCATGCATAAGAAGCTCAAAATAACGATAAAGAAGAGTTGGGTCCATACCTAGAAGGTACGCATAGGTGGTAAAGACACGAAAGATTGAAGATGGAAAGCCGAAGTCTGGAGGAAAAAAGAGGTAAGGGTGTAAGAAAATCACTATGAAATCGTAAGGAAAAATGAAAGTTTTTTCGAGTTATAAATTGAGGGAAGTGACGTCATACCACCGTACATACGCGAGTGAGGGTTGGTACAGCGGAACGAGAAGCACGCGCCGTTCAAAATTTGAAAAAAAAGGTGGATAAATGATTGCATCAACCGAAATGAGCGTGATTGACATTAACATCCAGCCGTAAAGCATTAATACGCGTTTGAAGAGCACCACAATGAAAAATAATAATAAATTAAACATACTTTGCCGAATGAGTTCTATTTTGAACGAGACACTCAGTCTCGTATGTTTAAGGGGGTGTTGTTGTTGGAAAATTCTATGTAACACGACACGTCAGCAAAAGACCAAGGTCGGGAACACCACATCACTAGGGCATGATCAAATTAAGTCAAAACAAGTGGGACCAAGTAAACCCGACCAGCCCTCCCCGACTAGATGACACAGATGGTCAGGTTAGAAAACTCGATCGAGTTATCGAAATGGTCGGGACTAGGGTAAGGTTGAACTAATGATCGGGAGTAAACAAGGATGGTTGGGAAAAACAAATGATCGGACGCGTGACACGTGGATTAACACCCAGATTCAATAAGATCACGACTCAAACATGCAGAAAGAGAGTCCAACTTAAACAAGGTTTCTAGAAGCCCACTATAATAAGGAAATAAGCTTCCATAAACACAAAAGTGTGGATTAAAAAAGGGATTCAATACGACCAGGACACGATCAACGCGAAACAAGGAAAAGGGACAACACGACTCCAATAAGTTAGAATTTCATTGAATTACGTGAACTTTTCTTACTTGTACATTAAGAATTATGGTTCTATGCATGTATAAATAGACCCAAAAAAACACTCAAAAAGGGTGAACACAATTTTTAATGAGAAAACAAGTGATAAAGTGTGTAATCTTTTGTTTTTCATATAGCAGATCTTTGTTGTTGCAATTAGCAACCGTGGACATTTCCCCGTATTGGGGTTTTACCACGTAAAATCCTATGTCCTGTTTATTTTCTTATTCTATTTTGTTTGTGCATAATTGCCACTTTTCTCTAATTATGTGACAATGGATTGATCTAAAAATCACCATCAACAAATATTAAGCATATTTGAATAGATATTTTCTAGAAACTGTTTTAATAAATGGAAAATATTATTCTTTGAAACAAATATGTTGGAGGGGGGAGGGGGGGGGGGGGGGGGGGGGAAGTGAATAGATTTTAACAAATTTTACCCAATTTTTGTTAAAGATCAAGTTGACCAAAATGCCCCTAGCTAATTACGATAAAATCGTAAGTGTAAAAATGCGGAAATATTAACGACACTTGAGATAGGAAACCCTTCAAATGGGAAAAACCACGGGGTGATGAGTGCGCCACACTAGAACCTTGAATCCACTAATGGCAAGAGAATAACAACCTAATTCGGTTTAATTCACCACTACTACCTAATCCCTGTATAAGTGAACCTAGTCCATCTTGCTTGTGATTTAAGCTACCTACTCCCGGAAGCAACACAAGTCTTACTTCTCAATGAAGAGATAAAGTGTCCTAAGTGAATATGTAATGATATTCAATGAAAAAACAAGGCTAGGAAACCCTATATGCTTATCTAGGATAATGAGATGACAATTAATGCAATCCTAGATATCAAAAGCTAAATGACATGTTCAAGAAGCTTTAGCTAAACATAGATCAAACAATCCTATGAAGCTATCACAATACAACACTCAATCATGGCATCACAACAATCTCTAATTTGTATCTAAGAATGTTCTAAGAGCATACAAATAATTAAAGAGATGGTTTAGTAAGCAAAACACTTAACTTGTAAGAAGATAGTGAAGAACTTACCAAACAAGATGTGATGCAGCAGCCCTATCCATTGATGCACTCTAAATAAACTTAGATGATGCAAGATGAAGATTTAATGCTCATGGGATGCTTTGAGTGGTTAAAAATGAGTTCTTAAAAGTGTTTTTCCTTTGAAATGTGTTCTAAGGAAACAATAAGATATATTGAACTCTTACACGACCTTAAGGCAATGAGTTATATATATAAGATCCAAACAAAGTGAGGTCGTATTGGAAAAAAACGTTCCAGCTTCCTCTGTGTGCACTGGTGAGGTGCGCTAGTCGAGTAGCGCACCACCAGCGCACTGTCTAAAAATTTCAATAGGCGCTGGACGAGTGGCGCTGCACAGTGGTACAACACAAGCGTAAAATCACTGGAATATTTGAGCTGGTAAGGTTGCGCTAGACGAGTGGCGTACCACCAGCGCATGCATATTTTTTCAAATATGCGCGCGTGCAGCATCGTACCTCAGTGGCGCATGACTAGCGACAGTCCACTGTGAATGTTACGCTGGTGGGGTGCGCTGGTCGAGTAGCGAACCACCAGTGCAAGGCCTATTTTTTCAACACTTAAATGCACACAAACAATAAGTTCAAGAGTGATAAAATTGCATCCTATTTTAATGCCTAGAATGACATAAAACTTTCATAGCAAGATGCAAATAGGTCAACAAGAGTCATTTAAACTAAAATGCACACAAGTAAACACTCAACATATATGATCAAGAGTTATGCATGAATATATGAGTGTGTGCAACTATCTCTTTCAAGCAAGTAAGCAGAAGAATTTTACCTTTGGTGCTTCTCCTCTTGAGGTCTTGAGAGCCTTAGCTACCCTTACAAAAATACCCCAAAAATGTGATTTGTTCACAAAATAAGCCAATCAATAAATGAGGACTTTACAATCTCCCCCTTTGGCTATTTCGTGACAAAACCACAACTCATATTGATCCTCACAAAACAAAATAAAACACCGGGAAGATATTTTACATTACAAAGAGAAACAAAAGAATAACTTCAAATCTCCAATCTCTTGTAGAACTATCAACCCTATACACAAAGCAAGCAAAAATACACTTTCCAACCAAGTGCATGTGAGATGATCAAGTGAATATAAAACAAAAGCAATTGCATTCAAAAATATGAGTATGACATCGTGAAATGCTCATGCAATGCTCCCCCTCAATGGGTTACTCCCCCTCAAACAAGTACTACCCTCTTTAAAATCAACACAATGCTACTCCCTTAACACCACAATGTTAGGGCAAATGCTACTCCCCCTTTTTGTCATGATATAGTCAAAGGAGAAGTCCCCAAGCGGGTCACTCAAGGCAAAGAAAGAAAAGAGCATACAAGATTGTTGCATAATTATATAAGCCATATTTATGCAATCTCAATTGATAGGAGAGACACAAGGAGATTTATTTGAAGACAATGTGTGAATCAAAAAAATGCTTTGCATACAAGACATGTTGCATTCAAGTCCAAAAACAATGGTATTTGGCAAAGCAAATGACAAAGGTTTCCAAAATAATTCAAACAAATTTCACCATTTGTCATGAGAGAAGCAAGGATTTAGATTGTTCATGGATGTCAAGTTTTAATAGCACTATATCCAACTTTATAAGTGAAACATGGCATTAGCAACTTTGCACCCTACTTAATTTTTTCGGGAGAATACCCGTATGATAGTAGCCATGTTCAACTAATAAATAAGGAGAGACATTGATTAAACATTTTAGTCTCACTAGCATTTTTCACACAATGTGTTGTATTTAACAATTGCAATCATCAAATCATGCTTTATCATTTTTCATTAGCATGTCATTTAAAGAATCATCACGTCATGGAGATAATTATGGGTCATTCAATTATGTACTTCCAATGTATATCTCCTAGTCAAAAAATGCATGTTTGAATATAAATATGACATGGATTGTAATCAAAGCAAATTTCACACTTATTAAAAAAAAAACAATATACTATAATAAGTGCAACCAAGCTACTCAAGCAATCAATAAAGAAGCATAAACATTTTTAAGAAAAATGGGATGCAACAAGTATACAATAGCTCTCTTTGCTTGAGTTCCCCTTATGAGGTCAAAAACCACAACACATCACTCCATTAAACAAATCCCAATAGATCTACTAAGAGTCTTGAATCGAGTAGCATCTAAGGATTTAGTAAATAGATCCGCTAGTTGATCATTTGTACCTACATGCTCAAGTACAATGCATTTGCTCTTAACTAGTTCTCTAATAAAATGATGACGGATGTCAATATGCTTAGTCCTAGAATGCTGAACTGGATTCTTTGAAATATTAATTGCACTCATGTTATCACAAAAGAGAGTCAGAGTACCTTGATTGAATCCATAGTCAACTAGCATTTGCTTCATTCAAAGGAGTTGTGTGCATCCACTCCTAACAGCAATGTATTAGGCCTCAGCCGTGGACAAGGAAATCCAATTTTGTTTCTTACAAAACTGAGAGACAAGATTGTTCCCAAGGAAAAAGCAACCGCCTGATGTACTTTTCTTATCATCACAATTTCTTTCCCAATCTGCATCACTAAAGCCTACAAGACTAGCATTAGTGTTAAAAGAGTACCAAATCCCATAGTTGGATGTCCCATTCACATATCGAATGATTCTCTTAACGGAAGAGAGATGGGACTCCTTAGGATCCGATTGGTACCTAGCACATACACCCACACTAAAAGAGATATCGGGCCTACTTGCGGTCAAATAGAGCAAGTTACCAATCATGCCATGATATAAAGTTTGGTCCACACTTTTACCACTAGCATCCTTGCTTATCTTCAAAGTGGTACTCATGGGTGTATCACAATGTTTGTCACTTTCAAGGCTAAATTTCTTCACTATGTTTTTGACATATTTAGCTTGGGATATGAAAACCTCATCATCCATTTGCTTAATTTGCAAACCTAGAAAGTAATTTAACTCACCAACAAGACTCATCTTAAACTCATGAGACATGACATCAACAAATTGTTGGACTTTTGTGTCATTTGTGGAACCAAAGAATATATCATCAACATAGATTTGAGCTATGAAAAGCTTATCTTTGTTTTTCTTGATGAATAAAGTCTTGTCAACACTACCCCTAGTGTAGCCATTGTCTATTAGATATTGGGTGAGACGCTCATACCAAACCCTTGGTGCTTGTTTCAACCAATACAAAGCTTTGTTGAGGTGATATACATGATTATTGTGGTGAGGATCAACAAACCCTTTGGGTTGCTCAACAAACACTTCCTCTTGCAAGAAACCATTGAGGAAGGCACTCTTAACATCCATTTGATATAATTTGAACTTGTGCAAACAAGAAATGGATAAAAGAAGCCTAATGTTCTCAATCCTAGCAACGGGAGCAAATGTCTCCTCAAAGTCAATGCCCTCAATTTGAGAGTACCCTTGTGCTACAAGCCTAGCCTTGTTTCGCACAATGTTGCCATCCTCATCGGATTTGTTCCTATATACCCACTTGGTGCCTATCACATTGGTGTTCTTGGGCCTAGGAACTAGAGTCCAAACCTCATTTCTTTCAAATTGGTTAAGCTCTTCTTGCATGGCAAGAACCCAAAATTCATCTTTTAAAGCTTCATCAATTTTCTTGGTATCTATTTAAGAGGTGTAACAAGTGTAGCTAATTACATTAGCCATTTGATGCCTAGTCCTAACACCCTCACTAACCTCTCCAATAATGTCATCTTTGTCATGGAGTTTCCTAACCCATGAAGCAGGTTCTTTTGAGTTCAAGGGAGAAAGTCTATCAATAGGTTGTGTTATGTCATCATCAAGGTTAGTCTTTTCAACTTTAGAGACATCAACAACCTTCTCTAAAGGAGAGTCATCAACTTAATCTACCTCCTCCTCAAGGTCATTAGATTTGAGCCTGGTATCATCAATAACAACATTAGATGATTCCATAACGGTCATAGTCCTTAGATTGAAAACTATATAGGCCATACTATTCAAGGAATATCCATTGAAGATACCCTTATCACTCTTAGCATCAAATTTGCCAAGTTGATCATGATCATTCAAAATGTAGCATTTGCTTCCAAAGGTGTGGAAGTAGCTAACATTTGGCTTTCTACCTTTCCATAACTCATAGGAGGTTTGCCTAATGTGGGGTCTAAGAAAGACTCTATTTCCTATGTAGCATGCCGTATTGACGGCTTCGGCCCAAAGATTTCTAAGGACATTGTTGCTAAGCAACATCACATGGGCCATTTCTTGAAGAACCCTATTTTTCCTCTCAACAACTCCATATTGTTGAGGTGTCCTAGGAGCCAAAAACTCATGAGAGATGCCTAGACTATTGCAAAAGTTTTCAAAATGGGCATTCTCAAATTCCTTCCCATGGTCACTCCTAATTCTCTTAATGCTTTTAATCTTGTAGTTCATTTCATTTTGATTTTGGAACAAAGCATTTTAAACTTATCAAAAGTTTCAAATTTATCTTTAAGGAAATAAGTCCAAGTGTACCTAGAGAAGTCATCTACGCATACAAAAATGTATCTCTTTCCACATAAACTCTCGGTTTGCATAGGACCCATAAGATCCATGTGGAGAAGTTCTAGAGGTTCGTTGGTGGTAACATATTTGCCCTTTTTGTGCATACTCTTGGTTTGTTTCCCTTGCTGGCAAGGTCCACAAACACCATTAACTTTTTTCCCAAGCATGGGAAGGCCTCTCACAACAGTGAACTTATCTAAGAATCTTAAATCACTAAAGTTCATGTGACCAAATCTTTCATGCCACAACTCTATTTGTTCATCCTTGGACACATTACAAGACACACTTCTAGCCTCAAGACAATAGCAATTGTCACTAGACCTCATACCTTTTAACAAGGTTTGTCCATTAGGCAATAGGATAGAACAATCATTTTTCCTAAACAAGACGGAGAGTCCATCATCACTAAGATGTGAAATGCTTATCAAATTCGCTTTTAAGCCATCAACATACAAAACATTGGACAAGGAGGGTAATCAGGGAATGGAGATGGTTCCCTTTCCTTTGACCTTCTTTTTGGATCCATCACCAAATGTGACATTTCCTCCCTCCTCCATCATAAGAGTCTAAAAAAAAACTCTTATTTCAAGTCATGTGCCTAGAGCACCCACTATCCAAATACCCAAAATCACAAGAATGAGCTTTCAAAGCAATTTGTGCAACATGACAAAGGTGTTCATCCTTTCTAATCTACATAGGTGCAGTATTTTCCTTCCTAGTGGTCAATGGTACATGGGCTCTAAATGTCCTAGGATCATACAAAGGTGTTCCACTTTTCCTAGTGACATGCATCGTGGCTCTAGATGTCCTAGGATCATGCATCATGGCTCTTGATGTCCTAGGATCATGCATCATGGCTCTAGCCTTTTTCTTCTCTATCATGCTTTCAATCCTAAACAATTTGATATACCTAAAGCAATTTGGTCTAATGTGACCATCAATACCATAAAAATTACATGTAGGTAAAAAGTTAGGAATTATACCATATCCTTGAGGATGAATTGGAGCCTTCCCATATCTTTGTAGTTGTCTTGCTTGTTGTTGAGGAGCTTTCCTTCTTTGTTGTTAAGCAAGACTTGATTGCTTCCTTGGCTGAGCTTGCATGATAGGTGTCTTCCTTCTATGAGTTTTTGGTTGAGGGAAGTTAACTTGAGAAGCCCTTGTAGGATGAGCTTGAGGTGGGCTTCTTGGTGCCACCTTCACTTGAGCACTTCTTGAACACTCTCCTAGATCAAGCTTCTTCCTAGGAGTTTGATAAGGAGAGGACCCATTGAAGTTCATGCTTCTTACAAAAATGGTCTTGCTTGGAGTGGAGGACATCTTGTCATCTTCAAACCCAAGCCCCTTCTTGTCACTTGGCCTCTTTCGAACATCTAGCATGTGGTCAAGTTTCTTGGTGTTAGAGTTCATCTTGGCCAACAACTCTCGAGCATCTTTAACCCTTTTTCACTTCTCTTTGATCTCACCAACTCTTCATTTAGTTAGTCAACTTGAGTTATGAGGTCTAGGTTTTCTTCTTTCAATCTCTTGATTTCATTCTTGTTCTTCAACCTTGAACTCTTAAACCTAGTCATGTAGTCATTGAGATCCATCTTTTCCACACTTCCATTTATGGATTGTGATGAAGATCCATCATCACTTGAGTAGTCTCCCTCTTGACTTTCACTTTCTTCTTCACTAGCATCTCTACTCCTAAGAGAGGACGTAAAGGCTTTAAAGTTAGCCATGAGTTCTTCGTCATCCGAAGACTCATCTCCTTCATTTGAGTTATCACTCTCACTCCATGTGGCAGCCATCACTTTTCCCTTCTTCTTGACCTTGTGATTTGCACATTCCAGGGCAAAGTGACCTATTCCACCACATTCATAGCATTGGACTCATTTATTCTCGATCTTCTCTTGCCTAGGCTCAAACTTCTTGAAAAGAGCCTTTTTCTTGAAGTCTTGACCCTTGGATCTAACACCTTTCTTCTAAGACTTGTAGAATTTCTTGAACTTCCTCATTAGCAAGGCCATCTTTTCATCCTAGTCATCACTTTCCTCCTCAACTTTGGAGGCTTTCAATGCAATATCGTTGTGCTTTTTCGATGGTGTGGGGTTAGGACATTTCCTAGATTCATAAGCTAAAAGCCTCTCAATCACTTCACTTGGCTTCATGTCCTTGTAACCACTATTTTCTTCCAAATCCATCACCTTAAATTCAAATATATTGGGTAGAGATCTCATAATCTTCTTCTTGATCTTCCTATCCGAATAAGGATCACCAAGTTGATGACTTTGGTTCACAATGTCCATCAACCTCACTTCGAAGTCATTAAAGCACTCGTTCTCATCCATCTTGAGCAATTCGAATTACATTTGGAGAACTTGAAGCTTCGATTATTTAACCACAACGGTTCCCTCATGAGCAACTTCTAGGATATCCCATGCCTCCTTAGCTATCCTAGTGTTCTAAACCAATTTGTACTGGTTATCATCCATTGCACATAGGATGGCATGCATTGCCTTCCTATTCCACTTTGAAGCCTCAAACTCTTGTGCATTCCATTATGCCTTTGGTTTGAGTACATCATATCCTCTATCTACAGGAGTCATCATGGGTGGAGTGTAGCCATCTTCAACTGCCATCCATGCCTTGTCATGAATTTGGCAAATGTACGACTCCATCTTGCCTTTCCATGAGGCATAATTCAAACCGGTAAGAAGTGGAGGTCTAGTGCTGGAAGCTCCCTCGTTGCCACTGTTTTCACTCATTGTGTTTAATGAATGAATGATATGAATGCAAATGTATGAATGATCAATACACACATAAAATGCAACACACACCAAAATGAGCAAGGATCACCTATGTGTGTCTAGGAACCTGCTCTGATACCAATTGAAACAAATATGATGGTATGTGTAGTATTAATCTAGATGGGGGGTGAATAGATTTCAACAAATTTTACCCAATTTTCGTTAAAGGTCAAGTTGATGAAAATGCCCCTAGCTAATTATGATAAAATCACAAGTGTAAAAATACGAAAATATTAACGACGCTTGAGATATACGTAGAAACCTTCCAAATGGGAAAAACCACTGGCTGATTAGAACGCCACAATAGAACCTCGAATCAACTAATGGCAAGATAATTACAACCTAATCCCGGTTTAATTCACCACCACTACCTAATCCCAAGATAAGTGAACCTAGTCCATCTTGCTTGTGATTTAAGCTACCTACTCCCGTAAGCAACACAAGTCTTACTTCTCAATGAAGAGATAAAGTGTCCTAAGTGAATATGTAATGATTTTCAATGAAAAAACAAGGCTAGGAAACCCTATATGCTTATCTAGGATAATGAGATGACAATTAATGCAATCCTAGATACCAAAAGCTGAATGACATGTTCAAGAAGCTTTAGCTAAACATAGATCAAACAATCCTATGAAGCTATCACAATACAACACTCAATCATGGCATCACAACAATCTCTAATTTGTATCTAAAAATGTTCTAAGAGCATACAAATAATTAAAGAGATGGTTTAGTAAGCAAAACACTTAACTTGTAAGAAGATAGTGAAGAACTTACCAAACAAGATGTGATGAAGCAGCCCTATCAATTGATGCACTCTAAATGAACTTAGATGATGCAAGATGAAGATTTAATGCTCATGGGGATGCTTTGAGTGATTAAAAATGAGTTCTTGAAAGTGTTTTTCCTTTGAAATGTGTTCTAAGGAAACAATATGATATATTGAACTCTTACATGACCTTAAGGCAATGAGTTATATATATAAGATCCAAGCAAAGTGAGGTCGTTTTGGAAAAAACGTTCCAGCTTCCTCTGTGTGCACTGGTGAGGTGCGCTGGTCGAGTAGCGCACCACCAGCGTACTGCCTAAAAATTTCAATAGGTGCTGGACGAGTGGCACTGCACAGTGGTGCAACACAAGCGCAAAATCACTGGATTGTTTGCGCTGGTGAGGCTATGCTAGACGAGTGGTGCACCACCAGCGCATGCATATTTTTTCAAATATGCGTGGGTGCAGCAGCACACCTCAGTGGCGCATGACTAGCCATAGTCCATTGTGAATGTTGCGCTGGTGGGGTGCGCTGGTCAAGTAGCGCACCACCAGCGCAAGGCCTATTTTTTCAACACTCAAATGCACACAAACAGTGAGTTCAAGAGTGATAAAATTGCATCTTATTTTAATACCTAGCATGACATAAAAATTTCATAGCAAGATGCAAATAGGTTAACAAGAGTCATTTAAACTAAATTGCACACAAGTAAACACTCAACATATATGATCAAGAGTTATGCATGAATATGTGAGTGTGTGCAACTATCTCTTCAAAGCAAGTAAGCACAAGAATTTTACCTTTAGTGCTTCTCCTCTTGAGGTCTTGAGAGCCTAAGCTACCCTTACATAAATACCCCAAAAATGTGATTTGTTCACGAAATAAACCAATCAATAAATGACAACTTTACATTATTAAAATTAAAACAAAAATAAAAAGGGAATTTTCATTTTGATCCCTAAATTTTCGAGAAATGTCATTTTTTAAAGATTATTTGATCCTTTAACTTTTTTAAAATGCATGGAAATGGATGATCCAAAAGTTAATAGTATTGACTATTTACTCCTTAATTTATTTATTTTTATTGAAAGAACTGTTTAATATTTACAATTGACATGCAAAAAATAGGCTTTTATGGCCTTATAATTTATAATACTGCAATATATGGATCATCTCTTTACCTTTTCTCTCTTCACCTTATCCTCACCTTCATAATCTATTGACACGTGTCTAATATAGCAAATTAATGGTCTAGATTATTTCTATTATTTTTTATATTTTACTCAAATAAAAAATAGAATTAATCCAGACCGTTGATTTAGAGCATCTCCAATGCAAATATGCATTTTGAGAAAATTGACTGTCACATAGTATAGATATTTAAAATTTAAAAAAAAAAACTCTCTTCAATGAAATTATCTAACTTCAATAAGGAAATGATGTGGCAAATAAAAAGTTAGAGAATATGAAGTTGAGTTTCTAATTCTAGAAACTCTCCTAGAAATACTGACTTTGATTTCTAACTTTTTCTACCAATAATATTAAAGCTAAAATAAAAGATGAGAGAGAATATAATACTTGTTTTATTATGATTGATCATAAAATAAATGTATATTTAACTATATATAATTACATTGGAGATGTTAATATATATTTTTATAATTTTTTCCCAAAAGTGAGTCCATAATGAATAAAAATGGTGATGTGACACTATTTAAAAACTTAAAAATTTATATTTATATTAGAGATGCTTTAAGGTGAGAACAAAGTAAGATTTAGGTGAGAACCACCTAAGGGCAAAGTGAGTAAAGGAGAGGAGAGGACCACTTTTTAAACATTGCTCAAAGTCTCATAAACTAAGTGCCAGTTTGGAAGAGATTGTCTACTGGCTAAAAGAGCTTTTTTAATTAAAAAAGCTCTTTTAAAAAAATATTGTGTCGTTTGGTTTCCACCAAGTAGAGCTTTTAGATGATTAAAAAACTGTTTTACGTCTACTTGGAGAAGCTCAAATTTTAGGCTTTTCAAAGTATATCTTTTTGAGCTTTTTTATTAACACTAAAAAGTCTAATATAACCCTATCATTTAAAATAGTTTTTGAATATTTTGGTAATCTTACCATTTAAAAAAGATTTTTCTAATTGACAACCAAACGACCAACATCGTCCTATTAAAAGCTCTACTTGTAAAATGTCTACTTTAAAAGATCTACTCCTAAAAGATCTACTCGAAGAAGCTCTTCCAAATGGAGCCTAATTCCTTTAAAAAGTAAAAGAATCAAACTTTGACCAAGCATAATTCGTCCTCACCCCATTGCTCAATAAAATCCCCACCACCGTTTGTGAACCAAGAAGCAGCATTTGAAGCAAAACTCCAACAAGTCAAACATTTGAATTGAAAATAATTATATATTGACATTTTTCAACCAAAAACATTGATAACATTCTCTAAAATAAGAATTTGAAGCAAAAAAAAAAAACACGTGCCTACAACATTTTTAAAGCTCGACCTTGTAGTTTGGCGACCTCCGCGGCGGCAGTTTGGCCACGTTTGGCAGCGTAGGATAAGGTTATGACTTTTGATGATGATGATAAAGGAAAAGGTAAAAGATTAGGGTATTTGAAGTTTCTAACACTTTAAAAAAACTTTTAGATGCGGGGTAAGGGTTTGATACCGTCTGATTATCAATTAGATCTTGGATTTTAAAAAGAAAAATTAAGTTATATGTGACCTTTATGAAAGTGATCAAATTGATCATTAAATTTTTCTTAAGTGCTAAATTAGTCCCTTTAACTAAATTATATATTATAGATAAAATTTTACTTTACTCCTTAACAGTATAATAATAACATATGCACAAGCATTTTTTTAACGAATATATTTTTTTGTTTATTTTATTTCTGGGTTTTGATTTTTGAATAATTTTGATAATACTGTTTGTATAATATTAACAAAAAAAAACAATTATATAAAAATGGTAAAAGACTAAACTGTGAATAAATGATGACTTTGTTTATAAAATAAGGGTATAATTGATATTGTCTTATTAAAATATTTTTACAACTTTTTTAGAAAATTTAAATTAAAAGGGGCACAAATGGCGTTTCATTAATAATATTTTTAGATTTTGTTCTAACTATAATGGTGAATTTAACACACAAATGACAAAACAACTTTGCTCTAATATGATAAATAAAATGTATTTATGTACTTTCACTAAAATTGTTAAAGTTAACTGTTATATTTAACACTGTTTAACCCTTAGAGACACCAATTTGGTCACATGAAAAAAAGAATAGATGAGTAATGTGGACGGCGATTTTTGGATTAACCACTCGTCAAACGGGTAATATGAATAAGTAATTAAACTGTAAATCAAAATAAATAAAAAGCGAGAAAAAACACAATATTTTACGTTGTAAAACCCTAAGGCAGGGAAATGTCTACAATTGCCGATAACGGCGAGAGAAAAAAGAATCCACTAAGTTGACAGAAAATTACACAAACAATCTCGCTTGCTCTCTTATATGCTTAATTGACGTTCACCCTTTTGTGGGTGTTATCTGGGTCTATTTATACATACATAGAACCATAATTCTTGATGTACAAGTAAGGAAAGTTCCCATAATTAAATGAAACTCTAACTTATTGGAGTCGTGTTTCCCTTCTTCCTTATTTTCGTTGATTGTGTTTCGATTGTATTGGACTTCTTACTTAGTCTAGACTTTGATATCTATAAGGAAATTTACTTCCTCATCAAAATATTCTTCTAGACACCTTGTTTTAGTAGGATTCATTCTCTACATGCTTTGAGCCGTGACTTTTCTAAATATGAATGTTGTATGAATTTCCCTTTATCTCTATAGTGTAAATATACCTAGAGGGTGAATAGGTATATGCTCATATTTTGGTCTTCTTTTTAAACAATGCAATTTTAATAATGCTAAAAGAAAATTGCAAGCAATGGCAAAAGATTTTTACATGGTAAACCTCCGAAGAGGAAACCTCCATGGATTAGCAACCACCGGCAAAAGCAAATCCACTAGTAGATAAAACAAGTACAATCTCTCAAGTGACCCCTTCACCTAGAACCTACCCTTCTATCCTACTCAATGAACTTATTGCCACCTTGCTCACCTTTCCGGATCCTCCCGACCCTAGACAAGACTTCCTTGCTCACCCTTCTGGATCCTCACGACCCTAGGAAATATATCCTTGCTTACCCATCTGGATCCTCACGACCCTAAGCAAGATTTACTGGCATTACAATCCGAGGTCTCCTACCTCTTGTCGAGACTTTCCACTTACTTAGCTACTTGAGCCCTCCCGACTCTAGCTAAGACTTCAAATTGCTCAAATTAATGAATCACTCTAAGATATGAGACTTCCAACCTTTTCACAAGGCATCTAAGTTACCATGAATGCAAAACGCAAACAAGTACACAACATAGAAAATGATGATCAACAAATTCTATGGACATGCAACAAGATAGCTAGATTATGCTTTCAAAGAATAATCACAAATGTATCTAGACAACCTTAGCATGTTATCAACTAACATCCAAATCAATAAAATGAATATCAATTGATATAGACCTAGTTCTTAGAAAATGAAATTGAATCTACAAATAGTCAATCAAGCATACGGACAAAAGATTTCTATAAGCAATTTCATGTTTATCAAGTTTAGCACAAATCATTCAATTTATCACAAATCTAGAGAAACTTGAAAATCAAATCAAAAAACCACAAAATGATATCAAAATTCAATCAAAAAGAAGATCAAAGAAGAAAACTAAGAAGAAGATGATTTTACCAACAAGGATGAAAATCACGAACTGAAGATCTGATCACTACAAAATATTTAGACATCCTTTGATTCTGTAAATGCTTGGGGTTTGTAGTAATCTTCAAGACACTTGAAATCGGTTTTTGAATCAAGTGATTCGGAGTAGAAATGAAGAAGTTATCACAAAAACAAAAATACAAAATGTTGAGAGAAAAATTCTGCACTTGTTCTTCAATTTCAATTTTCTCAACTTGTAATGAATGAGAGGGAAGGAGAGGTTTTAAAGAGAAACGAACCAAAAGACCAAATTTCCCTCATGGCTTAGTGTCTCCCTGAGATGGCGCGTGGGTATCTTGAGGCAGCAAGACTTTGGGGCCGAGATGGCCACGCTCCATCTCAGGAAGGTGCCCAAGTGATGGCTTACGCCATCCCACCTCTTCCCTTACGCTCCTCTCGCGTTCTTTTACTGTTCTTTGGCCTTCGAACTCCAAATTCAAATCCGTTTGATTAAAAAACGGGAATCCCTTACAAACATGGAAGTATAAGATAATCAACCCAAAAAATAGGAATTCGACTCGATATATGAAGACAAAGACAATATATGCAGCATGAGTTGAAAGTGTAGTATCTTTTGACTTAGAACTCAAAATCAGTAGTATGAGTAACCGAAATGACCGAAACTCAATTATGAACAATCTAAGGCTAAAATAAAGTTCAAGATCCATGTTACAAACACATATAAACAAACAAATACATTTCACATAATAATGTAAACTACATAGAGATAGTCTCATTACATGCATTTTCCGAAACACGTCAATTTCATTACAATGCATGAGATTTCAATATCAAGCGTGTGAATGTGTTATACCAAATGATATGCTACAATGCAGGGACACAAATGTATGGTATGTGAGTGTGTGTGTGCATTTAATGGTGCACAACTATACAGGAACACATATGTATAAGTTGTGTGTGTGTGTGTGCGTGCTTACGCCTTGCAAGAGGAAGAAGAATCTCGATACCTTAGCATCCGAGAATAGTATCAATCCTCTTGAAGAGAAACTTTGCATCATGAGAAGTTACTTTTCTTCCTTGAAGCTCTTGTCATCACAAACCACCTAAGCAAATAAACATTACAATGAAATGAAGTTTTGTTATGGAATTAAGCCAACACAAATTTAAAACCTAACAATCTCCCCCTTTGGCTATTCCATGACAAAACCTCTACCTTACCATACAATGATCATTCATAATCAAAGTTGATTGCATTCTCACATCCTCACATTACAAAGAGATATCCCTAGACTAAAATGTCTTCAAGAGTCTTCAAGAATATTTTCACACATTCAAAGCACCAGAGAGACAAGAACAACCAAAAGCAATCTTCTACAAAGAAGATAGGTAAGATAAACAAACAATATACGAAACAAAACAAAAATTCCCTTATCTCTTCTTATCTCGTGCAAACAATAATACTTTCTCCCCCTTAAGACAAGATTTATCACCCTTAATGAATTGTCTCCCCTTTTTATCAGAAGTAAGTAACATGGTGAGGAAAACAATTTCTCCCCCTTTTTGGCAAGGAATAGACAAAAACATATTACATAACCTAGAGAGAGAGGTGAATGCTAATTAAAAATACCTACAAGGTTATAAGGGATGCATAATAAAATCATGAGATAATGAGCAAACAAATTGTATAGAGAACTAAGTTAAACAAACTAAGCTCCCCCTTAACATATGCTCCACATATTAATAAGCAAGTAAACTTGTTTACAAGGGAATCACACAATCACACATTTTAAGTCATAAAAGAAAGTAAACCATTTTTTTTAAAATAAAAGAGAATCATAGATTTTCATTACTCTTTCAAAAATAATCTCTCATTTCTAATGAGTCAAGCACATTAAGCAAAAATGTGTGTGTGTGAAAATGCTTCTAGCATATATAAAAGAAGTAATTATGATATCAACATGCAAACCATTTCAACACCTATTCATCTAAAGCTTTTCCAATTAAGGTCAAACCGATTATCATCCAGAAATTTGCTTTAAAGATATAGATTTCAACTATACTCCATTTTAGGCTTTCCTCCATTTCTTTTTAGGCTTTAAATGATTCTTTTTCAACACTTCTTTGATTTTTCTAACATAATCATATACTATTCATGACGGCTTTCACTCATCACAATGGTGTAGCCCTTTCCTACATTGGGTGGCTTCACAACCAAGGTGTATAGCCCTTTCCATGAAGGTGCTCGTTGAGTTCTATGTAATGCTGAAGCAAAATGGATACTAACCATTGGTCATTTTAAAAGTACTAGTCAAAAGACTTCAAGATGTATCCATAATAAGCATATAGTCAAACTCAGCTACTCAAACTTAAAAATATAAGAGAAGCATTTGTGAACTTTTAAAAACAAGATTTACAAAGACTTAAGTGCATGATCTAGAAGCAATAAAAGCTATTTTATCAAGATCATTACTTCTCATATGAGTAGCTCTCAAAGAAATAGATATACAATATAGTCTTGCTTATCAAGCCACTCACAACCACACACAAGCATTAATCAACACAAATCATGTCAATGGATCTTCTAAGAGATTTAAATCTCTCTTTATCCAAGGGCTTTTTGAACAAATCCGCAAGTTGATTTTTAGTAGCCATATGCTCAAGAGTTACTATTGAATGTTCAACAAGTTCTCTAATGAAATGATGCTTAATGTCTATATTCTTTGTGCATGAGTGTTGAACCGGATTTTTAGAGATGTTAATGGCACTCATATTATCACAATAGAGAGTCATTTTACCTTGTTGAATCTCATAATCCTTGAGAATTTGCTTCATCCATAGAAGTTGTGTGCAAGCACTTCCGACTGCAATATACTCGGCTTCAAATGAAGAAAGAGAAACAGAATTTTGCTTCTTGCTTTGCCAAGCAACCAAATTATTCTCCAAGTAAAAGCAACCGCCAGATGTGCCCTTACGATCATCAATGTTTCCTGCCCAATCTGCATCACAATAGCCAACAAGAATATCATTAGTATCAAAGGAATAGAATAAACCAAGATTATGTGTTCCTTTTATATATCTAATGATTTTTTTTAACGGCTTTCAAGTGTGATTCTTTTGGATTAGCTTGAAACCTAGCACACAAACCAACATTAAAACAAATATCCGGCCTACTAGCCGTTAGGTAGAGAAGGCTACCTATCATGCTCCTATAGAGACTTTGATCAACATTTTTTCTTTTTCATCTTTGTCAAGTTTTAAGGTAGTGCTCATAGGTGTTTCAAATTCTTTTCCACTTTTAAGGACAAATTTCTTGACAAGATTTCTAGCATATTTAGATTGAGACAACATAATACCATTGCTAGATTGTTTCACTTGCATGCCAAGAAAGTAGTTGAGTTCACCTACCATACTCATTTCAAATTCTCTTGACATAATTCATAAAATCATCAACCTTGGTTTTACATGTAGACCCAAAAACAATGTCATCAACATATATTTGTGGAACAAAAATATCATTATCATAATGCTTGACAAACAAAGTTCTATCAATACCACCTCTCCTATATTGGTTGTCGATAAGATATTGAGTCAACCTATCATACCAAGCTCTAAGGGCTTGCTTAAGGTCATAAAGAACCTTTTTCAACTTAAACACATGATTTGGAGAGGGTTGTTCAACATACACTTTTTCTTGAAGATATCCATTTAGAAAAGCACTTTTGACATCCATTTGAAACAATTTGAATTTTTTAGGACATGCAATGGACAATAAAAGTCTAATGGACTCAAGACGTGCAACGGGTGCAAAAGTCTCATCAAAATCTACACCCTCAACTTGAGTGTATCCTTGAGCCACTAGACTTGCTTTATTTCTCACTATCTTGCCACATTCATCGGTCTTATTCCTAAACACCCATTTTGTACCAATCACATTGATATCTTTAGGTCTAAGAACTAAGAACCACACCTCACTCCTCTCAAACTGATTTAATTATTCTTGCATGGCATTAACCCAATATTCATTTACAATAGCTTCAATAATATTTTTGGGCTCAATTTAAGAAGTGTAGCAAGCATACGAAATTTGGTTAGCTAGTTGCCTTCTAGTTCTAACCCCCTTCATTTAAATCACCTATGATGTCTTCTTGATGATGCATGTCTCTAAGTCTAGGAATAAAATTTTCAACATCTTGTTCATTATGTTGATTATCATTCAAAGCATTCCCTAAACCATGACTTTCTTCTCTAACATCACTATCATCATTATTATCATGACTAGATTCAACTTCATCATAACTAGTCACTTCAATAAGTGTTTTAGTGTCTTTAAACAAATGTTCTTTAGGTGTATTGAAATCATTATCATCACACAGATCAAACATGCTAAGATCATCTATTTTCACATTAATAGATTCCATAATAGTCTTAGTTTTCAAATTGAACACCCTCTATGCACGATTATTAATATCACTTTTAGCATCAAACTTTCCTAAGTGATCTCTATCATTCAAAATAAAACACTTACTCCAAAAAGTGTGGAAGTAACTCATATTGGGCTACTTTCCCTTCCAAAGTTCATAGGAGGTTTGTTTTGTGTTGGGCCTTCTAAAAACTCTATTAGTGACATAGCATACGGTATTGACCGCTTTATCCCAAATATTTCTAGGGACTTTCTTGCTATTTTGCATGACCCTAGACATCTCTTACAAGAAACGATTCTTCCTCTCAACAACACCATTTTGTTGAAGAGTTCTATGAGTCGAGAACTCATGTGAAATCCTATAATCATCACAAAACTCACTAAATCTAGCATTTTCAAATTCACTCCCATGATCACTCATAATGCGACATATTTTCTTGATACCAAGACCTTTTTCATTTTGAACTTGATTACAAAAATTTTTAAGTAACCAAAAGTTTCGGACTTGTCTCTAAGAAAATACACCCAAGCAAACTGAGAAAAATCATCAACACATACAAAAATGTATTTCTTACCATTTATGCTTTCGGTTTGGATTGGTCCCATTAGGTCCATATGCACAAGTTCTAAGGGCTTCTTGGTAGCAAAATTAGTGTTCTTTTTATGAGACATTTTGGTTTGTTTACCTAGTTGACATGGTTCACAAACACCATCAAGCTTTTTACCAAGATTAGGAAGACCTCTAACAATGTTATATTTCTCAAGCTTCTTTAAATCTTTATAATTCATGTGGCCCAATCTTTTAGGACATAATTCAAGCTTGTTGCACTCATTTCCCATATTACATGCTAGTGGATGAATCTCTAGACAATAGCAATTGTCCGAAGACCTTTTGACTTTCAAAACAATCTTACCCTTTTTATGAATTTTGGTGCACATATCCTTGTTAAAGCTAACCTCATGAAAGATCTCACTCAAATGTGTAATGCTTATTAGGTTAGCTTGTAGACCATCTAGATACAAGGTGTCACGAAGTTTAGGCAATCCGGGAATGCAAATTGTTCCCTTGCCTAGAACTTGCTTTTTAGTGCCATCACCAAATGTAACCCATCCACCATCTTTCATAAAAACATTCTTAAAGAATTCCTTGTTACAGGTCATATTCCTACAACAACCACTATCTAGGTACCAACAATAGGATGAATTTGCTCTTAAAGCATATTGTGTAACCAAATATTGTGTTGTGTTTTTCTTAACCGAAACTTTCTTGACAAGTTTCTCATTCCTACTTTTATTAACATGCTTTGACTTGTTTTTAGGCACATTGACTCCATTAATCACATTTTCAAACAAATCAAACAAAACATTATCAACTTTCTTATGCATAGTAGAACCAGGCACAACACAAGATTTAAAAAACAAATCATCAACACATTTATTCTCAACATGCTTTTCCAAGGTCTTCTTAGGTCTAATTCTAGATCCATACATGAATGATTGCCTAAGACCATTCAAAGACATATCATGCAAATCATTGGCAATTCTACATTTATGAATGTATTCAAAACATCTAGGTCTTATGTGTCCTACCGTGTTGCAATAATGACAAATAGGTATGAATTTGAGAAGTTTACCATTTGCTTGAGCATTCAACTCATTTTTCCTTCTCACATTTTTACCTATTTGGTGTGCAACACTAGATGTCTTGCCTTTTGCATTTGATGATGACGTAGCTTGTCTTTGGCATTGTTGAGTCTTTTCCTTGACTTTCATTATTGATGTTGAGGCACCTCCGGTAGCATTCATGTTTTTACCGTTTGAGAGTGTACCTACATTTAAATTGCTACAAACTTTAACAAAATTAGATTTGTTAGATAAGGGAGTTGAATTTTCATTAACATATCCTCAACCTCTTTCTTTGCTTGAAGGTTTTCCTGCCTTAATGACAGCTTTCACTTTGTTAGAGCTAGATAACATCTTGTTAATCATCTCTTTAGCCTCATTAAGTTTGTCAGTAAGCACTTTCTCTTGATTCTTATGCTCATTAAGTTTTGCTCTAAGCACATTTTCAAGTCTCCTAGCACGATCAAGAGATTCATCTCTTTGCTCAATTTCATGCTTCGAAATACTTAATCTATCATTGCTATCAATCAAGTTTTTCTCAAGATTAAGAATTTTGTCATTAAGATCATTAACACATTTTAAGCTACAATCATGATTTTCAAACTTCTTAATGAGAGACTTACTGATCATCGAGATCTTTTCATTTTCTTGAATAAGAACTTTGATCTTTTGATCATCTAAGTCAATAGACTCACCTTCAACAAGAGAAGCCACTAAAGAATACATTTCTTTAATCATGATGAAACAAACAAAAGAAGATAACAAACACTACAAATATCATCTATCTAAGTGCGTCTAGACATCGGCTCTGATACCAATTGAATTTCCCTTTATCTTTATAGTGTAAATATACTTAGGAGGTGAATAGGTATATGCTCAAATTTTAGTCTTCTTTTTAAACAATGCAATTTTAATAATGCTAAAAGAAAATTGCAAGCAATGACACAAGATATTTACGTGGTAAACCTCTGAAGAGGAAACATCCATGGGTTAGCAACCACCGGCAAAAGCAAATCCACTAGTAGATAAAACAAGTACAATCTCTCAAGTGATCCCTTCACCTAGAAACTACACTTCTATCCTACTCAATGAACTTATTACCACCTTGCTCATCTTTTCGGATTCTCCCGACCCTAGGCAAGATTTCCTTGCTCACCTATCTGGATCCTTACGACCCTAAGCGAGACTTACTGGCACAACAATCCGAGGTCTCCTACCTCTTGTCGAGACTTTCCACTTGCTTAGCTACCCGAGCCCTCCTTGTTAGGTTTTAGATTTGTGTTGGCTTGATTCTATAACAAAACACTCTTTGTTTGTATTACTTAGTTGCTTAGGTGGTTCATGATTAGATCAGTCTTCAATGATGGAAAGCAACTTCGCATGTAAAGTTCATCTTCAAGAGGATATATGCTTACTTGGATGCTAAGGTATCAAGATTCTTCCTCCTCTTGCAAGGCGTAGGCACACACACACACAATTCATTCATATGTGTCCCTGCTTAGTTGTGCAACATTATATGTGCACACACACACAATTCATACATTTGTGTCCCTGCATCATAGCGCATCATTTGGTATAACACTTTCACACACTTGAAGTTGAATGCTCTATGAAAGTAACATGTTTTGGAAAATGTATGATTGGAGACTATCTCTATGTAGTTTGAATTCTTATGTGAAATGTGTTTGTATAAAATGGATCTTGAACTTGATTTTAGTCTTAGATTATTCATGATTGAGTTTCAGTCATTTCAGTTACTCATACTATTGATTTCAAGTTCTAAATCAAGAGATACTACACTTTCAACTCATGTTGCATACATTGTCTTCGTCTTCGTATATCAAGTCGAATTCTTATTTTCTGGGTTGAGTATCTTATATGTCCATGTCCGTGATTGATTCCCAGTTCATAATCTTTAAACGGATTTGAATTCAAAGTTCGTAGGCCAAAGGAACGGTCGAAGAAAGTGAGAGGAGCGCAAGGGAAGTGATGAGATGGCATAAGCCATCACTTAGCATCATCCCGAGATGACGCGTGGCCATCTCGGCCCCAAAGGTGCTCTACCCCGAGATGCCCATGCACCATCTCAGGGAGGCACTAAAGAATGGGGGTAATTTTGTCATTTGGTTTTTTTCTCTTTAAAACCTCTCATTCCCTCTCATTCATTACAAGTTTAGAAAAACGAATTTAAAGAACAAGTGCAGAAATTTTCTCTCAACATTTGATTTTTGTTTTTGTGATAACTTCTTCATTTCAACTCCGAATCACTTGATTCAAAAACTTATTTCGAGTGTCTTGAAGATTTCTACAAACCCCAAGCATTTCCATAACCAAAGTATGTCTAGATATTTCGTTGTGATCAGATCTTCAGTTCGTGATTTTCATCCTTGTTGGTAAAATCATCTTCTTCTTAGTTTTCTTCTTAGATCTTCTTATTGATTGATGTCTTTTGATTAAGAAGCATGACTAAGATGATTTTGATATCATTTTGTGGTTTGTTGATTTGATTTTCAAGTTTAGCTAGATTTGTGATAAGTTGATTGATTTGTGCTAAACTTGATAAACATGAAATTGTTTCTAGAAATCTTTTGTTCTTATGCTTGATTGAGTATTTCTAGATTTAATTTAATTTTCTAAGAAATAGGTCTACATCAATTGGTATATTCATTTCATTGATTTGGTTCTTAGTTGATAACATGCTTAGGTTGCCTAGTTACATTTGTGATTGTTCCTAAAAAAACATAATCTAGCTATCTAGTTGCATGTCCATAGAATTTGTTGATCATCATTTTCTATGTTGAGTTCTTGTTTGCGTTTTACATTCATGATCACTTAGATGCCTTGTTAAGATGTAGGAAGTCTCATATCTTAGAGTGATTCTTTGATTTTAGCAATTGGAAGTCTTAGCTAGAGTCGGGAGGACTTGGATAGCTAAACAAGTGGAAGTCTCGATAAGAGGTGTGAGACCTCAGATCGTTGAGCAAGGAAGTCTTGACTAGAGTCAGGAGGACTTGGATAGTTGAGCAAGAAGTCTTGCCTAGGGTTGGGAGGATCTGGAAAGGTTAGCAAGGAATCTTCCTAGAGACAGGAGGTCTTGGATAGGAAGTCGGCTTAGTAGATCACTAGGTTCAAGAGTAGAGTAAGAGTGATAGCTTGGAGAGCATGTGTTGATTGCTTGAGTGTGTAACTCTTATTTGAAATAGTGGATTTGCTTTTGCCGTGGTTGTGGTATCAACCCGTGGATGTTTCCTCTTAGGAGGTTTTACCACGTAAATATCTTGTGTTAATTTTTAGCATCTTTAATTTCTTCACTTAGTTGATTTGAGTTGGTTGAACATTTGCTTTGTCATATATCATTTTGGATAATATACTAAGTATTGTATAAGATTGCTTGTGTTTTTAAAGAAGATTAAAATTTGAGCATATACCTATTCACCCCCCCCCCCCCCTCTAGGTATATTTTACACTATAATTGGTTAATGGAATTTACAATTAGTATCAGAGCTGGTGTTTAGAAGTACTTAGATAGATCTTCTTTTATAGTGTTTGTTGTTTTTGTGCTATGGGTGATTATATGCCGAAAGGTTCTTCTAGTGCTAGGCTTCCACTCTTAAATAGTGGTAACTACTCATTTTGGAAAAGCATGATGAAAGCCTACATTAGATCCATGAGTGATGTGGATGAGGAAAAGGAGTCCTCAGATATTCGTGAATATACTAGCAATTGTGTTGCTCATGTGGCCATATATGAAGGAGGATTTGAGGATAGTAGTGAAGAATCCTCAAGTAGTGAGGAAATTGAATACTCTTCAAGTAATGAAGATAGTGAATTCTCCTCACATCATGATGAAACAAGCTTAAATGACAAAATCCTTCAACTAACTAGTGAAAATGTCAAGAAGAATGATGAGAACAATAAGTTGAAGTTGATCAATGCCAATTTAGTGGTGATAATCAAATCTCTTGAAAATGAGAAGAATATGTCTTTGGAGAAGATAAGTAAGCAAAGTGAAGTCATTAAGGAGCATAAAGAAACCATTGAAAAATATTTTTCAAAGATAGAAGAAAGTGCTCAAGAGCTAGATGATTTGAAAGAAGACTTTACTATGAAGTTGTTTATCATGGAAGGAGAGAATAAGCAGAAAGAGAATAAAGAGCTTAAAGACAAAATCCTTAGTCTAGAGAATAACTTGAAAGATAGTAATGAAAGACTAGGAAGTTTGAAACAAGAAGTTGAGCAAAGAGATGATTCTCTTGATCGTGCTCAAAGACTTGAAAATGTCCTTAGAGTCAAAATTAGTAAGCATGAGTGTCAAGAGAAGAAGCTTAGTGATAAGCTTGATGAGGTTAACATGATGATAGGTAAGATGTCATCTAGTGCTAGTAAAGTAGAAACTCTCATCAAGATTGGTAAGCTAGTGACAAAAGAGGAATAGGTTATGTGAATGAAAATATTACACCTTCATCTAACAATTCTACTTTTGTCAAAACAAGTGGTAACGTGAATGTAGGTACTCTCTCAAACGGTGAAGCCATGGATGTAACCGGAGGTGCCTCAATATCAACAAGAAGCAACAAAGGAAATTCTCAACAAGGTCGAAGACAAAAATCATCATTTTCTCATGCAAAAGACAAAGCATTAAGGAATGGACATCAAAGAGGTAACAATGTGAGAAGGTATACTACTTCAAATGCTAAAGCTAAAGGTAAAAGTTGTACCTATTTGCCATTTTTGTAACATGGTAGGACATATAAGACCTAGATGCTATGAATACATTCGTAAATGCAAATATGAGAATGATTTGTATGATATGTCTTTGATGATTGGTCCTAGGCAATAATCCATGTATAGATCTAGATCTAGACCTAGGAAGACCTTGGAAAAGCATGTTGAGAAAAATATTATTGATGATTTGCTTGTGAAAACACATGTTGTTCCTCATACTACTATGCATAAAATGGTTGATAATGCTTTGTTTGACTTGTTTGAAAATGTGACTAATAAAGTCGATTTGCATGATAGTAAGCCGAAGAATAAGTCAAAGCATGTTGTTAGTAGTAATGAGAAGCATGGTGTTAAGAAAATTTGGATTAGAAAAGGCTCAACCACTATTTCTTCCAAAACCAAAGACAAAGACAAGAAGAGCTATGGAACTTCTCAACCAATTTCTCAACCAAAGCATGCACACTCAAAAGGTAATTTTTCTAAATTTATTATGGTTTGTCATTATTGCAATGTAATTGGTCACATTAGACCTAGATGTTATGAATATATTAGGCAATTCAAACTAGGAAATAATATGCATGCTAGTGAGTTGAACAAAATAATGGTTTTGATGTTTTGAAAAATGTGCATATTGGTCATGATCATGTGAAGAAACTTACTAGGAAAGTTTGGATTAAAAATCATGATGTGAAAAAGGTTCCTAGTCATTCTTCTAAACATGTTGATATTGATAAATCTTTGAATGTTGTGCATAATAATGATAAACATTTGAAGAAGAATGTCAAGAAGATTTGTATGGATGAGAATGTGAGAAAGCATGATGGTCATATATCGTGTATTGATGAAATATTTGTGCATGACAATAACAATGAGTTTAAAATGAGTGATATTTTCATGAAGAAGATAGTTGATGATTTATCTTCTAGATTTCATATTGCCATGAGTAATGATCATGATGTTATTTGTGTTGGTTCACCTAAGACCAATATGGTCAAAGGTGAGTGCTCTCATACTTGATTGAGTAGCACATATGAGAATATTTTTTTGTTTATGTTTGATAAGAGTTCTAAGCTTGAAGCTTGACTAAGTCATTTGTAATATGCTCAATTTACTATTCAAAATTGGTGTCTGTAGTCAATACATGGACTTAATATTCTCATACTTTCAATATGATGGTCAAAATTTGTTGGTTGACTTTAGAGAAGTCCAATTTTGAAATCTATTCGGTGTAATTTGTTAAGACTTTTGGAGAAAGTCATTTTATATGTTTGTTTGAGTTGAGATTTTAGTCATTATTCTTTTAGGAAGACACACCAACAACTTGTTGTCATAAGATTGCTTGTGTTTTTAAAGAAGATTAAAATTTGAGCATATACCTATTCACCCCCCCCCCCCCCCCCCCCCTCTAGGTATATTTTACACTATAATTGGCTAAGGGAATTTACACTCCCGACTCTAGATAAGACTTCAAAATGCTCAAATCAATGAATCACTCTAAGATATGAGACTTCCAACCTTTTCACAAGGCATCTAAGTGACCATGAATGCATAAAGCAAACAAGCACACAACATAGAAAATGATGATCAACAAATTCTATGGACATGCAACTAGATAGCTAGATTATGCTTTCAAAGAATAATCACAAATGTATCTAGACAACCTCAGCATGTTATCAACTAAAAGCCAAATCAATAAAATGAATATCAATTGATATAGACCTATTTCTAAGAAAATGAAATTAAATCTAGAAATAGTCAATCAAGCATAAGAACAAAAGATTTCTAGAAGCAATTTCATGTTTATCAAATTGAGCACAAATCATTCAATTTATCACAAATCTAGCTAAACTTTAAAATTAAATAAAAAAACACAAAATGATATCAAAATCAACCCAATCATGCTTCTTAACCAAATAGCATCAATCAATAAGAAGATCAAAGAAGAAAACTAGAAGAAGATGATTTTACCAACAAGGATGAAAATCACGAACTGAAGATCTGATTACTACAAAATATCTAGATATATTTTGGTTCTGAAATGCTTGTGGTTTGTAGAACACTTCAAGACACTCGAAATCGGTTTTTGAATCGATTGATTCGGAGTAGAAATGAAGAATTTATCACAAAAACAAAAATAAAAAATGTTGAGAGAAAAATTCTGCACTTGTTCTTCAATTTCAATTTTCTCAACTTGTAATGAATGAAAGGGAAGAAGAAGTTTTAAAGATAAATGAACCAAAAGATAGAATTGCCCTCATGGATTAGTGCCTCCCCAAGATGGCACATGGGTATCTCGAGGCAGCAAGGCTTTGGGGCCGAGATGGACACCGCCATCTCAGGAAGGTGCCCAAGTGATGGCTTATGCCATCGCACCTCTTCCCTTGCGCTCCTCTCGTGTTCTTCGACTGTTCTTTAACCTCCAAACTCCGAATTCAAATCTGTTTGAAGATTAAAAACCATTACTCCTATACAAACATGGAAGTATAAGATACTAAACCCATAAAATAGTAATTTGACTCGATATATGAAGACAAAGACAATGTATGCAATATGAGTTGAAAGTGTATTATCTTTTGATTTAGAACTCGAAATCAATAGTATGAGTAACCGAAATGACCGAAACTTATTTATGAACAATATAAGGCTAAAATCAAGTTCAAGATCCAAGTTATACAAATATATAAACAAACAAACACATTTCACACAAGAATGCAAACTGCGTAGAAATAGTCTCATTACATGCATTTTCCAAAACATGTCAATTTCATTCCATTGCATGAGAATTCAATATCAAGTGTGTGAATGTATTATACCAAATGAGGTGATACGATATAGGGACACAAATGTATGATATGTGTGTGTGTGTTCACGCATTTAATGGTGCATAACTATACAGAGACACATATGTTTGAGTTGTGTGTGTGTACGCTTACGTGTGCAAGAGGAAGAAGAATCTCGATACCTTAGCATCCAAGAATAGTACCAATCCTCTTGAAGACAAACTTTGCATCATGAGAAGTTTCTTTTCTTCCTTGAATCTCTTATCATCACGAACCACCTAAGCAACTAAATATTACAAAGAAATAAAGTTTTGATATGGAATTACATGCAACCGACCGCTTATTACACAGGACCAAACTCTCTTTCTTCTGATCAACGGCTTCACCCGATCATGGCCTCAACCCCGATCATCTTGGTAGCCCCGATAGGGTCTTTCTCCCTGACCGTTTGTGCTATCTTGGTTGGAGGGTTTGAAGAGTGTTCTTTGGTTAACTTGGGTTGACTCAATCAGGTTGACTTCTAATGATGTGGCACCCCCGACTCTTATCTTTTGTTGTCATGTCATATCATCCAAATTTCACCAATAACAATACACCCTTAAACATACAAGACCGAATATCTCGTTCCAAATGGAGCTCACTCGGTGAAGTGTGTTTAGTTTGTTCTTTTTTCTTGTCTTGTAGCTCATTAATGTGCATTTAATATTTTACAGCTATCTATCATGCTCATTTCGGCTGATGCAATCATTTAGCCACCTTTTTGAATTTCGAACGGTGCTTGATTTTGGAATTTCATGCACCTACTTCTACTCTCATCTGGTGACGTGTGTGTACTCTGATGACGTCACTCACTCCTGTATATAATTTGAAACTCTTCATTTTCCTCTCACGACTTTATAAATTCTCTTCGTAAAAGAAACACTAGTTTTTTCTTCTTCAAACTTTTCTTCCGCTTCCTTCACTTCTTTACGAATTGTTTATGTTCTCATCGCCTTCATTAACATTCCAGGTATGGATCCAACTCTCCGTTATCGGTATTTTAAACTTCTTATGGATGCCATTGAGGCTGGCGATAATAAGAATATAACTAGGACACAATAATGATAATATAACTAGGCTTGTGTCTATACTTTGTGGTCACTTTCATGCATACACCACTTCGTTTCAACTTGTTGCTTTAGATGTAGATTACTCAGCGGCTTGTCCTGAGTTTGTTCCTCCATCTGCTAACCCTTATACTTCTGTTTCTATTGATGCTTGCCCAGATATGTTGAAGACAACCAGTTCATGTTAAACCACCAGAGTTTCACCCAAAGAAGCCGTCTGGCTAGCAAGCGACTTAAAGATAGTCTCACATAAGCAAAAGATGAATGAGGTCCTGAGGGAACGACGATCGCATATTTTAAATTTTACTGCAGATCACCCTTGAGCTTTTAATAATGAAATAAATGTTGTGACTGCTGATGAACTTGAGAAGTTCCGAGATTGGTTTGACCTTCCACATTTTATGCAACTGTCTTACGGTAAAAAGTGTGTTGTATGAAATTTTTCTCCCATGCAGTTGCAGTTGCAGTTTATAGGGCCATGTTGTCCTCTGGGGTCACTTTCCCCATTGAACTCTTCACCGCTCGATTCTTGGCAGATATAGAGATTGCCCCTGCTCAGCTGACCCACAACTCGTATCAGGTGATGATCAGCTTATGGCACTTATAGAAGAAGATCGGGACCAAGTACCCCGTGACCCCTATGAGATACGTAACTTTTACACCATAGGGCGATCTGATACTGGAGGCACCTTCTATCTTCAATTGACCTCCCTAAGCACTTGCATTCCCCATGGTTACAATGAAAAACCTGCCCCTTCTATACAAAAGGACCACAAGGGCTTTATTTAGGGGTTACCTTCGACGAACAAATATTGCAAGAACATATGGTTCTTTGTTAGTGGTGATTAGAAAGAGACTGTGGTAGCTAATCCTACCCATCGATTGGCTCGGAGCAGTGTCATGAGGTATTTTTATAGCCCTGAACTATGGAACAAGGTTGCGCCTATGATGACCGGGGACCAAGCCAACACAATTGTTAAGGCGGCTCAGACTTCTTGGGAGGTTAGAGACCGCTTTAATTTGTACACTGAAAAGAAGTTGATTGAATTGGGACTTTTTCTCGAAAGCTTTACCCCGATACAAACGTCGTGGGTCTTCATTTCTGTACCTCTTAGCTTTCCTTGTATGTATTTTTTCTTATTGCTATTCTTCATATTTTTCTTTCTAGTATACGAGATGGACATCGTCGCTGGTGAGCAAGCCGAAAAGGCTAAAACTATTTATCGGGTGAGCAGGACGGTGGCCGCCGATCAGGTGGCTTAGGGAATTGCTCTACCTAAACATGACTTGGTGGAGCACATATACGAGTCTGACCACGATTCTTTGACAGTTCCAATTGGGCAGGCTGAAACTAGCAGTATTGATGCCCCTCCTCCTCGAAATAGTCGACGAGGGTCGTCTAGGGATAGGTCTACCCGGGTATAATTTACCTTAGAAGAATCTGACTGAGAGTGGTCTAGCAGCGAGAGGTCGAGCCAGGATAGACTCACTAGGGATAAGCCAAGCATGATAAACCAAACAAGGACAAGTCGCGTAAGGCGGTATCTGGTGAAAAGATCTCTGGCAACAAAGTGACCAAAACTGTGAAAGGATCTTTCACCCTTGAGGCAATTCGTAAAAGAACAAAGGCTCTATGTATTGCTCACCCATTGCCATCCCAGTCAGGGATTGATCCCATCATTCTAGATGAGAAAGAGAAGGATGATCAAGAGACCCTGACTGACCTAATTTTACGGGAGTAGCAGTCGAAGAAAAGAGGCGATCAGGTAGCTGCAACATCTTCTTCCCTCCTATCTGATATGGTCAAGGCAGCTGATCCAGTAATGTATTTTACTCATCCTGAGTCTTCTCAGGTTCCATTGGATCATTCTTCCTCAGATCTACCTATACATCGCCTAGGGAAGGCCCTAATACAGTTCTCTGTTAAACGTCAGATAGTCTTTACTGAATGACTAAGATAATGGTGGGCTCAACTCGGAGGAGCAACTCATTGATAAAGAGTTGTTTGATGTCACTAAGGAACGAGCACTCTTTCCGGTGCTCAAATCAAAGACTAGTGCTGCAGTTAATCTAGTTGAAGATGTTGGGGTGAGCTAGTCTAGGAATGCCACCTCTATCACACCTCTACGATCCCTTCCTCATAATGGTGTAAGTGAAGGTTAAACCCCTAATAGGTAGGGTTTTGAGGCCTCAAAAATTGTCTCTTAGGCCGGAGAGGGTGTTGGAGCTTCAAAGGTGCAAAATGTTACATGCTTGACCCTTTCAACTGGTCCCCTAACCACTAGCCCTTCCAGCCATGGTGAACTTACTCATTTAGCTCTCCCAGCTACTCCTGTTTCTGGGTCTTCCCATCTTCCCCACTTGAGTAGCTCTCGCGTCGATCCCCTCTCCATGCTTTGATCAATGTCAACTTGCAATAGGTATATTTGCGGTGGATACTTAAGGGAAGCCAGAGCTACTAGTACCTCAGAACGGATCCGCATGATCTTCAACAATAGAGTATTTGTAAGTCTTCTTGTGTTATTTTTTACAAGAGTGTTTGATAGCTTCCTTAATTCTTACTACTTTTTTCAGGCGGTGGAGAAGCTAACTCGAGCCTTCATTAATTTTAAGAAGTACGCTACTACAACATCTCAACTAAAAAAGGCTCTTACTTAGAAGGATGATGCTCTCAAGTCTTCCTCTGCTGGTACCTCCAGAGTTAAGCAGTATGAGGGAAAACTGAAGGCCCACGCTGCGACTGAGGTTACTCTGAGGAAGACCATAACCAATGTTCAAAATAGGGTCTCTGCTGCTAAGACAAAGAGAGCTCACCAAATGGAATGCTGAGCTAGAGAAAATGGTCGTAAGTGAAGAGCTTTGAAACGCTTAGCTTAAATCTAGGGCCATCCTAGCCAAACAGCGGTAGAAAAATGCAAACAGGAGACCCGAATTGTCTAAAATATTGTTACCTTTGCTCATCAAGTCATGCTTGAGGTGCAACAGGCATTGAGGAGCCTTGGATCCACTATGAGCACTTGGCAAAGGACCTAACGCAGCAACAAGTTAGTATAAAAGTGCTTTCTTATGAGGCCAGGTCAGCCCTTGAAGTTTAGAATGTGGATTACTACAAGAGGTCTCCAACCTTTGACACTGTCATGTTGAGAGAATTTAAGAGATGGTTAGCTATTTCTCGAGTATTTTTTAATGGCACAGAAAGGTCCGTCGGAAATGAGATAGGACTATCAAGAGACATAAGGATGAGTCCTTGGAAGCCATCAAAAAATAGAGGATTAGGTGGAGGGCCTATTGTAGATCCATTAGGAATGATCCTCATCCTATGCACCTAGATCTTCTTTCAAAGTCTTCCTTAGTGGCTTTCAAGACTAGCGAAGAGAGCGATGCCTTGAAAAAGAGAGTTGATATTGGCCCCTTGCCAGACACAAATTATTCTCCCTTCATGGCCGACGATCCAGAAGATCACATCACCCGGAAATATTTTGGAGACTTGAGCAAGGATAACGGGGGTGATGACCTTCCTCATATGGATCTGGACCTGAAAGTTCTTCTAGTACTCTAGATACTTAACTTTAATTTCTCGCTTTTGTCAGTACTACTCATGTAACCACAACTTTGTAATCCTTCTCATATTTTTGATATATATATATATATATATATATATATATATATTATATAAGGTTTTGAGGAAATTAGGAAATAGGGATGGGGCACCTACCCTCATCCTCATCCCTATTTTAAAAAATTTAAGGGGAAAATGGGGAAATAAAAACGGGGAGGGGTCTCCCCATCCCACATTTCAATTTAAAGATAAAAATCTTCCACTTCACCCCCCCTAATCCCTAAATATTTTCCCCAAATGGGGATGTGGGAGCGGGGATTTGGGTCATCGGGGATAAATGGTCATCCCTAGTTCCGCTACTTGTATGAGTGGAAATCCACCTATGATTGCACGTGGATGAGAGATCTCAATTGCTTCTTCCTTAAGTTAAATTAGGTGGCAATTTAGATAGAAAATTGCAATAAACACCTTTTTTATTGTTTGCCTATATATATATACACGATCGGATAAAGCATCTGAAGCTCTCTGAGGACCAGTTTGGTATTGCTGTAGCTTTTAAAATAATCACTGTTATTTGTGCTATAGAAATAATCTGCTGTGAAGTTAATTAGACAATTGTTTGGTTAATGTTGCTTTAGAACTTGCTATGGATTAAAAAGTAGTATTCATGTGTTTTAAAATTTACCTTTAATTACTGTGATTTTATATAATGACTAAAGCAGACATGAAATTAAATTATCAAGCAAAGTAAAAAATTTCTTTTCATTTCTGTCATTCTCAAACTCCCACGGCAACAGAAAAATCTATGTTTCACAAAGCCAAGTCTAATAAAATTAAAATAACAAAAATTAGGTGCTTCTTCCTTTACTCTTTTATTTTATTTTCATTACAATATTCCTTTGATTTCTTTTTACTTGAAATACGGATACTTGTACCTACAACACTTCAATCTTTATCAGTTTCTTTATATAATTTTTTTTTATTGTAATTTTGGGTGAGTTTGTGATGTTAAAGAAGAAGAAGTGGATGGAAAAAAAGATGAGTTTTAGGGTTTCATTCTAAGTTTTAAATTTGGGTGTTTGATCTGGAATTGGGTTGAGAATATGAACAAATTGTTTTAAAAAATCTTCTAATTAATCTTATAATTAATCAAAGATGAACAAAAAAAAATTGAATCATATGAAATTAAACATAAGATATATTTGTATTTATGTTACATCAATGGGGTTAATTTAGTCTTTAAAAAGATTCATTAAATCAAACTGCAGATTCTATCATAATCACTGTGTAAAAGTAACCCCTACATGCTTTTTAAAATTGCTGCTAAATTAACCCAGAATTTCAAATAATCACTTTTTGAAATTTTACCAAACATAATTTTTATGTTAAAATTATTAAATAATCAAATTTTAACTTCTCAAAAGTAATATCAAACAGGGCCTTAGAAATCCATACAAAATCTCATTGTTCTCTCTCGTCTCTCTCTCTCGTCTCTCTCTCTTTCTCACTTTTTTACTATTACTGGCGTAATTTGGATGATATGACAAGTCAATAAAAGACATGCCACGTCAACAAAAGTCAACCAGATCGAACCAACCCAAGTTGAGCAAAGAAAACCCGTCAAACCCTCCGACCAAGATAACACAAACGATCGGATAAGAAGACTCGATTATGATTGTCGAGATGGTCAAGGCTAAGGTTATGATCGGGTAAAACCTTCGATCATGGGAAGTTTGGTCAGGTGTAATAAGTGGTCGTTTATGTGACACATGGAAAACACTTAGATTTTATGAAGTTACGACTCAAACACGTAGAGAATGAACCCTACTTAAATAAAGTGTCTAGAAGTATACTTTGAAGAGGAAGTAAATCTCCTTATAGATATTAAAGTCTAGATTAGGCAAGAGATCTAATACAATCGAAACATAATCAACGTAAAATAAGGAAGAAGGATAACACGACTCCAATAAGTTACAGTTTCGTTTAATTAGGGGAACTTTCCTTCCTTGTACATTAGGAATTAGGGTTCTATGCATGTATAAAAAAACCCTAATATGCCAATTAAGCTTACAGGCATGCAAGAGAGACTGTGTGTGTAATTATTCTCAATTTAGTGAATTTCTTCTCGCTGTTGCCGGCAACCATGTTTCCCCACCTTGGGGTTTTACCAAGTAAAGTCTTGAGCTTTCCTTACTTTTTATTTATTTCGATTTATAGTTTTATTGTTTATTTATACTCATCTATTCGACGAGTGATTAATTAATCTTAATCCAAAAATCACTGTCAACAACTGACACTAGAATAAGGGGTCAAACCTCCGATGGCATTGAGTGTTTGAATAATAAGTTCCAGGAAAAGTTTACGAGAATGATATTATGGCTACAAGCAGATACAAAAGTCTATCTCTGCGTAACACCGAGGCCACGTGTGGTGCTAACGCATCCAATCCAGTTGATGTCAATGTTGTCGGAGAAGATTCTGAAGGGAAAAAATGGTTCAAAACGCAATGGAAGCGTGATAAAAACGAAAATTAGGGTTTGCGTATAAATAAAAAAAATTCCCTTTTATACAACGAGAACCTTAACCCTAGATTAATTGATTTATATAAAAAGTGTTGTACCTTTTTCTCGTAACGATTGAACAAGCGCCGAATTGATTCCGTAAGATCTTCCAATCCAATCACGAACGTGAATCACCTAGGAGTGTGAGCTCCCTTTCTTTAAATTGTATACCTGAGGATGAAGACAAACAAAATCTTTTCTTTGTTATTTACAAATATAATCCAAGAGAAAAATCCAAGAATGTCCGGTCACTTGTGAATTATCAATCAATTTAATTGAAACTCATGTGAACCTTGATTCGATGTTGTACACAAAACCCTTTTGATGTAAAGGATACTAGTATACTACCGAAAATAAAAACGTTCCCTTTTTTTCTCTTCTTGACCGAATTCAACACTATTGCTTAGAGTTGATCGAATGTTATCTAGAGTAAAATCATATTTTTCTCCCTCAAAATTCCTATGATGGCCGAATTCTTCTCTTAGAAAAATAGGGTTGGCCGAAATTCTCTATCAATTACCTTAGAGCTGGCCAAAAATCACACACACACACACACACACACACACACACACACACATATATATATATCATCATAAATCCTCTCCTAAGAAGGATTTACTTGGTTGGCAAGAATCCTTTCCTTAGGTGGATTTACTTGGTAGTTAAGAATCCTTATCTAAAAGGAATTTTATCATTTTGTATATATACATAGGGCTGGCCGAATTTCATAGGTTATGGATTAGGATCACAAATCCTTTCCTAGGAAGGATTTAATTGGTTGGCAAGAATCCTTTCCTTAGGTGGATTTACTTGGTGGTTAAGAATCCTTTTTCGAAAAGGAATTCTATCCTCAACCAAGACTCCTAATCCAACTCAATAGTGTATTTGTAACCATATTAAAGACTTCCTAATTTGATTAGATAAATAACTCTTTTTATTTATCTAATTATCAAATATAGTCTTTAATATTAATTATACTATTAACAATAGTATAATTTTAGGAGACCATCTCTTATTAGGAAAAAGATTTTGAATTTTAATTAAATAATTAATTAATTTCTATTTAATTAAAAAATAAAATAAAAATAATATAATTTAAGTTATTCTTAATAGCCTTGCTGCCCAACACATGTATATGGGCCATATATTATTTTTCTTATTTTATTAAATCCATTAGACCTTAATAAAAAGTCCACATGTGAACTAGACATATTCTTAAAAAAAGAAACAAGTTCACATGCCTTACCCCTAAATTGGTCCGGTAGAATATATCAAGTGATCCATGCAAGTTCGTGTGGATTGGGGATCTTGGCGGGCTATCTAAATTTAAGCTCCAATAGACACAACCCAATCACAATCAACAAATGATTCACTTAAGTCCGATATATTTAATTTTAGTTCATTCCACTAAAGAACTAAAATTGAACTCTTAAATAAAGATAGAATAAGTTGATGTTACTCACCCATACCCTAGACAACCTTATTGGAGAAAGTGTATCATCGTGAAGAATACCAGTAATCGCCAAGAGCTCATAGATCGCCTATAGCTCTGCGGATGTAACAGTGTCGGGTCTAGTAGATCGTGGAGTTCTTGAGGGCGAATCTATTAGGATTTTGCACGATAGCAAGAGTATAATAATGTATTTGACAATCTTCACGATGATACCAGTGGTATTTCCCCAGACGTGTTCCGGTAAATCCAGAAATCCCCACGGAAAGTTATTGATAACCTCGCTAGACAGGGAATCAACATAACGGCTGCTACCAAATTGAGTTCGTTGTACCAGCTCTTTATGCCGTTGGTGCCCTAGGATCCCAGGATACGCTCTGAAATAATGGCAACCATTTTAGGAGAACCCCAGAAATCTGAAACAAGTAGGGTGGGGCATTGTGAAAGAAGGGAACATTCACACAGAAGAGACGACTGCCAAGAATACCGGGGAACTAGGGAGCACAACCTCACATGGAGTCCAGTTCATATGAAGGTTTGGGGAGGGTATAATGGAGGAGAAACCCACCCCGAGCAGGTAGGTAGGCATGACAGCTAGAAGAAAAGGTCCCGCTCGAATTCAAGTGATGACGAAACTGCCCTCAAATTACGTAGGGAGCCAGCCCTTATGATCAGATGTGACCCGTATGGTGCCCAAATTATTGGGCAAGTCACTAGGGACCATACGGACTCTCCATCCACTAGAGATTTGATGAGCATGGAATGGGAGTGAGAGGTCCTTCTTAGAAGAATAGCGGCCCTTAAGAGAATTCAAAGCTTGGGAAACCCGCTGATCGGTAACTCCATAAGTCAATTCGTTGATTTTTTCAGAAAAATTCAGGATGCCACATGTGGAACAATTCAAGGCCAAATCTGACCCGTATGAGCATATAAGGCGGTATCAAAGTGCAATGAAACAATATGATTACGATGATGCTCTCATATGTCGGATGTTTCTACAGATATTGGGAGATCAAAGATCTAGGTGGTTTGGAGGACTTTCAACGGAATCCATCAGAAACTTTGAGGAGCTGATATAAGCTTTCACCAGGCAGATCATGGGAAATATCCAGCAAAGGAAATCCATATCAGCCTTATCAAACTTAAAGCAAATGAAGGACCAGAAGTTGAAGGATTACCTAACTAGATTCTTATAAGAAGTGTCGGAAGTACAAGATCCCAATGATAATGCGGTAGTGTCAATATTTATTAACAATCTATAACACAGACACCTGACTTTAAGTCTGAGATAGAATGGGCCAATAACGTACTCAAGCATTGTAGATTATGATGGAGGATATGCCATGAACAGGAGCAGATAGCCCATGGTGGAGAGCTCAAACATGGGTGTCGGCCTGAGAACAGCCAAAATCCAAAGACGACAGCTCAAAAAATATTGGCAAAGGGGACCGAAAAGGCAATGGGGGAAAGAGTAAATATGGACGTAAGGATGACAATAAAGGTGATAAGCACTTTAAAAGGCAATACACCAATTACACCTCATTGGCTAGAAGACAATAGGACATCTTAAATATGATAGAAGATAAGAATCTGTACAAAAACCCCCCAAAATAGTCGAGCTTTGCAAGGAGAGACACCACCAAATAGTACAGATCTCACAAGATGAATGACCATGAAATCTCTATATGTTATCAGTTAAGGGATTACATCGAAAAACTGATCAAAGATGGACATCATAAGGACATGGTCCTTAAAAGCGGCGATGATCAATATAGGGGCATCCCAAAAGAAGAACGTGATAGAAGTCAAAGGACAGCTAGAAGTAATTCAGATAGTGGGGC
This sequence comes from Dipteronia dyeriana, assembly GCA_032871835.1. Lineage (NCBI taxonomy): Eukaryota > Viridiplantae > Streptophyta > Magnoliopsida > Sapindales > Sapindaceae > Dipteronia > Dipteronia dyeriana. Next base: position 46,306,046 of record CM065302.1, on the reverse strand, counting down.
AATCAACACCATTTTTGGTGGACCGCACACTAGGGGTAGGTAGTCGGGAGAGAATGACCCAGGTTAGGGTAGCCATGAATGGTCAGAGGAATCTTGAAGTAAATCTATTGGGCCCCGATAAGAAAAAGTTCAAGCAAGGACGGGACCCAAAAGTCTTTACCAAGGTGGACACACATGGGTCGAAGGTAAGGCCGAATGATACGACTGTTGTGTCGGTTCGTGTGGGTCACAGGGAAGTGAGAAGAGTATTGACCGACAATAAGAGCTCAACGAATATCTTGAGAGTAGAAGTATTCGACCAGTCCGGATTGTAAAGAAAAGACCTCCAACCGCTCAAGGTTCCATTGAGAGGCTTTGGGGGAGCAGAAGTAAGATCTTTGGGAACCGTGAAATTGCTTGTAAAGATTGGGAGCTTTCTTTGCACCAAGATAGTGTTATGGGATTTTATGGTAGTGAATGTGGAAAATTGGCCGAACAACACCCTACTAGGCAGACCTTTCATGAACAAGTTGAAAGCTATGACTGCCACCTATGCCCTGACAGTGAAGTTCCCAACAGAAGCTGGGGTAGGTGTCATGAAAAGTTCTCAAGAGTAAGCAAGAAAGACCAATCTAGCTGTATATAGGGAAAAAGCATAACCAAACGTGATATTGATAGATAGTCAAAGAGATTAGAAAGACCCAAAGATGGATGAAAGAAAGGATACGGTAGAAACACCAAAACGATTTGACCTGGACCCAAGAGAGGTGTCTTAGGAAGATAAGAAAGCCCAAGAAGACCAGCCAACTGAGAAAGTCATAATTGACGAGGGTAACCGCGACCAGACCATAAAACTTGGGCCCAGTTGATAGAGAAAGTTTAGGATGGAATGATTAGCCTATTAAAATAGTACAGTGATGTGTTCGCTTGGAAAGTAGATATGCCCAGGATTGATCCAAAGAAAATTTCCCATTACTTAGCGGTTGATCTAGATCGGAAACCTGTCATCCGATAGAGAAGAAGTTTAACCTGGATAAAAGCAAGACAATTAAAGAAGAAATAATAAAATTATTGGCAGCAGGATCCATAAGGGAGGTGAAGTACCCTGAATTGGTTGCCAGCGTGGTGCTAGTGAAAAAGAAGAGCGGTCAGTGAAGAATGTGTGTAGATTTCACTGACAATAATAAAGTATGTCCAAAGATAGCTTCCTGTCACCCCGGATCGACCAGCTGGTAGATACAACAGCTGGTCAAGAATTATTGAGCTTCATGGATGCTTACTCTTGCTACAACCAGATCAAAATGTTTGAACCTGATGAAGGCAAAACCTCTTTCACAATAGATCAGGGGTTATATTGTTATAAAGTTATGCCTTTTGGTCTCAAGAATGTTGGGGTGACCTACCAGAGAGACTGGTAAACAAGATCTTCGCTCGACAGATCGGCAGAAATATGGAGGTGTATGTGGACGACATGTTGACAAAGAGCACAACATCCAAAAAACATGTAGAAGATCTTAGAGAGACATACGGGGTGCTAAGAGGTTCGGCATGAACCTTAATCCATAAAATTGTGTTTTCGGGGTGCTTTCGGGAAGATTCATTGGTTTCCTAGTACATCAGAGAGGAATCGATGTAAACCCGGAGAAAATAAAAGTATTAGAGGAAATGAGGTCCCAAAAAACCCTAAAGGAAATTTAAAGGCTAACAGACTGCTTAGCATCCCTGAATCGATTTATTAGCAAGTCAACGGACAAATGCTTGCCCTTATTTAGAGCAACCAAGAAGGGCAAGGGGGTAGAATTGAATGATGAATATGAGTAGACATTTCAAAAGATCAAGGAGTACCTAGGTAAAGCACCAATCATGTCTAAACCCCTGGAAGGAGAAGTGCTCTACATGCTTGTTGGGGGCCAGTGTTGGTCAGGTTGGATGAGAGGGTACAAAAGCCAGTGTATTACACAAGCAAGGCTTTACTGCCAGCTGAAACAAGATACTTGTCAGCCGAACAGATGGCATTAGCACTAGCGACGGCAACAAGAAAACTAAGAGCTTATTTTAAGCTTACAAAATCGAGGTTTACATAGACTGCCCCCTGAAGCATATTCTATCAAAACTTGAGGTATCCGGGAGGCTAACCAAATGGGTAGAGGAGCTAAGTATATTCGACATAGCATATTTGTCAAGATCCATAATAAAAGGGCAAGTTGTAGCTGACCTAATCGCCAAGTTCGCTGAACCAAACGGCGAGGTGATCAAGATACTGAAAGAAAATGAAGAATTTACCTAGAAACTGCATGTAGATGGATCGTCAAACATGTACGGCAGCCGGACTGACATAGTGATATCCATTCCAGAAGGTGATCAGGTAGAATGTGCCCTACGATTTGACTTCAAAGCCACTAATAACAGATGAGTTGGAGATATTCAATGATTCGCAGGTGGTGGTAAATCAAATCTTGGATGAGTATCAGGCCAATGATAGCAACATGGCTGCTTATCTGGGGATAACCAGGATATTGCTCAGGGAGATTCAAGGCTTATAGGATTACTCAAATCCTGAGGGAAAAGAATGAGAAGGCAGATGCTTTATCAAAATTGGTGCTAGCTACTATCAGCATACGATCAAAGACTATCCCCGTTGCTCACCTCAAAAGACCAAGCATCAAATACAAAGGGGAAGTATTGGAAGTAGGAGTGATCGAAGGAAAGTAGACCACTTGGATGACCTCAATCAGGGAATATCTAGAAGATGGAATTCTACCAGCATAGGTGACCGAAGCAAAGTGCCTCAGGTATAGATCCACCAGATACGTAATAGTTTGAGGAGAATTGTACAGTAAAGGATTTTCAAATGCCTAACAGAAGTGTGTCTTCCCAATAAAAGGTAGGCAGATATTAGAAAGTATCCACGGAGGTGTGCGTGGGAATCACTTCAGGGGTAAAAGTCTAGCACGTAAGACTCTCAGACAGGGCTTCTACTATTCCAAGACGCTCAGCCAATCGCAAACATTAGGAAACCACCTGAGCAATTGAAGAACCTGACATCACCATGGTCGTTCGCCATGTGGGGGCTAGATCTGATTGGTTTAATGCCTGCAGCAACCAAATGAGAAGCAAAGCACGCCATTGTGGTTATATACTACATTATTAAATAGGTAGAGGCAGAGGCACTGGCATATAGAACTGAGGCTAACACAACCAGTTTTATGAAGAAGAATATCATTTATCGGTTTGGAATCCCGGACACAATAATCAAAGACAACATTATCCATTTCGATAGCGAGAACTTCAAGAACATGTGTCAGGACTTCTGCATAAGGAATTATTATGCCACACCAGCCCATTCTCAAACCGATGGCCAGACAAAAGCGGATTAAGCACACACTAAAGGCAAAGCTGGATGCTAAAAAAAAAGAATTAGGCTGACAAGCTACACGAAGTCTTGTGGGCATACTGAACCACGAAAAAGACTTCGACAGGAGAGACCCTCTATTCACTAGCATTCAGGACAGAGGCAGTGATCCCGGTTGAAGTAATGTATAATTCACCAAGGGTAAAACTCTTTCATCCTGAGGCAAATATGGAAATATTATAATAGAATCTAGACGAGTTGGAGGTAAAAAAAAGATCTATCGAGGATAAGAAACGTTGCCTACCAGCAAAGAGCGGCCATATACTACAACTCACATGTCTGAATTAGGAGATTCCAACTCGGAGATCTAGTTCTGAGGAAGGTATTGCCTCATACAAGAGAGAGATCAGCTGGATCGCTAACAGATAAATGGGAAAGACCGTACCAAGTGGTTTAATTGGTCAGTCACAGAGCGTACCTCATTTCCCAACCAGAATGGGGAGAACTGCCTAGACCATGCAATGTTCAGTACCTGAAGATATTCTACCCCTAGGGGCTTCTCATTCTTTAAATATTTCTTTCTAGTTTAGAAATAAGTTTGCTTAGTTTAGCTTTAAAATGAGTTTGCCTTGTTAGCTAATATGTTAATGTTTCTTTTCAGCATTCAATAAAATTTCCCTTGAGGGAACCATTTCAAGAAGTCATGAAAGGTGTTCTAAATATGTTTTTGTTCACAAAAGCAATCCCGGGGCACCTAAAAATCGCCCGGTGTCAATAGGAGCACTCGAGAGGCACAGTAAGGGAGGCAAAAACACACGCTGCAGAAGCAGTGTATAATCACTGAAACTAACATGGTGTAATGAAACACTGTTAAGGCGCCTTCAAGCCATAAGAACCTGATGGAATGCACCAATAGTTGAAATGGGAACAAAATATCTATGCTAGTAATAGTTGCTAATAAAATTTAAGCACTCGTAAAGATAGTATTGTATAAGCCACACCATTGCAACGAATCTTGATTAACATACTATTGGGAGAGGTCCCAATAACTTAGTTGATAGATAAAAGACAAACGTCTATAAACTAAATACCATGTAAATGATCCATAAAAGAACACTACATGACCAAAGAATAAAAGTAGTGAATCGGTTGTAGGTTCGACTAATCGATCGGGCTATCACAAATGGTCTACCAGATGCTGCCTAAATAGGGGTCATGGCAAACACCGCCATATATAGTTCTTGGGCGAAGTTAGCATAATAGACTTAATATAGTTTAAGCTAATAAACAGTCTTGGCCACGATAAAGTTACTTGGTTTAGGATGGTGCATCCAAATCGAGCATGACTAAAAAACAAACAACTAACCAAGAAACGGTCGTAACTAGTTGGGTTAAAATGGTCTCAATCGAGTCAATCAGCTCAGTGTAAGGCAATGCACATAATTTGAGCCAACTCATGACTACGACCATGATTAAAATGCTTGGTCAAAGGTGGGTCATTCGATTTAGCATAACAGTAAGTGAGAGATTAAGTTACAGTATGGTTCACACCATACGCAAGGGTTTGGTTGTACCCAAGATAATTAACTTGGTGCAACATGATATACGTAATTCAAGTTAACAAGCAACTATAGTTATTCCTAAAACGTTTGGTTTTTAGTTGGTCACTCAATCTGGTTAAAGCCCCTGAATGATCCCAATCGTATCGCAAAGCATTCAACACATATTAAAATTTGTCAAAAAAACAAGCAAAAAGGAGAAAGAATGCTATTGTTAATATCAAAAATATAAAAAGGTTAGAAAATGGTGGTTACATGAGCAATACTGGTAGAAAGCAAGGCAAGAGAGGTATGCATCTGGGGTGCTCGAGGGACCACCAAGTCCAGATCTGCTAGGAGAAGGGTAATCATCCACATAACCCTTGGTCAGGTCTCCAAAGTCTTGCCAACTGATGTTATCTTGAAATTCCTTTTATCTTTATAGTGTGAATATACATAGAGGGGGGGGGGGGGGTATATGCTCTAATTTTTATCTTCTTTTAAAAACAATACAATTCTAACAACGTTTAATGAAAATTGCAAACAATGACACACGACATTTACATGGTAAACCTCCTAAGAGGAAACATCCATGGGTTGATACCATAACCACTAGCAAAAGCAAATCCACTATTTCAAATAGAGTTACACACTCAAGCAATCACACATGCTCTACAAGCTACCACTCTCACTCTATCCTTGAACCCAGTGATCTACTAAGCCGACTTTCTATCCAAGACCCCCTGTCTCTAGGAAGACTTCCTGCTCAACTATCCAAGTCCTCCCAACTCTAGTCAAGACTTTCTTGCTAAACAATCTGAGGTCTCACACCTCTTGTCAAGACTTCCACTGGCTTAGCAATCCAAGTCCTCCCGACTCTAGCTAAGACTTACAATTGCTCAAATCAAAGAATTACTCTAAGATATGAGACTTTCTACCTCTTCACATGGCATCTAAGTGATCATGAATGTAAAACATAAACAAGCACTCAACATAGAAAATGATGATCAACAAATTCTATGAACATGCAACTAGATAGCTAGATTATGCTTTCAAAGAACAATCATAAAAGTATCTAGACAATCTAAGCATGTTATCAACTAAGAACATAGATATGAAGATATAGACACCAATTGAAATACAATCTAGTTCTTAGAAAATGAAATTAGATCTAGAAATAATCAATCAAGTACAAGAACAAAATATTTCTAGAAACAATCTCATGTTTATCAAGTTTAGCACAAATCAATCAATTTATCACAAATCTAGCTAAACTTGAAAATCAAATCAACAAAAAACAAAATAATATCAAAATAATTATAGTCATGCTTCTTAATCAAATAACATCAATCAATCAGAAGATCTAAGAAGAAAACTAAGAATAAGATGATTTTACCAACAAGGATGCAAACCACGAACTGAAGATCAGATCACAACAGAAACTTTAGACATCCTTTGGTTCAGGAAATGCTTGGGGTTTGTAGAACTCTTCAAGACACTCGAAATCGGTTTTTGAATGAAGTGATTCGGAGTAGAAATTAAGAAGTTATCACAAAAACAAAATTCAAAAATGTTGAGAGAAAATTTTCTGCACTTGTTCTTCAATTTAAATTTTCTCAACATGTAAAGAATGAGAGGGAATGAGAGATTTTAAAGAGAGAAAAGCCAAAAGACATTTTTGCCCCTCTTTCTTTAATGTCTCCCCGAGATGGCGCGTGGGCATCTCGGGGCAGAGCACTCTTGGGGCCGAGATGGTCACGCGCCATCTCGGGATGGTGCAGGGTGATGGCTTTAAGCCATCGCACCTCACCCCTTGCGCTCCTCTCGCGTTCCTAAACCGTTCTTTGACCTTCGAACTCCGAATTCGAGTCTGTTTAAAGATTACAAACCGGGACTCCCTCACGAACATGGACATTGAGATACTCAATCCATAAAATAAGAATTCAACTCGATATATGAAGACGAAGACGATGTATGCAACATGAGTTGAAAATGTAGTATCTTTTGACTTAGAACTCGAAATCAATAGTATGAGTAACCGAAATGACCGGAACTCAATCATGAATGATTTTAGAATAAATTCAAGTTCAATATCCATGTTATACAAACATATACACAAATAAACACATTTCACACGAGAATGCAAACTACATAGAGATAGTCTACAATCATGTATTTTTCAAAACATGTTACTTTCATACCAATGCATGAGCATTCAACTTCAAGTGTGTGAAAGTGTTATACCAAATGATGCGCTATGATGCAGGGACACAAATTTATGAATTGTGTGTGTGTGTGCATATAATGATGCACAACTAAGCATGGACACATATGACTGAATTGTGTGTGTGTGCGCGCCTACGCCTTGCAAGAGGAAGAAAGATCTCGATACCTTAGCATCTAAGAATAGTACCAATCCTCTTGAAGACAAACTTTGCATCATGAGAAGTTTCTTTTCTTCCTTGAAGTTCTTATCATCACAAACCACTTAAGCAACTAAGCATTACAAAGAAATGAAGTTTTGTTATGGAATCAAGCCAACACAAATCTAGAACCTAACAATCTCCCCCTTTAGCTATTCCATGACAAAACCTCTTTCTCACATACAATGATCTCTCATAATCAATGTTGATTGCATTCTCACATCCTCACATTACAAAGAGATATCCCTAGACTAAAATGTCTTCAAGAATCTTCAAGAATATCTTCACACATTCAAAGCACCTGTGAGACAAGAACAACCAAAAGAAATCTTCTATAAAGAAGATAGGTGAGATAAACAAACAATATACAAACAAAATCAAAAGATCCCTTAACTCTTATTATCTCATGCAAACACTATTTTTTCTCCCCCTTACTTTCTCCCACAAAGCCAAAATTTCTCCCCCTTAATGGATTGTCTCCTCTTTACATCAAAAGTTAGTACCATGGTGAGGGAAATACTTTCTCCCCCTTTTTGGCAAGGAATAGACAAAAACATATTACACAACCTAGAGAGAGATAAATGCCAATTGAAAATACCTGCGAGGTAATAAGGGATGCATAATAAAATCATGAGATAGTGAGCAAACAAGTTGTATAGAGAACTAAGTTTAACAAACTAAGCTCCCTCTTAACATATGCTCCACATGTTAATAAGCAAGTAAACTTGTTCACAAGGGACTCACACAAACACACATTTCAAGCAATAAAAGATAGTAAACCATTATGTTTCAAAATTAACAAGAGAATCATAGATTTTCATTATTCTCTCAAAAATAATTTCTCATTGCTAATGAATCAAGCACATTAAGTAAAATGTGTGTGTGTAAAAATGCTTCAAGCATATATAAAAGCGGTGATTGTGATATCAACATGCAAACCACTTCAACACCTATCCATCTAAAGCTTTTCCAATCAAGGTCAAACCGATTATCATCATGATTTTTTCTTTAAAGAGAATAGACTTCAACATATAAGCGTGTGTGTGTGCATGTGGCTTATCATCCTATTTCTGTTTTTCAACCATAGCAATCGCAATTTTCAACTATACTCTATTTTAAGCCTTCCTCCATTTCTTTTTAGGCTATGTATCAAAGATTTTTTTAAATGATTCTTTTTCAACACTTCTTTGATTTTTTATACATAAATATATACTCTTCATGACGGCTTTCACTCATCACAATGGTGTAGCCCTTTCCTACATTGGGCGGCTTCACAACCAAGGTGTGTAGCCCTTTCCATGAAGGTGCTCGTTGAGTTCTATGTAGATGTCGAAGCAAAATGGATACTAACCGTAGGTCATCTATCATGTACTAGACAATGAACTTCAAGATGCATCCATAATCTACATGCTTTCCAACTCAATTACTCAAACTTAAACAAATAAGAGAAGCATTTGTGCACTTTTTAAAAAAAAATCAAAGACTTAAGTGCATGATCTAGAAGCAATAAAAGCTATTTTATCAAGATCATTACTTATCACATGAGTAGCTCTCAAAGAAATAGATATACAATATAGTTTTGCTTATCAAGCCACTCATAATCACACACAAGCATTAATCAACACAAATCAAGCCAATGGATCTTCTAAGAGATACAAATCTCTCTTTGTCCAAGGGCTTTGTGAACAAGTCTGCAAGTTGATTCTTAGTAGGCATATGTTCAAGAGTTACTATTGAATGTTCAACAAGTTCTCTAATGAAATGATGCCTAATGTCTATATGCTTTTTGCGTGAGTGTTGAACCAGATATTTAGAGATGTTAATGGCACTCATATTATCACAATAGAGAGTCATTTTACCTTGATTTATCTCATAATCCTTGAGAATTTGTTTCATCCATAGAAGTTGTGTGCAAGCACTTCCAACCGCAATGTCTCGGCTTCGGATGATGAAAGAGAGACGGAATTTTGTTTCTTGCTTAGCCAAGCAATCAAATTATTCCCCAAGTAAAAGCAACAAGCCGATGTGTTTTTACGATCATCATTGTTTCCTGCCCAATCTACATCACAATAGCCAACAAGAATATCATTAGTATCAAAGGAATAGAATAAACCAAGTGAGATTCTTTTGGATTAGCTTGAAACCTAGCACACAAACCTACACTAAAACAAATATCCGGCCTACTAGCTGTTCGGTAGAGAAGCCAACCTATCATGATCCTATAGAGACTTTGATCAACATTTTTTCCTTTTTCATCTTTGTCAAGTTTTAAAATTGTACTCATAGGTGTTCAAATTCTTTTCCACTCAAGCAATCACACATGCTCTACAAGCTACCACTCACTCTATCCTTGAACCTAGTGATCTAATAAGCTGACTTCATATTCAAGACCCCTTATCTCTAGGAAGATTCCTTGCTCACCTATCGGATCCTCCCGACCCTAGGCAAGACTTCTTGCTCAACTATCCGAGTCCTCCCGACTCTAGTCAAGACTTTCTTGCCCAACAATCCGAGGTCTCACACCTCTTGTCAAGACTTCCACTGGTTTAGCTATCCAAGTCCTCCCGACTCTAGCTAAGACTTACAATTTCTCAAATCAAAGAATCACTCTAAGATATGAGACTTTCTACCTCTTCACAAGGCATCTAAGTGATCATGAATGCAAAATGCAAACAAGCACTCAACACAAAAAATGATGATCAACAAATTCTATGGACATGCTACTAGATAGCTAGATTATGCTTTCAAAGAACAATCATAATTGTATCTAGAAAATCTAAGTATGTTATCAACTAAGAACATAGATATGAAGATATAGACACCAATTGAAATATAATATAGTTCTTAGAAAATGAAATTAGATCTAGAAATAATCAATCAAGCACAAGAACAAAACATTTCTAGAAACAATCTCATGTTTATAAAGTTTAGCACAAATCAATCAATTTATCACAAATCTAGCTAAACTTGAAAATCAAATCAACAAACCATAAAATAATATCAAAATCATCCTAGTCATGCTTCTTAATCAAATAACATCAATCAATAAGAAGATCTAAGAAGAAAACTAAGAAGAAGATGATTTTACCAACAAGGATGCAAACCACGAACTGAATATCAGATCACAACAAAAATTGTAGACATCCTTTGGTTCTCTAAATGCATGGGGTTTGTACAACTCTTCAAGACACTAAAAATCGGTTTTTGAATCAAGTGATTCAGAGTAGAAATGAAAAAGTTATCACAAAAACAAAAATAAAAAATGTTGAGAGAAAATTTTATGCACTTGTTCTTCAATTTCAATTTTCTCAACTTGTAAGGAATGAGAGGGGAAGGAGAGGTTTTAAAGAGAGAAAAGCCAAAAGACATTTTTGCCCCTATTTCTTTAGTGTCTCCCCAAGATGGCGAGTGGGCATCTCAGGGCAGAGCACTCTTGGGGCCGAGATGGCCACGCGTCATCTCGAGATGGTGCATGGTGATGGCTTTAAGCCATCGCACCTTACCCCCTGGGCTCCTCTTGCGTTCTTCGACTGTTCTTTTGCCTCCAAACTCTGAATTCGAATCCGTTTAAAGAGTAAAAACCGGGACTCCCTCACGACATGGAAATTAAGATACTCAACCCAGAAAATTTTAATTCGACTCGATATACGAAGACAAAAACAATGTATGCAACATGAGTTGAAAGTGTAGTATCTTTTGACTTAGAACTCGAAATCAATAGTATGAGTAACTGAAATGACCGGAACTCAATCATGAATGATTTAAGACTAAATTTAAGTTCAATATCCATTTTATACAAACATATACATAAACAAACATATTTCACACAAGAATGCAAACTACATAGAGATAGTCTCCAATCATGCAGTTTACAAAATATGTTACTTTCATACCAATGCATGAGCATTCAACTTCAAGTGTGTTAAAGTGTTATACCAAATGATGCGCTACGATGCAGGGACACAAATTATGAATTTTTTATGTGTGCGCATATAATGATGCACAACTAAGTAGGGACACATATGAATGAATTGTGTATGTGTGCTCTTACGCCTTGCAAGAGGAAGAAAGATCTTGATACCTTAACATCCAAGAATAGTACCAATACTCTTGAAGACGAACTTTGCATCATGAGAAGTTGCTTTTCTTCCTTGAAGTTCTTATCATCACGAACCACTTAAGCAACTAAGCATTACTAAGAAATGAAGTTTTGTTATGGAATCAAACCAACACAAATCTAGAACCTAACATATCTTTCGAGTCATCAGCCATGAACGGGGAGTAATATGTGTCAGGTAATGGGCTAACAACAATTCCCTTGGTCTGGATGTTGTTCTCTTCCCCGGTATGGAAGGCCAGTAGAGAGGACTTAGAAGGAAGCCCCAAATGCATAGGATGGGGATCCTTCCCGATGGATCTGTAATATACCCTCCACCTGATCCTTTGGTTCTTTATAGCTTATAGGGACTCGTCTTTGTGTCTCTTGATGGTCATGTCCCATTTTTGGCAGGCCTCCCTCGTAAACCACTCTTTGTTACCAAAGAATACCCTAGTAGTGGCTAGCCCTCTCTCAAACTCCCTCAATATTACAACCTCAAAAGCTAGAGACCTTTTATAACTGTCCATATTTTGGACTTCGAGGGCTGACTTGGATTCTTCAGAGAGCACTTCCATGCGCTGCTCCAGGTTCTTTGCCAGATGCTCATAATAAATCTAAGCCTCCTTAGATGCCTACTACGTCTGTTGCGGTTTCAACTAGAATGACCCTCGACTCGAGCTTAGCGCCTCGTAACTCTACCCTCGTAACCCTCTTCTCAAGCTCATCATTTCTTTTGGTAAGCTCTCTAAGGGTCCTCTCAGCTACAGAAGCCCTTTTCTGAACTTTGGCAATAGGCTTCCTCAAAGCAACCTCAATTGTAGCTTGATTCTTCTGCTTCTCCTCATATTTTCTAACCTTGGATGCACTGGCCGAGAAAGACTTGAGAGCATCTTCTTTTTCAGTAAGAGCCATATTTAACCGGGAGATCTCCATAGCTTGATTCTTCTAATCGGACAGGGCACGGGTCAGTTCCTCTACCGCTTGACAAAAGGATATAACAAAAAGTAAGATAACTAACACATATGAACCAAGGATAAGGGTAGGAGGCACTTACAAAAAATCTGTTATACGGATACGTTCAGAGACAATGACAGCTCTGGCCTCTCTCCAAAAGCCATCACCGATATACCTTTCCCCAACGAATATAGCACAGAGCATGGAAAGAGGGTCAGCGCCAGAGCTACTCGAGTTGAGGGGAGGAGAAGACCCAGATGTAGGAGCAGCCGCTGAAAATGGAACAGCTGGCCAATTTTAACTAGAAGTAGATGTGGTCAAGGGTGCTGCTGGAAAAGTCAGGCTTGTAACACTTTACACCTTTGAAGTTCTAACACCCTCTCTAGCTTGAAGGATAGTTATGAGGGCTTTAAAATCCTGTCATTTAGAGGCTTGACCTTCACTTACACCGTCCCGATAAATGAGGCACATTAGGTGTATTAGTAGAGGCACTTCCAGCTGGGTGGGACTCAACATCCCTAGCCAAATTAGTCGTTGCAGTACTAGAATAGACACCGGCTTTATTCGATTGAAGGGACACATGCTCTTCAGTACCATCAAGAATGTCCTTGTCAACAAACGGTCCTCCGAGTTAGGCCAATCATGATCGGAGTCAGAATCGGTGAAAACAATCTGACGCTTACCCAAAAAATGCATATGGGCCTTGCCAGGATGCTGAGTTGGCGGATTAATAGGAGCCTGATCGATGGAAGGATCATCTTGATCTTGTGATGACCCAAGATAGACAGAATGAGCAGTTTGTTTTGGTACAGCCATATCTTCAGGTCCGATCGGGGTTGGCTCAATTGTTGATGAAAGGAATAATTGTTATGGATTTTCAGTCACCCCTTCTCTTTGAACGCTGCTCCCGTGAGATCTAGTCTGTCAAAGTTTCTTGTTCATCCTCGTCATCTTCATCAAAAATGATATGATCAATCCCTACATGGGAAACCATTGGATCAGTAGCAAGTGGAGTCTCCATTCGTTTGCGAATGGCCTTAGGGGCAGAAAATCCCACAATAGTCTTAGCCACTTTGCCACCATGAATATTTTTGTCAGATTCCACCCCACTAGACTTATCCTTGCTTAGCCTATCGCTGGTGGGTCTATCTCTGCTCGACCTCTCCCTACTAGACCTATCTCGGTCAGATCCCTCTTGAGTAGACCACACTCAGGTAGACCTATCTCTAAGCGATCCCCTCGACTTTTTCAGGAAGGAGGGCATCAAGACTGCTTGTTTCAGCTTGTTTAGTAGGAGCAAGCAAGGTATCATGATCAGATTCGTAAATGTGCTCCACTAAGTCATGCTCGGGGGGAGCAATTCCCTAAGCCACCTGATCAGCGGCCATCTTCCTGCTAACTTGGTCAAGATTTTTATCCTTTTCGGCTTGCTCACCAGCAATGATATCCATCTCGTACACTGGAGAGAAAAACACAAAGAAAATCAATAAGAATACATACATACAACAAAAGTTAAGAAATATTGGAATCAGGACCTACAATGCTTGTGTCGATCAGAGGTCTCAGAGAAAAGCCCCAACTCAATCAGACCCCGTGTATAGATTACGATGATCCCTAAGCTCCTAGAAAGTTTGAGCCACCTTAACAACTGTGTTATCCTGGCTCTGAGTCATCACGGGTGCAGTCTTACTTTATAGTTTGGGGCTATAAAAGTGCATCGGGACACTGCTCTTGGCTAATTGTTGGGTGGGAACAGCCACCACGATCTCACCTCAATCCCCACTGATGAAGAACCAGTTATTCTTCAAGTACTTCTTTGAAGAGGGAAAGCCCCAAATGAAACCTTTGTGGTTTTTATGAGTGGGAGGGACATGCTTATCGTCAAAACCATGGGGTATCCAACTGCTCCAGGAGGTCGACTGTAAATAGAAGGTACCTCTAGCATCCGACCTGTCAAGGGTATAAAAGTTGCATATTTCTTGGGGAGTCAGGTGGTTCTTAGCCCCGATCTTCTTCCATATGTGCCACAATCTTATGGAATTTGCTCTACATTGAATATCTTTGTTTATAAGATGCATTGTTTCTTGTTATATGTTTTTTTAGACTAAGGGTGGTGATTTGAGCATATATAAATAAAGTGTTTTCACATAACAATCATGTTAAATTTTAATTTGTATGCTCATCAAGATTTTGTCACAAGTCTCGAAAGAGTTTTTAAAACTGAGAAACAACCTATTCCCCCCCCCCCCCCCCCCCCCCCCCCCCCCTTTCTAGGTTGTTTAGTATAACCTTGTAGGTAATTTTAATGTCATAAGCTTGTGAACCTTTTTTGAAAGATATTGTTATCAGGATCCTAATGTAAACAAAACTCGAGTTATGAATAACTCCACTTTCTCTAATTCAACTCTATAAGAGTTTGATATATCTAAAGAGACACGAGTCCATGAATGACTAAATCCATTTAAATAGAAGAAATCTCAAAAGAGATACAAGAATATAGAAATTGAGCAAATTTCTATAAATCATACAAGTATATGAAGTGACTAAATCCATTGAATTGGAAGAGATCTCAACAGAGATACAAGAATATAGAAATTGAGAAAATTCTATAAATCATATGAGAGAAATATGGAATCATAAGGAAACAATCATTGATGATGTATTTTTATACATGTTAGCTACTGAAATTATAAATGATAATTATGATATTCATAATATTAATGATTGTAGACAAAAGACACGATTGACCTAAATGAAAAGAAGCAATTCAATAAGAATTGACTTCACAAGCCAAACATTAAGTATTTAAACCAATAATACTCCAGACACCTGGAGATGTCAAACTAGTTGGATACTAATGGGTCTTTATACGGAAACGTAATGAGAAAAACGAGATCGTGAGATATGAGGCACGACTCGTAGTACAAAATTTCTCACAAAAACTTGGTATTCACTAGTGATGAATACAATTACGTTCCGAATTTTTAAAAAGTTTGGTTGCCTTTAAAGGGCTTGAAATATGTCTTCTAGACGTAGTAATTATTTATCTATATAATTCACTCAATGCAAATATTTATAATCCCTGAAGGATTTAAAATGTTAGAAGCATATAAATCGAGATCTCATAATCTATATTTGATGAACCTACATAACCCTTATATGGATCAAAAACAATTTGGATGGATGTGGTATAATAGTCTCAATGAATATCTGGTAAAATAGAGGTATAATAATTATATTATACACACGTGTCTTCATAAAGAAATCGGAATCCAGATTAGCTATATTCACATCATATGTTGATGACATGAATTTAATTGTAGCTCACGAAGAGCTCTTGAAAACTCCTGAATATTTGATAAATGAATTTCAAATGATAGATATGAGAAAGAAAATACTGTCTCGACCTGAAGATCGAGCATAGATCAAATGAAATGCGTGTCCATCTATTAGAATATTGAAAAGATTCTGAAAAGATTCCATATGGATATTACTCATCTATTAAGTAATTATACGGTTGTTAGAACTCTTAAACCTAAGAAAGATTCATTCTGATCGATAGAAAATAGTAAAAAATACTTGGTCCTAAAGTGCCATATTTTAATGCAATTGGTGCTTTGTTATAACTGGAATAATGTATTAGACCAGATATTGCATTCTAAATGAATGTGCTTACTAAGATTCATTTTAGCACCAATTCAAAAGCATGGAATGAGATTAAGCATCTTTGTCGTTACCTTCACGGAACAAAAGATCTAGGATTATTTTGTATAAAATCTAACAATATTTCAGATTTACTTGATTATGCTGATGTGGGATATTTATATGATCCATAAAAGCTCATTCACAAATGAGACATATTTTTACTTATAATAACATAGCAATTTAAATAATGCTTCATAAAGCAATTCTTTACTTATACCCTTTTCAATCATTTATGATGTTATTTCATGAAATAAACATCTATATGTGTCAGCTTAGCAATCTAGAAGATTGTTTCAAAAGAATGTTTATCAGAGGGAGCATCCCATCATGGAGAGCATATCAAATGAAGTATAATAATTATATTAGAACATATATGCATTGTACTCATTTTCCTTTCAAGCAGGTTTTCGTCCCATTGGGTTTCATGATAGGTTTTAATGAGGTAATTCTCTAAGCACACCTAAAAATCACTTAATCCATAAGTTCGTAATAAATATTACCATGATCCTGTAGATCATCGTATATATGTTATCTTGATCAAGAAGATCATTGTAAATAGTACTTTTCTTTCTAATCATCGTATATATGTTAAGTTAAAATATAGAAAATTGCAACAAACACCCCTTTGACTATTTGCTTATATATATGGCTTTTTATTGTAAATAATGTTGTCGATACTTGATATATATATCAAATAAAGAATCTTAAGCTCTCTTAGAAATCTATACAAATTCTCTATGTCCTCTCTCTCTCTCCCGTCTCTCTCTTTTTCTTACTTTATTACTCTCACTTTATTCATCATTTATTTTATTTATTCACAACAAAAAGTGTCTTAGTAGAAATGGTTGTGCACCTCTCTTCCACACCTAGTGGTTAGGGGTTCGAGTCACACCATATGCATTTCACAAGCATGTGTGAGGAGTTTTCTTTCGGTTTGTGCTAGTAGCCCTCTCTCAAATTATAAGAGTTCTAGTTCATATGTAACCTCTCCCCGATAGTGGGAGTAGTATTCCGGGTTGTGTGTGTAGAGTCTAATTAATCTCGTCAGGTCCAGACAGTCATTGTGTTTTTATTTTAAAAAAAGACATGAAACACAACTCTTTAAATCTATTTAAATCAAAATGATACTCTTCTTGAAGATTAGTTATTTGTTTAAAGCTCTATGTGAGTAAATCTAAAACAGCTTCACATAATATTAAGTATGGAATGCATAATGTAGGAAAAACATGCGGCAGAAGCGAAAGGTTTGAATGATATATTTCACACTATAAAAGCATATATATATATATATATATATATATCCATACATTTCAATGTAATTATGTATGTGAATACCTAGAGTGTCATCTCTTTCTAAAACATGTAAAATTACAACAACAACAAAATAGATCCATATTTATATATATTAATTAATTAATCAAGGGTACAACCAGGCTTATATATCAATTGTAGGAAAAAACACACGGAGGAAGTGAAAGGTTTGATTGGTATTTTCAAAAAAATTCCTTTGAAAGAGTGGATCTTAACCCTTGATTAATTAACATATAATTAAAAGGTATCGTACCTGCTTTACTTGATGATTGATATTGCATCAAATTGAATCCGTAAGATCTTCCAATCCAATCACGAACGTGAATCACCTATGAGTGTGAGCTCCCTTTCTTAGAATTGTGTACCTGAGGATGGAAAACAAAAAACATTTTCTTTTTTCAGTCACAATAACCCTCTTAGAGAAAACAAAGAACGTTTGGTCACTTGTGAATTCTTAATCTTTTGATCGAAAACTCAGGTGAACCTAATTCGATGTTGTGCGCAAAGCTTTTTGATGTAAAAGCTACCAGTACACTATAGAAAACAAAAACGCTTCCTTTTTCTTTTCTCTTGGCCGAATTCTCACACACCTTTTCTATAAAAAAATACAAGCAAATAAATTTTTTTGGTGGCCGAATTCTCACACAAAGAGGAATTATGTTTCACTAAAACTCCTATCAACTTTTGAATTCAACCCTATCCTAACTCATTAGTGTATTATCCAATAACTAGTTATTGAATATCAATTAAATTGTGACTATATCAAAAACTACCTAATTTGACCAATTGTCAATTTGAGTTTTGATAGATATCAAAAAATTCATAATTTGACTAGATAAATAAATTTCTTTTATTTTTTCACCTATCAATAAAGTCATTGATACTTATCATACTACCAATAATAGTATGACACTAAGAGACCTTCTCCTACTTAGAAAAAAAATTGACTTTTAATTAAATAATTAATTAACTTCCATTTAATTAAATAATAAAATAAAACAATATATTAGGCTAATAATATTAGCCCTTGCCGCCCAAGCCAACACCATAGGCAATATATTATTTTTCCATTTTATTAAATCCATTGGACTTTAATAAAAAGTTTACATATGAACTAGACTCATTCTTACTAAAAAAAGAAACAAGTACACATGCTGTAAATTAATAGATTATTATAATTTAACATCCCACTTAATTAAAATGTGAAGAAGATATTCTTAATGTATTAGTGGAATGTTAATCGCACCCCTATTAGTGCCGCCCAAGAATTCCCACATCCTTGGCCGCCCATTCCAAATATTTGAAGAGTTATCGCGTGTCTTGATCACACATGACCGCAACTCTCCTAAAACTTTTGGATTCCAAAATCCAAAAACAATTTTAGATGGGCCTAGAAATTAGTCCGATAGAATATATAAAGTGATCCATGCAAGTTCATGTAGATTAGGGATCTTGACGGGCTATCTAAATTTAAGTTCCAATAGATATAACTTGAAAAGTCCTCATTTGTTGATTGGCTTATTTCGTGAACAACCACATTGTTGAGGTTCATGTAAGGGTAGTTTAGGCTCTCAAGACCTCAAGAGGAGAAGCACCAAAGGTAAAATTCTTGTCCTTACTTACTTTGAAGAGATAGTTGGACACACTCACATATTCATACATAACTCTTGATCGTATATGTTGAGTGTTTTCTTGTGTGCATTTTAGTTTAAATGACTCTTGTTGACCTATTTGCATCTTGTTATGAAAGTTGTATGTCATGCTAGGCATTAAAAATAGGATGAAATTTATCACTCTTGAACTTATTGTTTTTGTGCATTTGAGTGTTGAAAAAATAGGCCTTGCGCTGGTGGTGCGCTACTCGACCAATGCACCTCACCGGTGCAACATTCACAGTGGACCGCCGCTAGTCATGGTCCACTGAGCTGCACTACTGCACCCGTGCGTAGTTGAAAAATATGGGCATGCGCTGGTGGTGCGCTACTCATCTAGCTCAGCCTAACTAGCGTAAACATCCCAGAGAATCTGCGCTTGTGTTACGCTACTGGGATGCGCCACTCAACCAGCGCCTGTTTTAAAAATAGGTTGTGCGTTGGTGGTGCTCTACTCGACCAGCGCACGTCACCAACGCACACAGAGGAAGCTGGAACATTTTTTCCAAAATGACCTCACTTTGTTTGGATCTTATATATATATATAACTCAATGCCTTAAGGTCATGTATGAGTTCAGAATATCACATTTCTTCTTTAGAACCATTTCAAAATAAAAACACTTCCAAGAACTCATTTTTAATCACTCAAAGCATTCCCATGAGCATTAAATCTTCATCTTGCATAATCTAAGTTCGTCTAGAGTGCATCTATTGATAGGGTTGCTTTATCACATCTTGTTTGGTAAGTTCTTCACTATCTTTTTACAAGTTAAGTGTTTTGCTTACTAAACCATCTCTTTAATTATTTGTATGCTCTTAGAACATTCTTAGATACAAATTTAGAGATTGTTGTGATGTCATGATTGAGTGTTGTATTGTGATAGCTTTATAGGATTGTTTGATCTATGTTTAGCTAAGCTTCTTGACATCTAGGATTGCATTAATTGTCATCTCATCATCCTAGATAAGCATATAGGGTTTCCTAGCCTTGTTTGTTCATTGAATATCATCACATATTCACTTAGGACACTTTATCTCTTCATTAAGAAGTAAGACTTGTGTTGCTTCCGGGAGTAGGTAGCTTAAAGCACAAGCATGATGAACTAGGTTCACTTATACCGGAATTAGGTAGTGGTGAAGGATTAAACCTGGATTAGGTTGTAATTCCTTTATCATTAGTGGATTTGAGGTTCTAGTGTGGCGCACTCATCAGCCTGTGGTTTTTCCCATTTGGAGGGTTTCCACATATATCTCAAGTGTTTTTACTATTTCCGCATTTATTACACTTGTGATATCTTTGTAACTAGATAGGGGTATTTTCGTCAACTTGACTCTTAACAAAAATTGAGTAAAAGTTAATTAAAATCTATTCACCCCTCCTCTAGATTAATATTACACACCATAATTATTTGCTTCAATTGGTATCAGAGCAGGTTCCTAGACATATATAGGTGATCCTAGCTCTTTTTGGTGTGTGTTGCAATTTGTGTGTGTATTGATCATTCATACATTTGCATTCATATCATTCATTCATTAAACACAATGAGTGGAAACGGTGGCAATGAGGAAGCTTCCAGCACTAGACCTCCACTCCTCACCGGGTTTAATTATGCCTCTTCGAAAGGCAAGATGGAGTCGTACATATGCCAAATTCATGACAGAGTATGGATGGCAGTTGAAGATGGCTACACTTCACCCATGATGACTCCTGCAGATGGGGGAGATGATGTACTCAAACCAAATGCTCAGTGGAATGCACAAAAAGGGGAAATATATTACCACCAAGGAACCTCTAGAGCTTCTCCACATGGATCGTATGGGTCCTATGCAAACCGTGAGTTTAGGTGGAAAGAGATACATTTTTATGTGTGTAGATGACTTCTCTAGGTACAATTGGACCTATTTCCTTAGAGAAAAATCTAAAAATTTTGACAAGTTTAAAATGCTTTGCTCTAAAATTCAAAATGAAATGAACTCTAAGATTAAAAGCATTAAAAGAATTAGGAGTGACCATGGGAAGAAATTTGAGAATGCCCATTTTCAAAACTTTTGCAATAGTCTAGGCATTTCTCATGAGTTTTCAGCTCCTAGGACACCTCAACAAAATGGGGTTGTTGAGAGGAAAAATACGGTTCTTCAAGAAATGGCCCCGTATGATGTTGCTTAGGAACAATGTCCCTAGGAATCTTTGGGTCGAGGCCGTCAATACGGCTTGCTACATAGGAAATAGAGTCTTTCTTAGGCCTCACACTAGGCAAACCTCTTATGAGTTATGAAAGATAGGAAGCCAAATGTTAGCTACTTCCACACTTTTGGAAGCAAATGCTACATTTTGAATGACCATGATCAACTTGGCAAATTTGATGCTAAGAGTGATGACGGTATCTTCATTGGTTATGCCTTGAGTAGTAGAGCCTATAGAGTTTTCAATCTTAGGACTAGGACCTTAATGGAATCATCTAATGTTGTCATTGATGATACTAGGCTCAAAACTAATGACCATGAGGAGGAGGTAGATTTAGTTGATGACACCCCTTTAGAGAAAGTAGTTGATATCTCTAATGTTGAAAAGGCTAATCTTGATGATGACATAGCACAACTTAGTGATAGGATTCCTCACTTGGACTCAAAAGAACCTGCTCCATGGGCTAGGAAACTTCATGACAAAGATGACATTATTGGTGAAGTTAGTAAGGGTGTTAGGACTAGGTGTCAAATGGCTAATCTTATTAGCTACACTTGCTACACCTCTCAAATAGAACCCAAGAAATTTGATGAAGCCTTAAAAGATGGATTTTGGGTTCTTGCTATGTAAGAAGAACTTAACCAATTTGAAAGGAATGAGGCTTGGACTTTAGTTCCTAGGCCTAAGAACACCAATGTGATAGGCACCAAGTGGGTATATAGGAACAAATCCGATGAGGATGGCAACGTTGTGAGAAACAAGGTTAGGCTTATAGCACGAGGATAATCTCAAATTGAGGGTATTGACTTTGAGGAGACATTTGCTCCCGTTGCTAGGATTGAGTCCATTAGGCTTCTTTTATCAATTTCCTATTTGCACAAGTTCAAATTATATCAAATGAATGTTAAGAGCGCCTTCCTCAATGGTTTCTTACAAAAGGAAGTGTTTGTTGAGCAACCCAAAGGGTTTATGGATCCTCACCACCCTAATCATGTCTATCACCTCAAGAAAGCTTTGTATGGGTTGAAACAAGCACATAGGGCTTGGTATGAGCGTCTCACTCAATTTCTCATAGATAGTGGCTACACTAGGGGTAGTGTTGACAAGACTTTATTCATCAAGAAAGACAAAGATGAGCTTTTTATAGCTCAAATCTATGTTAATGATATAGTCTTTGGTTCCACAAATGATACCAAAGTCCAACAATTTGTTGATGTGATGTCTCATGAGTTTGAAATGAGTCTAGTTGGTGAGTTGAGTTACTTTCAAGGTTTAAAAATTAAGCAAATGGATGATGGGATTTTCATATCTCAAACTAAATATGCCAAAAACCTAGTGAAGAAATTTGACCTTGAAAGTGCCAAACATTGTGATACACCCATGAGTACCACTTTGAAGCTAAGCAAGGATGCTAGTGGTAAAAGTGTGGACCAAACTTTATATCGTGGCATGATTAGTAGCTTGCTCTATTTGACCGCAAGTAGGCCCGATATCTTCTTTAGTGTGGGTGTGTGTGCTAGGTACCAAGCGGATCCTAAGGAGTCCCATCTCTTTTCTGTTAAGAGAGTCATTCGATATGTGAATGGGACATCCAACTATGGGATTTGGTACTCTTTTGACACTAATGCTAGTCTTTTAGGCTTTAGTGATGCAGATTAGGCAGGAAATTGTGATGATAGGAAAAGTACATCGGGCGGTTGCTTTTTCCTTGGGAACAACCTTGTCTCTTAGTTTTGCAAGAAGCGAAATTCGATTTCTTTGTCCACGGCTGAGGCCGAATACATTACTGCTGGGAGTGGATGCACACAACTCCTTTGGATAAAGCAAATGCTAGTCGACTATGGATTCAATCAAGGTACTCTTACTCTTTTTATGATAACATGAGTGCAATTAATATTTTAAAGAATCCGGTTCAGCATTCTAGAACTAAACATATTGACATCCATCATCATTTCATTGGAGAACTAGTTGAGAGCAAATGCATTGTACTTGAGCATGTAGGTACAAATGATCAACTAGCGGATCTATTTACTAAACCCTTAGATGCTACTAGATTCAAGACTCTTAGTAGATATATTGGGATTTGTTCAATGGAGTGATGTGTTGTGGTCTTTAACCCCATATGGGGAACTCAAGCTAAGAGAGCTATTGTATACTTGTTGCATGCAATTTTTCTTAAAAATATGTTTATGCCTCTTTATTTATTGCTTGAGTAGCTTGGTTGCACTTATGGTATATTGTATTTTCTTAAATAAGTGTGAACTTTGCTTTGACTACAATCCATGTCATATTTATGTTCAAACATGCATTTTTGGACTAGGAGATATACATTGGAAGTACATGTTAAATGACCTATAATTATCTCCATGACATGATGATTCTTAAATGACATGCCAATGAAAAATGATAAAGCATGATTTGTTGATTGCAATTGCTAAATGCAACACATTGTGTGAAACATACTAGTGAGACTAAAATGTTTATTCAATGTCTCTCTTTCTTTATTAGTTGAACATGGCTATTATCATACGGGTATCCTCCCGAAAAAATCAAATAGGGGGCAAAGTTGCTCATGTCATGTTTAGTTTATAAAGTTGGATATAGTGCCGTTAAAACTTGATATTTATAAGAACTCTATATCCTTGCTTCTCTCATGACAAATGGTGAAATTGGTTTGAATTATATTGGAAACCTTAGTCATTTGCTTTGCCAAATACCATTGTTTTGGACTTGAATGCAACATGTCTTGTATGCAAAACAATTTTTGATTCACACATTGTGCTTCAATAAATCTCATTATGTCTCTTCTATCAATTGAGATTGCATAAATGTGGCTTATATAATTATGCAACAATCTTGTATGCTCTTTTCTTTCTTTGCCTTGAGTGACCCGGTTGGGGACTTCTCCTTTGTCTATATCATGACAAAAAAGAGGAGTAGCATTGACCTAGCATTGTGATGTTAGGGGAGTAGCATGGAGTAGCCTGTGTTGGCTTTGAGAGAGAGCATTGCTTGTTTGAGGGGGAGATTTCATGCAGGGGGAGTAACCCGTTGAGGGGGAGCATTGCATGAGCATTTCACGATGTCATACTCATATTACTGAATGCAATTGCTTCTATTTTATATTCACTTGATCATCTCACATGCACTTGGTTTGGAAAGAGTATTTGTGCATGCCTTGTGTGAAGGGTTGATAGTGCTACAAGAGATTGAAGACTTGAAGTTTTTTTTTATGTTTATCTCTTTGTAATGTAGAATATCCTCCCGGTGCTTTTCTATTTTGCTTTGTGAGGATCAATGTGAGTGGTGGTTTTGTCACGAAATATCCAAAATGGGAGATTGAAAAGTTCTCATTTGTTGATTAGCTTATTTCGTGAACAACCACATTGTTGGGGTTCATGTAAGGGGAGCTTAGGCTCTCAAGACCTCAAGAGGATAAGCATCAAAGGTAAAATTTTTGTGCTTACTTACTTTGGAGAGATAGTTACACACACTCACATATTCATGCATAACTCTTGATCTTATATGTTGAGTGTTTTCTTGTGTGCATTTTAGTTTAAATGACTCTTGTTGACCTATTTGCATCTTGCTATGAAAGTTGTATGTCATGCTAGGCATTAAAAATAGGATGCAATTTCATCACTCTTGAACTTATTGTTTTTGTTCATTTGAGTGTTGAAAAAATAGGCCTTGCGTTGGTGGTGCGCTATTCGACCAGTGCAACATTCACAGTGGACCGCCTCTAGTCATGGACCACTGAGCTGCACTGCTGCACCCGTGCGTAGTTGAAAAATATGGGCATGCGCTGGTGGTGCGCTATTCGTCTAGCGCAGCCTCACCGGCGCAAACATCCTAGAAAATCTACGCTTGTGTTGCGCTACTGGGATGTGCCACTCAACCAACGCCTGTTTTAAAAATAGGTTGTGCGCTGGTGGTGCGCTACTCGACCAGCGCACGTCACCAACGCACACAGAGGAAGCTGGAACATTTTTTCCAAAACAACCTCACTTTGTTTGGATCTTATATATATATATATATATATATATATATATATATATAACTCAATGCCTTAAGGTCATGTATGAGTTCAGAATATCACATTTCTTCCTTAGAACCATTTCAAAGAAAAAACACTTCCAAGAATTCATTTTTAATCACTCAAAGCATTCCCATGAGCATTAAATCTTCATCTTGCATCATCTAAGTTCGTCTAGAGTGCATCTATGGATAGGGTTGCTTCAACACATCTTGTTTGGTAAGTTCTTCACTATCTTCTTACAAGTTAAGTGTTTTGCTTATTAAATCATCTCTTTAATTATTTGTATGCTCTTAGAACATTCTTAGATACAAATTAGATATTGTTGTGATGCCATGATTGAGTGTTGTATTGTGATAGCTTCATAGGATTGTTTGATCTATGTTTAGCTAAGCTTCTTGAACATGTCATGTAGCTCTTGATATCTAGGAGTGCATTAATTGTCATCTCATCATCCTAGATAAGCATATAGGGTTTCCTAGCCTTGTTTGTTCATTGAATATCATCACATATTCACTTAGGACACTTTATCTCTTCATTGAGAAGTAAGACTTGTGTTGCTTCCGGGAGTATATAGCTTAAAGCACAAGCATGATGAACTAGGTTCACTTATACCGGGATTAGGTAGTGGTGAAGGATTAAACCGGGATTAGGTTGTAATTCCTTTATCATTAGTGGATTCGAGGTTCTAGTGTGGCGCACTCATCAGCCTGTGGTTTTTCCCATTTTGAGCTTTTCCACGTATATCTCAAGTGTTTTTACTATTTCCGCATTTATTACACTTGTGGTATCTTTGTAACTAGATAGGGGTATTTTCGTCAACTTGACTCTTAACGAAAATTGGGTAAAAGTTAATTAAAATCTATTTACCCCCCCCCCCCCTCCCTCTAGATTAATATTACACCATAATTATTTGTTTCATAACTTAATTACAATCAACAAATGATTCACTTAAGTTCGATCTATTAATTTTAGCTCATTCCACCAAAAAACTAAAATTGAACTTTTTAATAAAGATAGAATAAGTAAACGTTTCTCATTCGTACCCTAGACAAACTTATTGTAGATAGTGTATCCTCGTGAAAAATACCAGTAATCATCAAGAGCTCATAGACCGCCTATAGCTCTCCTACTTACCATGTTTACTCATATGACCACATTTTGAACTTAGATATTTTGACTTGTCTAGAAGCCATGTTTCAATAGACACTGTTGAAAACTTAAAGTTAAGATTTAATATCCAATGGCTCAAAATATCATCCATATGATGATATTCTACTCACAGTTAACAAATTGAGTCACAATGTCTATATCTATAAATGAAGTCCTCTATCGATTAACAAATGAATACCACCAAACTATTGAGGATAGACTATGTTATATAATTGTACTCATTGACAGCTCAAATGATAACACTTGTAACCGTAAGTCCGTCATTTATCTCAGGATTAAAATAGAATCTCTGATTGTCCTTAAGTGAAAACTTTTATCCACTGGAAGTATTTTACTGTGATCATATTCATTGCACCTAGTGCATTAGATTTTTTTGCCCAACGACACTACACTTTGATGATTTTAGACTCATCATAACACATTTGATCTCACTCAAATGCTAGCAAATGAATCTACAACTTTTTTAAGGTAAATGAGTCTAGCCTTTATCTTGATTTATGAATATTGTTCAAGACTAACTAAAAAATTGTGTCTACATCATACATATCCAGATGTACGAATAATTCTTCATTTCTCATAGTCTTTTAACCTTACGATTATTTACTTTTGACAATTATAATAATTAAACTATAAATGTTATAAAATTATTTAAACTAGAAATCACTTTATTAATATAACAAGATTGTCAAATACATTGTTACACTCCTGCTATCGAGCATAATCTTGACAATCTTCCACTTACTCTATAACAAGTGTGTAATATGTCTCATTCTTTTATTCTCTAGGTGCCCATTAAAACTTTTATGTTGTAGAGTCTTTGTGAAGGGATCCGTTAGATTTTCTGCTAACGCGATCTTGGTAATCGTCATGTTACCCTTATGCACAATTTCCCTTAAAAGATGATATTTTCTCTCAATGTGTTTCTCTCTCTTATGACTTCTTGGTTCTCTCGAATTAGCTACTGCTCCACTGTTGGCACCGTAGATAGTGATCTGCTTATTCGCATGAGGTATCTCTTCCAAGTCAATCAAGAATTGGCAAAGCCAGACAGTCTCTTTAACAGCTTCGCATGTGGCAACATACTCAGCTTCCTTAGTGGAATCAGCTATGTAGGATTGCTTGATACTCCTCAATATGTCTGCACCTCCTCTAAGAGTAAACATAGATCCTGATATGGATCTCTTAGAGTCAAAATTCGATTGGCAATCAGAATCTGTATACCCAATAGGAATTAAATCCCCTCCAAAGTATACAAGCATATGATCTCCCGTCCTTCTGAGATACTTAAAAATATGCTTGACTGTTGTCTAGTGATTAGGACCAGGTTTTGATTGAAACCTGCTAACTATGCCGATAGTAAAACAAATATCTAATATAGTGCAGAGCATTGCATACATGAGACTTCTAACTGTCGAGGCATATGGAACCCTACTCATGAATTGCTCTTCAATAAGGAGCATGTTCCTTAGAAAGTTTGATTCCATGTCTAAAAGGTAATATACCTTTCTTGGATTCTTGCATGGAGAATCTAGACAAGATTTTATCTATGTATGAAGCTTGGAATAATACAATCGTTCTATTCTTTCTATCCTTTAGTACTTGGATACCAAGAATATAAATTGTTTCTCCTACATCCTTAATATCAAATTGTTTTTCTAACCATTCTTTTACTGGTGTCAATACACTTACATCATTTCTGATGAGTAGTATATCATCAACGTAAAGAACTAGGAAAACCAAATTGTCACCTTTAATCCTTTTTTACACGCAGGGTTTGTCGAGGTTTCGAATAAATCAAAAACCTTTCACAGCTTGATCGAACCTTATGTTCCAGAACCTAGATGCTTGCTTCAGTCCATATATGGATCTTTATAACTTGCATACCCTTTCCTCTTGGCCTTTTTCAATATATCCTTCTGTTTGCATCATATAAATGCTTTCGTTAAGACTTCTGTTAAGGAAAGTTGTCTTGACGTCCAATTGCCAAATCTCTAAGCCTAGAGATGCTACAATGGATAAGAATATCCTAATGGATTTAAGCATGGCAATAAGAGAGAAGGTTTCCTCATAATCAATACCTTTAAGACTTCTGTATGTAACCTTTAGTTACCAATCTAATTTAAAGGGTTCTACCTTACCATCAATTCCTATCTTCCTCTTGTATACTCACTTGCACCTAATGGGTTTTATCCTTTTAGGCAAGTCTACAAGAGACCATACTTTGTTTTTGAACATAGACTCAAGTTTATATTGCATTGCCTATTGCTAATGACTACAATCAATATCCTCGATAGCTTCCTTGTACGTGTAGGGATCATCATCGTCCGGGAGATTATCCACTGATTCTCCTTGATCGATATATCTCTCGAGTTATCTACTAACCATCCCACTATGATGAGGGATGGTAGGTTGTTGATCTTGTGATGGTGCGGAACTTACAATTGGGCTAGGTTGTGAAACCTCTTGTGCAATTGTATCTTCTTAAAGCTTATTCAGGACAATTCTACTCTTAGGCAAAAAATCATTCATATAGTCCATTTCTAAAAAATTTAGTATTTATCGAAACAAATACTTTAAGATCTGAAGGACTATAGAAAAAATATCTTTTTGTTTCTTTTGGATACACCATAAATATAAATGTTTTTGAACGGGGCTCAATCTTTTTTGTCTTCCCTTTTAACACGTGCGTAGGACATCCAAATATCCAGAAGTACTGTAAACTAGGCTTTCGCCCAGTACACAACTCTTACTGTGTTTGAGGAACGATGGTACATCGTTTAGAATGTACATCGTAGTTTGTAAAGCATATCACCAAAAGGAAGTAAAAAATATTGAATAACTCAACATAGACCTAATCAAGTCCAAAAGAGTTCTATTTCTCCTTTCTGCCACCCTATTTTGTTAAGGTGTACCTGGCGTAGAAAACTGAGAAATTATCCCATTGTTAATAAGATATTACTGAAACTCGCCAGATAGATATTCTTCACCACGATCAGACCTCAAGATTTTTATGTGTTTCTCAAACTGATTTTATAGTTCAGCTTTAAATGTTTTGAACATGTTAAAAGCATCCGATTTATGACTCATGAGTTACACATAACCAAATCTTGAGTAATCATCCGTGAAAGTGATGAAGTACTCAAATCCACCTCTAGCTTGAATGCTCAAAGGACCACATACATCAGTATGAATTAATCCTAAACATTTAGTGGCTCTTGTGCCTTTGGTAGTGAAAGATATTTTGGTCATCTTACTTTCCAAACAAGATTCACAAGTTGGTAGATCATCAACCTTTAAGTCAATTACTGGTACATCAATAACCAATCTTTTGATCCTATCAAGGTTAATATGACCTATGCACAAATGTCATCGGTAGGTTTCATCTGTTGATAATTTCACTTTTTTTATGATTAGGTTCCTTTGATTCCGTGTCTAACAAGTGAGAGATATTTCTATGCACATGAAATAAACTGTTTTCCAATGTACCTTTGCAAACAAATTTATTATTCCTACTAATAATAAAATCATTATTAAAAGTAATCGAATATCTAAATTTATTTAAACAAGAAACTGAAAGTAAATTCCTCTTGAATTTTGGTACATAATAAACGTCTATCAAATCTAAATGTCTACTAGAATCTAGATTAACTATAATAACTCTCACTGCACTAGTAGATACCAACGCTCTGTTACCTAAAAGCAAGTTAGATTATTTCTCATTAAATCTTTTCCTTTCTTTGATCCCTTACATGGAATAACAAACATGATTAGTGGCTACAGAGTCTATGATTCAAGAATCTATAGAATCTGCCAGAAAACATGTTTCAATATAATTAATATTACCTTCTTCCTTCTTTTTCTAAGACTTTAGGTAATTTCATTTCCAATGTCCCTTTTCACCACAAAGGAAACACTTCCTTTTGATCTTGGTTACTTTCTTGGTCTTCTTCTTGGTAGGCCTTACGTTGCTTTTTCTTTTGTTGTTTCTTGACCTTCTTACAGGTCTTAACAATAGCAACTTTATCAACAGTATGAATCTCTTGATCCATGCTTTTCACAAGGATCTTGTCAGTGCTTTGAACATCTTTCATCATGCCTTGCAAGGTGTATTCCTTATTATTCAAGGTCTAGTCCAACTTGAACTAATCAAAGGAATCTGACAGTGAGAATCAAGTCAATTTTCGAATCACCATCTATCTTAACACCATTAAGTTCAGCAATGTCAAGATGTGCTATGACTTTCATCATGTGTTCTTTCATAACCTATCCAGGTTTCATCATAAGATTCATGAAAGTAGTCAATACCGCTCTCTTAGTCGTCATGGACTTCATAGCAAACACTCCTCCAGAGACATCATTATATCAACAACAGTCCCCATTCCTTCATGTTGTTGTGACAACACCTCGGAGATGGTGGCCATAATGTTACATTTGGCCATCTCATTTAAGGCTTACAACTACACATGCTCGTCTCTTTGCGCCTCAGTAGATTCATCAGTAGGCGCAAGTGGTTTAAGAGTACATAGAACAAATTTATGCTTTTCAGCCAATTTTCCTTTTTCATATGACATAATTATCACCAATTAAAGTATTATTTTTTAGGATATTGATTAGGGATGGGGTCATGATTTCTGAATAAAACAAAAATTATATATAAGTAAACAATCATGATAAAGCACTTTCGAATATTTATTTGAATTAAATAAAATAATTCAGTTGTAAAATTCAACGGTGATCCAACACCCATAAATATCACACCTCCTTTGGGAGTTCATACCATCTACTAGTTGAACTAGATCCTACCTAATTGTTCACATAACAACCAGCATTTTCAATTTTAGCCTTGCGATTTTATTAACATGAACTCTTAGGAGGATATAATTAATACCACATTGAGTGTGTTACCAAGATATCGACCTTTAATATATTCCCTCACGAAAATCCCTCCTTTGAGAGTAGCTAACGTTTGAGTCAATTGAATAGTCTATCCTTGTAAGGAAGTATCTTACTAAATTCCATTCATGGATACCCCTTGAGGGGTTATCACACGAAACATAAAGCTCAACTAACCTTGGAGGTCATAGGTGTTCCAAACACCTTCTCCCACTCAATTGTTTAAGGTGTGTGATGGAATTCCATAGAATGATTTACCAAGTTGTCTAGATGCAAATTAGATACCTAAATCATTCAATGCATGTTCATACCAAAAGAGATAAATGAGTTACACTCATATTCTGTATGACATGTTATCAAACAATGACAAACATTGCAATATTTACGGAAAAATAAATAGCCACAGTTTTGGTCCATCCTATAAAATCAAGTAAAATTACATATGTTTTGAAAAAAAAAACCTAATCCTAACTTGGCAAACAAGTCATCAAGCGGCCGTCCATCCAAAGCTCTCGTGACAAGACACTTGCACGCTTGAAGCCTTGTGCGGCTGGCCCGTGTGCAACTCCTTTACAACAATAAAATAAAAATAAAAAAAACTTAGCAACTACCATAAAAGAAATTATGGTGATGATAGGTCACCCTTCTTGTTACAATCTCAAAAGAAAAATACATTGAAATTCTAGGACTAAAATCGAGCAATAACAAATCACATTATAAAAGCATATATACATATATATATCCATGCATTCCAATGTAATTATATATGTGAATACCTTGAGTGTCATCTCTTTCTAAAACAAGCATATTTACAATAAATAGAAATAGATCCATGTATATATACATTAATTAATCAATGGTACAACTAGACTCTGATACCAATTGTAGGAAAAAACACGCGGTGGAAGCGAATGATTTGATTGGTATATTTTAAAAAAAAAAATCTTTAAAAGAGTGGATCTTAACCATTGATTAATTAACATATAATTAAAAGGTATCGTACCTGTTTTACGTGATGATTGACATTGCATCAAATTGAATCCATAAGATCTTTCAATCCAATCACGAACGTGAATCACCTATGAGTGTGGGCTCCCTTTCTTAGAATTGTGTACCTGAGGATGAAAAACAATAACCCTTTTCTTTTGTCAGTCACAATAAACCTCTTAGAGAAAACAAAGAATGTTTGGTCACTTGTGAATTCTCAATTTTTTGATCGAAAACTCAGGTGAACGTAATTCGATGTTGTGCACAAAACCTTTTGATGTAAAAGCTACCAGTATCGAAAACAAAAACGCTCCTTTTTTCTTTTCTCTTGGCCGAATTCTCACACACATTTTCTATGAGTTGGATGATTTTTTTTTTAAAAAAAATTCTCTCAAGAACATTAGCCTTGGCGGAATTCTCTTGATAGGTATTTATAGGTGGCCAAATCCTCACACAAAGAGGAATTATGTTTCACCAAAACTCCTATCAACTTTTGAATTCAACCCCATCCCAACTCAGTAGTGTATTGTCCAATAACTAGTTATTAAATATCAATTAAATTATGACTATATCAAAAACTTTTTAATTTGACTAATTGTCAATTAGAGTTTTGATAGATAAAAAAAAAATCCTAATTTGAATAGATAAATAAATTCCTTTTATTTTTTTCACTTATCAAATAAAGTCTTTGATACTTACCATACTACCAATAATAGTATGACACTAAGAGACCTTCTCTTAGTTAGAAAAAGATTTCGACTTTTAATTAAATAATTAATTAGTTAATTAACTTTCATTTAATTAAATAATAAAATAAAATAATATATTAGGCTAATAATATTAGCCATTGCTGCCCAAGCCAATACCATAGGCAATATATTATTTTTCCATTATTAAATCCATTGGATTTTAATAAAAAAATCCATATGTGAACTAGACCCATTTTTATTAAAAAAAGAAACAAGTCTGCATGCCTTAAATTAATACATTAATATAATTTAATAGTTCATTTAATTAAAATGTATAAATTATATTCTTAATGTATTAATACAATGCTAATCGCACCCCCATTAGGGCAGCCTAAGAATTCCCACATCCTTGGTCGCCCATTCCAGGTATTTGAAGAGTTACCGCATTTCTTGATCACATATGACCGTACCTCTCCTAAAAATTTTGGATTCTGAAATCCGTAAATAATTCTAGATGAACCCAGAAATTAATACGATAGAATATATCAAGTGATCGATGCAAGTTCATGTGGGTTGGAGATCTTGGGGCTATCTAAATTTAAGCTCTAGTAGACATAACCTAATTACAATCAACAAATGATTCACTTAGGCTAGATCTATTAATTTTAGCGCATTCCACTAAATAACTAAAATTGAACTCTTAAATAAATATAGAATAAATAAATGTTTCTCATTCGTGCCCTATACAACCTTATTGGAGATAGTGTATCCTTGTGAAACATACCAGTAATCGCCAAGAGCTCATAGACCGTCTATTGCTCTCCTAGTTACCATGTTTACTCATATGACCACATTTTGAACTTGGATATTTTGACTTGCCTAGAAGTCATGTTTCAATAGATACTATTGAAAACTTAACGGTAAGATTTAATATCCAATACATCAAAATATTCATATGATGATATTCTACTCACATTTAATAAATGGAGACATGATGTCCATATCTATAAATAAAGTCCTCTGTCGATTAATAAATGAATACCACCAAACTATCGAGGATAAACTATGTTATATGATTGTACTCATTGACAGCTCAAATGATAACACTTGTAACCATAAGTCCATCATTTATCTCAGTAGTAAGATAGACTCTCTGATTGTTCTTAAGTGAAAACTTGTATCCACTAACGGTTTTAGATAAAGTATTTCACTGTGATCTTATTCAATGCATCTAGTGCACTAGATTCTTTTAATTAAAGACACTACACTTTGTTGATTTTATACTCATCATAGCACATTTGATCTCACTCGAATGCTAGCAAAATAATCTACAATTTTAACAAGGTAAAGGCGTCCAACCTTTATCTTAAGTTGTGAATATTATTCAAGACTAACTAAAGAATTGTGACTACCTCATACATATCTAGATGTATGAACAATTCTTCATTTCTCGTAGTCTTTTGACCTTACGATTATTTACTTTTGACAATTATAATAATTAAACTATAAATGTTATTAGATTTGTTAAACTAGAAATCACTTTATAAATATGAAAAGATTGTCAAATACATTATTACATAAAGCAATGCCCGTAATAAGATTGACAATTTGTCATGGTAACCGGTGAGCATCCAAACAATTGAATTAAAATTAAACTTGCCAATTTCACTATTTAATGAAAATAGTATTGTTCAATAGGTCGGATTGAGCCATAACTAACCCCTCATGGTCTCTTTGCCACCAAACCGATATCAACTCTACTGCAGGAACTATTGATAGCAGCATCCATATTCAATTTAAACACACCCACTTTAGGACATTGACATCTCACTCCAGAACTCTGCACCATAACATTAGAGTTACCAGGCAAAGCATTTGGCTCCTTAAAATCTAACAAAAAAGACAGAGACCAGCTAAGAATATCTTCAGACTTGTCCGGAGACGTGCCATGCACCAGGAGATTTCTTCGTTACTAGATACGCCAACGAAGCACACAAAGCAATTCTATATCAGGTTGGAGAAGGATGTGTGGACAACAGACCATCATATCTAGGAAATGAGTACCATCGTGCCACTTCATACATTTAACAAAATGACTCGTAGCTCGACAAGCCTTGAGCTTTGGGCAACCCTAAAGAGCGTGAACCGTGGACTCCGGATTTTCTGACATGTAGGGTACCTAATTTCTGTACTGGTACCTAGAGCAGCAAGATTAACTAGGGTCAAGAGCTAATGATGGCAAGCTTTCCTGACAAAAATCTTGAACTACGTAGGTATCTTGAAACGCCATAAAAATTTCAATCAAGATTCCAAGTCGCTCAAACCAAAAGAACCCTCCTTGGGACACAAACTACGACCCACGCAATAGCATATCAAGGGGCTTCAACGATCCAAGAAGATACTCTGAATAGCATCAATATCATCTTGTAGGAAAGAAGCAAGGATGAAAGAAACATTCCAACCACCTGAGGCCGAAATAAGAGAAATAACTATAGTTAACTAGCCAAACACCTGAGGGGAGTAGACTTTGAAGTTAGTTGGCCTTGGAATTCAGTGATCTCCATGCACCCTCAATAAGGAACTGTCCCCAATCCGCCAATGAGACCCTTCCTTTATGATGTCACGACACCCAAATTAAACCACTCTGAAACACAGACACAGAAGAACACGACTGTGCCTTCAAAAATGAGGAAATTTGGTAATAGCACCCCTTCACAACTCTGTTAGTAAGCTAATTGAGACAATGGATCAGCCTCCAACATTGCTTAGCCAACAAGGCCTTAATAAAATCTGATAAATCTCAAAAGCCAAAACCCCCTATCTTTTCCTATGCACATCTTACTCCAAGAGCACCGATGGATTTTCCTAACCGAATCCGAGCTACCCCAAACCTTGCATAAAAACTGATGTAACTCTTTAATAAGACCTATAGGAAGACGAAAAAGGCTTATTGCGTAGGTCATAATAGAGTGGACCACAGCCTCCAAAAGAATTTCCTTGCCAGCCACTGAAAAAAGCTTATTTCTCTAACCCTTCACTTTATCCCATACATGATCTTTAATAAACGCAAACACTTTCTCCTTGCTCCTACCAGTGAAACTAGGGAGCCCCAAATAACACTCATAGCGCTCTACCAAATTCACCCCAATGATGCTAGCTAGTCTCGCTCCAAAAGCTTTATTTATCGATTTACTCACACACAAAGCTGACTTGTTAAAGTTTACAATTTGGTCAGAAACTCTCGAGTAAAAATCTAATACACGACGAATAGATAAACATTCTAAACTTGATGTCTGAGTAAAAAAGAAGCTATCATTAGTAAAAGAAAAAAAAAACTAGTGGGAATTAGTAGGACCGCCACTGCTGCATTTAAAACCAGAGACCTCACTATTAGAAACAGCTGCATTAATCAAGCTAGAGTGGCCTTTGGCCCAGATCAGAAAAAGATACGTGGAGAGAGTATCCCCTGTCGAAGTCCCCTAGACGGCACCAGATCACCACAAACCCGACCATTGATTAAGAAGGAAAATGATACTAAAGTAATACACCGCATCACTTTGCCAATCCGGTCATTCAAGAAACCTAGCTTTTCCATCATACTGGATAGAAACCTCTACTCCACATGATTATAAGCTGTAGACATGTCAAGCATGAGAGCCAACGAGCCAGCTTTGCGTATTTGTTTCGAAGAACATGAATGCACTCAAAGCCAATAATTGCATTACTCAAAGCCAATAATAGCATTATCCGGAATGTAATGACCCGGGATAAGGCACTATGAGCTTCCGATATCACCTCTCCCAACACTCCCCGAAAGCGGTTGGGAAGAGCTTTTTCAACAATTTTATAAGCCACGTTTCAAATACTAATTGGCCTGAAATCCCCTGAGCAAACCACATTCTGGACTTTCCGAATTAGAGTAATCAAGGTTCCATTAACCACATCTGGAGATTCACCGCCATTAATATACCTGAAGCACACTTTCGAAACATCCTCCCCTACCAACTCCCAATACTTACGATAAAACAAAGTGGGAAGGCCATCAGTACCCGATGCCTTTGTGTGAGCCTAGCTTGATAGACTTCTTCAGCAGTGAAATCTATGTCCAATAGCACACTACTCATATGGGAAAGAATTCTCTCGACCCGCTCTATATCTACATTTGACGGTTCGGCTCTCTTATAAAGTTTATTAAAATAAAATTGAACAATCGCAGCATGCTTTTGGTTCCCTGTATGCCACACACCTCCCTCATCATGTAAACCTAAATTAATATTCTAAGCCCGTCTATGAGGCTTTCCAATGGAAAATTTTGGTATTTCAATCACCACCTCTGAGCCAATCAACACAAGATCTCTACCACTAATACATTTCTTCTTGTTCAAGAAGTTTGTTTAGTTGACACTTCTAGGAACTTGGTTGAATGTTGCTAGTAACTTCTCGTAATTCTTTCTGTTTTTGAGCGATATCCTTTTTCATATCCATTATATTCTTCTTGTTCCAAACTTCAAGACTACCCACACAATTCCGCAACTCACGAGCCACACCATCCATATCACAATTATTGGATACACCGTCCCAGCTCTGTATAACAAGATTCCTACTGTCGTCTTAACATAATATTAGAGTTTCATTTTTAACCACTCACAAAAGTTTAATCATCAGTAGCTGCAAAACATCAGAATTTACCCATATACCTTTCACTTACAAAAATCTGTTACTTTTCTTTTGGCAAACTAACAAAATGTTAATATTGTTTAGAAACCTTACTGTTTTAATTACTCACGACAAATATAACCGGCTCGTTTGATACGTGGGATAGAATATGATTATTTTTATAGGATAAAATATGATGAGATTAATTTTAATGTTATCATGTGTTTGGTACAATATAATATACGATTAAAAATAAAATAATCATGTGTTTAGTGTACAATAGGATATGGTTAACAAAAGAAGAAGAAATTACACACATCTCCCCTATGTTAGTCAAATTTAACAAAATGAATGTTCTTTCTTTTCTTTTCTTTTTTGCCATTTTAAACAAGTTTTTTATTATTTTGTTTTTAGAAAATATAATTGAAAAAGAAATTTAAAAAAAAAAGATATGCTAGAGATCCAAATCTCTTCCTCCCAAAGCCAGTTTTCATGTATAGGCAATTGGTCAATATGGCCCACCTTTCTCTCTCTATCTCTATCTCTATCTCTATCTCTATCTCTCTCTTATTTGTATAGATCGAAATTTTTTAAACTTTAATAAATATCAACTCATGAATTGATACATAATATGATCCAGTTTGTATCTTTATGTGAGACAATCACTCACAAAAGTTATTGCTCTCACTCGAAGACAATTTGTATCTCTTCACATCTCTCTCTCTCTCAACTTTTTCTTCATTGAAATCTTATTTTTTTAGAAACAAAAATCTTCTTGTTTTGATCTTTTTATTTCAGGAAATTCTTTCTACAAAAACCATAAGAATATAGGTTAAAATCATACAAATCATATTCGGGTCAACTAATCAAAAGTAGGGGTGAGCGTTTAATGGATCGGTTTATTTTTCAATAGAACTGATAAAAAACCGATAAAGTTCGGCTTTTGAAAATATGAACCGATCTAATAAAAATTACAAATGTCAATCGATCAAAAACCGACCAAATTGAATCGATTCAGTTCGACTTTTTGTTTTTGGTCCTATTGGACCAAATTCTTGGATTTTAATTATTACACATATTTTCATATTATGACCATTTTGGGTCTTCGACCAAATTAAATTATGGACTTGAACAAATTGAAAATACTAGTTTAAAATAATATTCTTAAAAATCAAAGAAAAAAATATGATGTGATACATTTTCATAGTTTTATAGTTTTATGGACTATTAAACATTAAGCTAAGGTTTTTTTTTTATATATGTTGGATCTTGGTTCGGTTTTCCGGTTTGGGATAACGAACAGGAAAAAAAACCGATCCAATCAGTTTTTAAAAAAATTAATCGAACTGAACCGATCAACATAAAAAAACAGAAAAAAAAAACCAATTGGATCCGTTCAGTTCACCAGTTCGGTTAGGTTTTTTTGCCCACCCCTAATCAAAAGTTCTTATTTCATACAAAGCCAACATTGGTTTGAAGATGATAAGAATAATTTAGAGAAGAGGAGAGAAAGAAGCAGAAAAGAACAACAAAGGAGACAATTTGGTTTGAACTTTTGATATATTCTTTATTAATCAACTCGGTCCCATAAATAGGACTTTGACACAACTGTAAACTTTAAAGATAGAATCACGATTATGTGATAGGGAGGAAACATGATTATCCTCAACCTATCCAGACTCCTACTGATTTACTTCTCTATTGATCAAGACTCCTAACTAATTTCTACTAACTTAATCAAGTGCAACCGATACTAGACAAAAGGCCAACCCCTCTATGCATGGCTAAGTTGGTACGTAACATTCCACCCCTCTAAAATTATCATTGTCCGTAAGGATAAAGTCGGAATAAGTTCGTGAGAAACCACTCGTTTTCCCATATCTCATCTTCTAGCGATGCCCCATCCCATTTCATTAGAACTTCCGACTTGGGCCGATATTTTCCCTTTGAGTTATACTTTCCCTTGTTCTTCAATTTGTCAACAACTCGAATGGTCCGAGGATGGTTGGTTCCGGCCATAGCATGGAAGAGAATTTTCGTGATTGGTTCTGTGTAAGTTGATTTGCTAGGCAATTCTTCAGGTGTGGCAAAAAAATCAAGTACACCTTTTTCGCTCCTTTCACAAGCCTCTCGGCCTGTAATCCGACGAAACGAACCATTAAAAGACGTGATCGATTTTTGGTTGGGTGGAGAACCAAGCGTAATAGTTGTGGTGGAGTGAAAAGTGTTGGATTGGTTAAGGGGTTGTGCGGATTCTCCAGGAGCGAAGGGGTTGATTTTGGTTTCAGATGTGCTCCGAGAGAGGCGTAGGGTCTGGAGTAATGTCATGATATTTTTTAGGGTAGAATGTATTTGGTCAAATCTGGACTAATGACAAGCCAGAATATTGTAAACTCTGTTACGGGACTCGGCATCTATAAACCGAATGGCTCTGATACCACTGATAAGAATAATTTAAAGAAGATGAGGGAAAGAAGCAGAGAAGAAGAATAGAGGAGACAAATTGGTTTGAACTTCTCATATATTTTTTATTAATCAACTCGGTCCCATAAATAGGACTTTGACACAACTGTAAACTTTAAAGATAGAATCACAATTATATGACAAGGAGGAAGCATGATTATCCTCAACCGATCCTGACTCCTACTAATTTATTTCTCTACTGATCAAGACTCCTAACTAATTACTTCTACTAACTTAATCAAGTGCAACCGATCCTAGACAAAAGGCCAACCACTCCTTGCATGTCTAAGTTGGTACAAAATAGAAGAATTTTGGAAAATGGAAAATGGATGAGGTTTTTTCGGATTTTTTTGAGCAGCTAGAAGCCGATTTGTGTGGTTTTTATTTTCTAATAAAAAAAATGAAGACGTAGCCAATCAGATGAAGAAGAAGTTGATATGAGAAGCCGATTAGAAAAATATCTGTTGAAGAAGGCGAAGAATAAGATTTGAAGAAGAAGATCTGTTAGAGAAGAAGCAGATTTGAAAAAGAAGATAAATGGTGTTTGTTTAATTAAGACACGAGATACAAATGAATACCATGCTTTTGGGCATCACTATTTTATCGTAATGGAATGGGATAAAAAAATAAGATGGAACTAATCTATCCCATCCCACGAGCAAGCAAAATATGTAAATGAGACTAAAAATAAACTAATTTTGCATCCACATCACATATACCAATTAGGCCCAAAAGGCCATGTTGGTTGGGGTATATGAACACTGTTTCAGATTTGACCTTTTACAAAGAAATATTTTTTTAATTTTTAATTTATCAATTATACAAAAAATTATGCATATTGAGAGTTGAATCGATAACCTTTCTCTCAAGCCTTAAAGAGTAGACACACTCATACATAGTGGTGTAAATATGGAGTTGACATGAATGGGCCGGCCCGCTTAGCCTATCAAGGAAGGCAGACCATGCCTAGCAGGGCTCGCTTAGGGGGCATGCAGTTCTAGGCACGGCCCGACACGTATGGCCGGCGTGCCATGCCCAACCGTCGGCACGACGGACTAAATTATATAAAATAAAAAACTTTTAAAAAAATATTTATAAAATTAAAATGTTTTAAATATAAATGATATTGAAGAGTATTGAATCATGGTTCATAACCTTTATTTAGATATGTAAATTTTCATTTATGATTCCCTCCTTTTTATATTGGTTAGACCTCTCTTCAATGCTTTTATTTATCCGATATGAGATATGAAATTAAATACAACTATGGTTATAAGCAATTACTATGACCAATATTAGAGAATAATACTATGTGAATGATATTTAATGATTATATATATGATTTTTGTTTATAAATGGAAAAGATAGAAATTATTGTATAATAATATAATATCAATAGATGGTTTATTTGATTTTTTTTAACAAAACCATTATTTAATTTTAATAGACCTCTCAACTCTCTCTATGTTTTCCATATTTAGATAAAAAAAAATATACTCAAGAGTATATCATTATGTTATATACTTGTATCAATGAATGGAAATGAAAATTCTATCACACATCCCACATCGGATAAACAAAAGGAATGAATAGCGATATAACATATATAAAAATGAGAAAAAAGTAAAGGAAAATATACTTACTTGGACAAGGGTTATGGGTCACATCCCAATACTATATGATGTCCATACTTTAAGATATTATTAACAAATTTCAAAAAAAAAAAAAAAGGTGGGTCGGCCCTTTTGGCCCGCCTAGCCGGCACGGCACGACCCGCCATGGCCGTGCCCACGTGCCGTGTCGAGCCCCTAATTGGGCGTGTCATGCCAGACCCGGCCTGTTTTGGAAAACGGGCCCGACAGACCATGCCAAAACGGACCGGGCCGATCCAGTTTTACGCCACTACTCATACACAACACCAAGAAAACAATATATTTTATGTATTTACATATTTTATATTTTTATGAAAACAAAGCATATTTTACAAAAATAAACATATTTCATGAAAAATAAATTCAAGAAAAAAAAACATATTTCAGGAAAACAAAAAAAAAATCACAATTTTTTTTGACAAAAATAAACATTTCTCACCAAAAAAAAAACATTATTATTGAGAGGTATTTTTGTATAATTTAGTTATGGCTTGAACTGAAATGTTCACATATAGTTATTACTGATCAAAATATGTTGAAAAACAAATTCCAGTTAAAATAGGAGGTTATTTTTTAATAATTTTCTCAATTGAGAAACAAAATGTATTTTTGACAAATACGGTTTAAGATATGTTACAAAAGCTACTTTGTTAAACCATCATCAAGCAATGAATCTCATGTGATATTCAATGCAATTATTGTAATTGTTTAGGTCATAAATCTTATGTATTCAAAATTAAATTGAACACATATATTGGCATAAAGACAGTACAAGTTTTTAGAGGAATCAAGACCAACATTCAAGGTTCTAAGAAGATTTGGATACCAAATAACAAAACTTGAATATTTTTGTAGGTATCTAAGAAAGAAATATGGGTGGTTCCTTGATCGAGGCTTGTGGTAGTGAGCACTCAAGAATTTACAAGTCTCTCAAAGCAATATATACATAACATTGGAGACAAACAAATGAAAAGATTATGATTAGTTTTCTTAACACGAGCAAACGGAGGATTGTCTTTTTATAAACAAAAAAAAAATTATCAGGTGACACTGATTTCTCGTACTATATTGGATTTTAATATAATAGAACAAAATGTATTGTCGTATTAGGTGCAAGCTTTTAATCTACAATTATTTTTTTCAAGTTTACTTTTGAGCTGTATAAGACTAGATTCAAACAATAGAATGT
The DNA here is from genome assembly GCA_032871835.1 of Dipteronia dyeriana. Lineage (NCBI taxonomy): Eukaryota > Viridiplantae > Streptophyta > Magnoliopsida > Sapindales > Sapindaceae > Dipteronia > Dipteronia dyeriana. The sequence goes on along the minus strand of CM065302.1, from coordinate 46,263,109 downwards.
TAAGAACCAATTTGATTCCCAAATGGTAGAATTAGGAGTTGGATGGATTAGGCGTTTAGAACAATGGATCTAGCTCCATAGGCAACCCGAGCGAATCGAATCATGGTTCCAATGTTAGACAATTTCAACTGATACAACCAAAACAGTAAATTGATGTAAAAATCAAATCCAACAATTACACTAAATCTCAACTCTCCAAATGAAAATTTTGGTTTATCTACAGCGATTCATCAAATTTGATGTCTTGTGACTACTACAAATCTATTTTTTATTTTTATTTTTTTAATATCACATCGTTAATTTTTATTTTAAAAGTTACAAATTTAATCCTCCAATACTCAATTAGAACAATATGCTTCAAAAAAATATATTATTGGAAATTTTTTATTGAAATCTTTAAAATAACGTCAATATTGATATACATATTTAAATTAATTAATGTATTTACTAATTATAAATTTAATCAATTTAAAATTTTATAATCATTTAAATATTTATCGAAAGAATATTCTTTAAATATATTCTATTCAAATAAAATTTGATGTGAAATATTGAAATAAAAAAAATGGTATAAACATATTCTTCCAATATTCTCCTTTAACATCAAATTGGTGGTGTAAGATTTAGCATCGTACATTGCAAGTGTTCTTAGATCCAAATTTTTCTAGCTTGGAAAAGGACAATGAATGTCCAATTTATAAAAAGAATTATCACATGAACATAACAATGAACGTTATGTTGTCTAAATTTGATTATCAAATAATATGATACGATCGTAATTCATTCATTTAAATCATGTAAATCTAATACATGATTTAAATTGTAGCCACATCATTTAGACAAGTAGCATTATTTGTAAAATAAACAAGACATAATGTACCAGTGCACCAGCTCCACCCGATTCAAACTCATTATATATTTTGACATTAATACCCTTGTTTCTATTATGTATGAACTGTTATCCTTGTCGCTGCAGCTTTGAGTCAAACTGACTGACATTTATTGTTAGTTTAGCTGTCCACCCTGAGCCTGAGGCAGGGTGCTGCTAGCTGGTACCTTTTTCCCTCCACTGACCGACATTTATTAACAACCATTCTTTTATTACTATAATAGTATTCACTACCCGCTCTACTATTTGTCTCATGACTGCACAATAATAATGGATATTATCATTTTCGTCCCCCAACGTTTACATATACATCGTTTTATCCGCTTATGTTTAAGTTATTTAACGAAGATTCCATTTTACCCTTAATCGGGCAATAAATAGAGCTGTCAAAATAACCCATGATCCGCAAACTCAAGGTTGATAAACGGGTTCAAGTCGGCTTTAAATGGGTTAGAGTCATAACCAGGTCCATCCATTTAACTTGTTTATTATATGTGTCGTGTTAGGTTTTAGTAAATGGGTTCGTTGATGACCCGTTTAACCTGTTTATGATAGGGTATATTTGTAATTTTTAACATTATATTTGTTATAGGAATTTTTTGATAGCATGACAAGTCAGTATGATCACCTAAAAACATGGTGATTAGATATACCACGTCACAAAAGTCAGGAAAGATCAACCAAAGGCAGTTAATAGATATCTCAAGGCCTAGTCAAGATCATCCAAGATGGTTGGAAAAACTAACTGATCAGACATAAATAAATTGGTCGGGGAAACTAGCAAATAGGGTAAAGACAACTTGGTCGGGACCATCCGATCGGGACAAATGAGGTCTGGTCCGGAGTAGATAGTTGGTCAGTTAAACAACACATGAGAGATATTAAAGACAACCACGACTCAAATACGAAGAAGAATGATCTTACTCAAACAAGAAATCTAGAACCACACTTCGATAAGGAAATATCCTTATTTCCTCTCTAGTGTCAAAGAATTCTATTCAGAAAAGAACTCAAAGTTTTCAGAATGATAAACACCAAACAGGAAATGAGTCCAAATCAAGCAATAACTCTACTCTTCTAGAAGACTGCACACCGATCGGGAAATAAGTCTAAAAAAGACTATTCAACTAGAATCCTACGAAGACTCTAATTCAATATACAATATCTCGAAAACAAGAAAGAAGACAAAGACGGCTTCAACAAGTAATCAGTTATAATTAAATACTACCACATTCCTTATTTGTATAACAATGATTTGGGTTCTATACATATATAAATAGACTCATAATCTTATTGTAAAACATATACAACAACACATAAGAAAATATACAAGAAAAAACAAAAAGATACGCCAAAAAAGAGAGATTGAGTGTGTAATTATTACATTATAGTGAATTTCTTCTCGCTGTCATCGGTAACCGTGGACGTTTTCCCGCTTTGGGGTTTTACCACGTAAACTTATGTGTGCATGTTTTCTTCTCTTTTTTCTATTTTCTTCATAACATCTTCGACAATTAGCAAAACTTGTTAGACGCGTTATCAATATTATACGATCCAAAAATCACCGTCAACAAATGACGCTAGAAGAAGGGGTAGAACTTAACTTCGAGGAACCCTCATGAACAGAGTGTAGAAGGAATTTCGATGTAGATCAACTACAGGACCCGTAGTAAGAGCTTTGGTCTTGACCAAATCCAGAGGAAGAATATTGTGAAAAAAAAACTCAGAGCTTCAAAATGGTGTTATTACAATGGGTCACATCTATAAAAATCAAGAGCATCTCAGCGACTACAACATAAACAGACGAAACACCGAGATACTCTAGCAAGGCCTAAAAAATGGGTGCTAGGGGGCGGATTATCTATTCTACCAGCCTTAGAATATACGCAATTAAGTAAATTCGTGAACAGAGTTCTGAAAAAAAAAATACTATTCTTCAGGGAAATAGCTTAGCTGCTTTCAGTTTTTATTTAAGATATTCTTAGTTTGCTTTTTGTTTTTAGCTTTTCTAACAATTTTTAGTATTGTTAATTTGCAGATCAATTAATAAAGAATGCAAGAATGGTGTTCAAATTTTTAATAATCATCTTTGTTATAAAAAATAAACTCGCAGGGCCGACATTTGTCGTGGTGGGTGCAGGTGCCCGAGAGATTGATAAGTCGGTTGTTAGAGATCCTGCTCGCTTGTCGAACAAACTGGGTGCACATAAAGCACTGTCAGCAATCCGGCCACCCCGAGATGCCGATTTTACAGGGAAAAAACACTCAGGTACGCTATCGGGAAAAACCTGGTGAAATGTGTTTGGTTGTGTTTGTATTTCACTAACGATTCGGCCAAACCCTTGTAAACAGACAAAACCGGGAGATGTCCTTGGTGACTTGTTTACATGGGAAAAACAGGGAAAAATGGGGCAAGGTTCCCAGAACACTTCTTGGCTGAAGATTCAAGACGGTCGGGAATTATCCTGAGTAAAAAGCCAGGAAACCGATCGAAGAATCGAGACAGTCGAGAATTATCCATAGCAAAGAGTCGGGACACCGACTAGTCCAAAAAAAAAGTTAGGAATTATCCTGAGTGAAAGGCCAAGACACCGATCGAATCAAGACAGTCGGAAATTATCCTGAGCAAAGAGCCGGGACACCAACTAGTCCAAAAAAAAAGAGTCGGGAATTATCCTGAGCAGGGAGCCAGGACACCGACTGGCCTAACTACAAGGAGCAAAAAAGAGTCCAAAACTGATCAGTTTAATAAGACACTTGATCAGTTTATAAAAAAAATGAAATCGATCAGTTTAATAAGATACTTTATCGGGTTAAAGTGATAAGATCAGAAGTGTCAAAAGATCAAAATTATTTAAATCCCCTTCATTGCGTCGTCAAGAGCTCATCTCACGGATTTGAGGGGGTATTGTTATATGGATTTTTTGATAGCATGACAAGTCAGCATGATCACCTGAAAACATGGTGATTAGATATGCAATGTCACAAGAGTCAGGAAAGATCAACCAAAGGCAGTTGATAAATGATCTCAAGGCCTAGTCAAGATCACCCAAGATGGTATGGAAAACTAACCGATCGGGCATAAATAATCTGGTCGGGAAAACTACTCGATCGGGTAAAGACAACTTGGTCGGGACCATCGGATCGGGACAAAAGAGGTCTGGTCGGGAGTAGATAATTGGTCAGTTAAACAACACTTGAGAGATATTAAAGGTAACTACGATTGAAATACGAAGAAGAATGATCTTACTCAAACAAGAAATCTAGAACCACACTTCAATATAGAAATATCCCTATTTCCTTTCTAGTGTCAAAGAATTCTATTCAGGAGAGAACTCAAAGTTTTTAGAAGGATAAACACCAAACAGGAAACGAGTCCAAATCAAACAATAACTCTACTATTCTAGAAGACTGCACACCGATCGGGAAATAAGTCTAAAAAAGATTATCCAACTAGAATCCTACGAAGACTCTAATTTAATACCCAATATCTCCGAAACAGGAAAGAAGACAAAGACGGCTTCAACAAGTAATCGGTTATAATTAAATACTACCACATTTCTTTATTTGTATAACAAGGATTTGGGTTATATGCACATATAAATAGACACATAATCTCATTGTAAAACATATACAACATATAAGAAAATATACAAGAAAAACATAAAGATACGCCAAAAAGGAGAGATTGGGTGTGTAATTCTTACATTATAGTGAATTTCTTCTCGTCGTCACCGGCAACTGTGGACATTTCCCCACCTTGAGGTTTTACCACGTAAACTTATGTGTGCATATTTTCTTCTCTTTTTTCTATTTTCTCCATAACATCTTCGACAATTAGGAAAACCTGTTATACGCGTGATCAATCCTATACGATCCAAGAATCACCGTCAATAATATTATATAACTGAAATTTACATACATATATAATATCACTTTAACTTTTAACGTTCAAACTCATACCCTAAAATAAATAGTCTCATGTTATCTCCAGAGTTCGGACTCTACCTTTCACGTTGAGATTCTTCTATCCTACTTCTTACCCACCCACTTTAAATTTCTATCTTTATTGTCATCTCTCTTCATATACAAAAACTGTTTCTTTAGGTTTCCTAGAAAAAATATATAAGAACAATGGCCTCTCAATCAATCAATCATTAGTCCAACATCTTTTAACGTTTTAGAAGGCATAAAACAAGCCAACAATCAACAATCAACAATCAACTTCATCTTCGTCCTCTATGTTGAGATTTCCATTTTTTACTATTCATCTTCTTCATCATCAACAACAACAAAGCATTCAAGGGCCAATTTCGTAAACGTGTCACGGGTAAATCTAAGTAACCAATTTACTTAAATGGGTCGTGTTGCGTTACAAAGGGTAGACCCGTTTACTTAAACAAGTCATATCGGGTTAAGGGTAAACGAGTTGACACGTTTAATTCAACGAGTCGACACGTTTAATTCAACGAGTCGTGTCGGCCCACAAACCCATTTTGACAGCTCTAGCAATAAATGATTATTATGCCCTCGAGATATTTTAAAAATAATAATAAAACATTACAATTTTTAAAATTAGTAATAAAAAAAAAAGAAATAGGATGCACCATCCATCATTAGTCCTTATCTTTGTCTTCATCATCACCACCGTCCATCTCCAACACCAAACCCTAATCACCATTACTCAAACACCAAACTCTAGCCATTGCCGCAACAACTCATACCAAACCTTAGCCATTACTACTACCACTCTAACACCAAACCCTAGCAACCGGAACCTCTCAAATAACCAAACCCTAGCCGCTCTACCACTCAAATACCAAACCTAGAAAAAATAAACAATTCATAATCACTATTAGCAACAAATTGCACCAAACCTATATAAGGTATGAGGTTCTACACTTCTACACTCGAAAACAACTTATTGAAAAACTCATAATAACCTTCTGTCCTTGACAAATTGGGATGGGAATTTTTCCCTGAATCCTCAAATCCCCACTTTCTCATGCTTATTTAAGGGGAAAAAATTGTATTCAAATGGAGAAATGAGGAAGGATAGAGATGAATTTCATCCCCAAATTAAAATGGAGACGAGGATGTGGGGCCTTCCCCTCTTATATCCTCATATAATATATATATATCATATGGTATATATATATATATCATATGTTATATATCATAAATAATCATATAATAAAATACTTTGTTAACTACAAGATGGCATGTGTACTCTTATTTAATGTTTATAAAATAATCATATAATAATATAAATCGAGCTAATATATAAAAACTGATCCTCATGGTGTCACGTGCCGCCGTAAGAGAGTTTTGGATTTAAATACATTAATTTCTTTCTATATTAACAAATCGCACTCTGTATTATTACACAAGTTAAATAGGCACACATGATTACAATTAATAAATACAATAAATAAATTATTTAAACCGTTGGTGTATCCTCTCTCTAAACCATTTATGTCCCCTCATCTCTCTCAATTTTCTCTATAAAAACATCCAAAATCTCACATATTTTCCATCTCATTCCATTAAATTTCTTGGCAAACTCTAAACAAGCAGTGGATTGGATGTCGTTGGGTGGTAATAGAAATTTCAAAAGGGTTTTTTATAAAAAATATTTTGTTGAATAATTTTAATCCTTAAGTTTTTCGTTTTTTTATTATTATTGATTCTCCCTCACAAGCAAACTCAAAACAAGCAGTGGGGAATTTGATGGCGTTGGGTGGTGAGAGTAATTTCTACATATTTTTTTTAATATTTAGTTGAATAATTTTAAATTCTTTTTTAGGAAACACTTTAGTAGTTAAAAGGTTTTTGGACTGATCATGAAATTTTAACTTTGACGGTCTTGGATTTTCAATTACCTGTCCACTAAGGTGTTCGCTATGGAATCATCCTACAAGGCTAGCATGTTGTTCATCACCACCAATGTAGAAAATCAATGAATCGGTTGAGACTTAAGATGTGCTTTGTACTTATGAACGATGGATTCAACAAACAGATTATTACTAAGTAACACTATATTGCCTCTTAAAAAAATACTGTATCCACTCCGATTTTTGGGTATCTAATACATTTTTCCTCAGATTTTTTTAACGGAATTTATACATATTTTTTGTTTTGCAAATTTTTTTCTTTATATTTTTTAATCTTTTTGTTCTCTTTTCTTTTTTATTTTAGAATGTATTAATTATGCATTGAATACAAGATTATTATTCCCAAAATAATTATTTTTGAATTTTAATTATCTAAATAAATAAAAATAAATAAATAATTTTCAAAACATCAACATTGTAATATCAAATTAACGGTAATCCATTTTTTTAATATATAATTAATGAACAATTCTAAGAACATATTAGTTGTATTATATTAATGATATTATGATAACATAAAAAATAGTTTTTAATCAATTATTAATAGTAACACATTATAAACATTAATTATTGCATTCAATTCAATAGATTCTTTTCCTAAATATATGAAATTCATTCATAATTTATATATATATATACATATGGTAATAAATAATATTATGAGACAGACGCTTGAAAAAAAAATCAAATGATGAATTAATAAAAAAGTAGAATTTATTTAGAAAATAAGTGTAAAAAAATAAATTAATTTATCACTTGGTATGACAATATCCTCCTTGGACTTTTTTTAAAAATTTAATACTTCTACAAGTATTTCCAGAATGTGCGTTTTTTCTTAGATATACATACATACATATATATATATATTATTTTCAAGTAAATTGGGGTGTATTTAGAGGTTTCAAAATTTTAATTTATTAAAATGAAATGTCTTAAGAAAATAAATGTGAAAAAATGGATTGTAGATAGTTAAGGGTCAGTTTGGTATTGTTTTAACTTTTATAATAATCACTGTTAGCTGAGCTGAAAAAATAATCATCTGTTAAGTTAATCGACAGATGTTTGGTTAATTGTATTTTTAAAGCTATTGTATAACTCAAAAGCAGTATACATATATTTGGTAATTTTATTGTAAAAGTGCTGAGATTAGTTATAATGACTAAAATATACATGAGTTTAGAACCCTATTTCATTTTTTTCATTAACTATATATATAATAGAATATTTAATTTTGAAATGAATCATGGTATATAAATGATTTTAACTTGATTTTATAAGGATAATAATGAAATTTTAAACGATACATTAAATACTAAATAGGTTATTCCATAATCGCTTTGAAAAAGTAATATTTCATCTACTTCTCAAAATCACTATCAAAACTAAAATAAGCGAAATTCTCTCTCTAAGGTTCTCTGCTCTCTCTAAAACCCTAGGTGAGTGTAGTAAGTTTGATCTTTGGGGATCACTTTTTTCACTCGATTAGAGCTTAGGTTTTATTCTATTTTATTCTTTCTTTTATTCTTCTTGTTTGCTGTGACCATGAGCGCGGATGAGGTGGCTAGATTATGTTTGGCATTAACCTTGAAGGATAGAGAGGGCCCTCGGATGCCTTTACAGATGAATCTGAAAGAGAATGGAGCAAAAAAATGGGTTTTCAACTGTTAGGCAAACTGTTCTTCAATAGGCTTGTGATTAGGGATGCATTCATTAGCCTATTTCCTTATATAAGGTGGATGGATTTGATATCGAAGTTATCTCGGGGAATACATTCTCCTTCACCTTTAAAAATGCTAGTGACCGGTGGCAAGTTCTACAAGGGAGACCGTGGTGTTTTGATAAGGCATTATTGGTCCTAGAAGAGCCAGATGGAAATGGGGATATGCAGGGAATGAGTTTTAATAAAGCGGCCTTTTGGGTTCAGATTCATAATGTGCCGCTAATATGTATGACGATAGAAATCGACAAATTCCTCAGAGGGCTGAGAGGGGATGTAAAGGAAATTGATACAGGGAAGTCGGGTGATTGTGTGGGTAAATATATACACGTTCCGATAGTTGTTGGAGTGGATAAACCTTTATGACGGATCTTACAGGTGGATGTCATGCGAGATGGGAAGGAATCGGTTATGCTCCTCAAGTACTAAAGTCTGCCAAAATATTGCTTTAGGTGTGGTTGCATGGGCCATGTAGTATGAGATTGTCTAGAGGTGAAAGAAGAGGATGAGCCTTAAGACTATGATCAGCTATTTGGCTCTTGGCTTAAAGCCGATAGTCCTATAAAACTAGAAAAATCCTGCCAGTAGAAAGAGGGTGGTACCTATGAGGATGATAAAATTATGATGGGAGACCTAGCTACTTTACTAGCAGGGGATAATAAGGCAGTTGATCAAGGCGAAACTAGCAAAAGATCCCGACATGCCAGATCGATTACCAATACAGATTGAGAGAAGTTGACGACGACTATGGAGGGATTTATGGCACTCTGGGAACTTGTGGAATGCATCGGTAGGGAAGGAGGCAGAGTCAACCAATGTAGTAAATCATTCCATGCACGTAAGAATCTTGAAAATATTTTGGCCATGGAAAAATTACCACAAGGTTCCCCTCAAAAAGTGGCGGATCTTCGGGAAGTAAGTCAAAACCTTAAGGAATGGAATTTTGGCATGCAGTAGATGGGGGATGTAAGGACTCAAATAATGAGGGGCGGATCAAAATTGTATCTCATGTTGATGGGCCTCATACTGTTATAGTTTCACAAAACAACCTAGATGAGCCACATATGGTAGACAAGCCAGCTTGGGCCTCAACTGAAATGGATATGGATGGCTCCTCTTAAAAACACAACGATTTGGTTGTAGGAATGGCTATAGAGGGAGATGAGGTGGTTGAAGTTCAACATGAGGAAAAAGTGGGTAAATGGAAAATATGGGATAAAGATGGTGTCAAGAATCATTTTCGGTTAGTTGAAGGCATTAAATTGGGGAAACGATCTACTAGTAAATAGGAGGCGAATGCAGGAAAGAAGTAAAGGATTAACAATAACGGAGAGGAAATGGATACATACTGTAATGTTTTATTAGTGGGGGTCGGTCTATACCGGCCTACTAGCCGTAATGAAAACATTAGTTTGAAACATCTAGGGGTTGGGTAGTGACGGGCGTTCCAAATCCTACTTTGATTCAAGCAAGTATATAAGCCCAAATTGGTGTATATAATGGAAACAAAATCAAATCATGTTCGTATGGAGTGGATTCGTGTCAAATTGGGCTACTGTGGTAAACTTGTAGTTTATAGCGATGTCATGAATGGCGGTTTATGTTTATTATGGGACGATAGTATTGATATCAATCTAATATCCTACTCAACGTACCATGACGTGCAAGTCCTGGTCCAAAGAGGCATTACATGGAGGTTTACTGGTGTTTATGGACATCATGTGTCCTCTCAATGGTTACATTCTTGGAATCTCTTACGTAGATTGCACAGTATGTCCTCTCTGCCTTGGGTTTGTGTAGGAGATTTTAATGAAATCCTAAAGAATTCAGAGAAAAAATGTGGTAGCCAACGTTCCCATTCTCTGATGGATGCTTTCCGATCAACTATAGATGACTACGGCCTATAAGACCTAGGTTTTTCAAGACCGAATTTCACATGGTCCAATAAAAGGGAGGCATTTAGACCAGTGTGTGAGTAACTTTCAATGGATGAACATATTTGTGAATGCAAGAGTTAATCACGTTGAGTTTTGGAAGTTTGACTATCGGCCGATTCTTTTAGACACCTTTTTTATCATGACTCCAGGTGGTCGAGAGGAAAGAAAATCGAGTAGCCGTTTTCACTTCAAAAAATGTTGGTCGAATATGGAAACGTGTTCAGACATTATCCACTGAGTGTGGGAGGGCTCGGGAACTGGTCAAGACATTAAGGGACTGGTCTCCAAAATCCGTGTGTGTACGAATCAACTTTCGATTATCTATGGTTAAAGCTGAAAACACATGAAAAAGGATATTATAAGGAAACATGAGGAGTTACGAATAGTCTCTAGTGTACTGCATCACGACTCATGGAGGGAGGTGCAAAAAATTAGACGTGACCTAGATAAGTTGCTGGATTATGAGGAATTTTATTGGCGACAAAGATTGCGCGAGAGCTTGCTGTAATGTGGTGATAAAAATACAAACAATTTTGATGTGCATATCTCGTCAAGACGTACCAGAAATTTGATCAAAGGGTTGCTCGATGAGAATGGTGTGTGGCAGGATGATAGTTTGGCCATATCGGCTATGGTGGAGCGATATTTCTCCGAGCCTTTCTGCTCTAGTCAACCGAGATACATGGCTATGTAGTGGGTATTTGAGTGTGTTCAACCGTGTTTAGCTCTAAAAAATAGTGCTTTCCTTGACGTTAATTTCACCTCGGATGAGATTAAAAGAGTTGTTTTTAACATGCACCCTACCAAAGCTCCCGGATTGCATAGGTTACCTGCTCTTTTTTATCAAAAATATTAGCAAATTGTAGGGGATAAGGTCACTACGGCTTGCTTGAATGTTCTGAACCATGGTACCAGTTTGGAGGAAGTAAATGAGACCCTTATTGTTTTTATTCCTAAGGTGAAAAAGAGTCGAGCATTTAATGGATTACGGCCCTATAAGCTTATGTAATGTTCTTTACAAGATGGTGGCTAAAGCTTTTGCTAACCAGTTCCGTGTTGTGTTAAATAAGATCATCTCTAAGACTCAAAGCGCATTTATTCCTGGTCGATTGATATCTGACAATGATATAGTGGGATTTGAATGTATGCATGCACTAAAGAGAAGGAAAAAGGGACAGAAATGGTCAATGGAAATTAAATTAGACATGTCCAAGGCCTACGATCGTGTCGAGTGGAACTTCATCTCAGGTATGTTATGTAGACTGGGTTTTTCAGAGGCTTGGATAGATAGAATAACACAGTGTGTGAAATCTGTCTCTTTTTCTTTTCTAATATATGGTGAAGTTTATGGATCCGTAAAGCCTTCTCAGGGTTTAAGACAAGAAGACCCGTTGTCGCCATATTTGTTTTTGATCTATGCAGAACGATTATCGCGTTTATTCTTTAAAGTGCAGCAACGTAAGGATTTGGCTGGTTTTCGTTGTAGTAGAAGGGAGCCTAAAATCACCCATTTATTTTTTACGGATGATAGTATGATCTTTACCAAAGCTTCAGAGAAGGATTGCAGATCTCTTAAGTGTATTCTTGATTGTTATGCCGAAGCGTCGAGACAGGTTGTCAATTTCCAGAAATCAACCATTTGTGTTACTATGAGAGTTTCTAGAGGGAGAGCGGAGAACCTAGCTGGCATTCTTAGTGTCTGTATGGTTGAGTGCCATGAACAGTACTTAGGCCTCCCAAGTTTCGCTGGAAACAAAAGACCTTTTTACTAGTATTTGCAATAGGATGTGGGACAAAGTGAAAGACTAATAGAGTAAGTTTTTCTTAGCTGATGGTAAGGAAGTGCTTCAAAAGGCAGTAGTTCAATCTATTCTGTTGTACTCCATGTCCATTTTTCGATTCCCTAAGGTCCTTATTTTCAATCTTCAAAGGCTAATTGCCAGATTCTGATGAGGCTCGGATGGGGAGAGAAGCAAAATCCATTAGTTAAGTTGGAGTAGACATGTTGGCGGTTCGGTTCAAACTGGTGAACAGAACCGAAATTGAAACTTAAGAAACCAAAACCGAAACCAAAACCAAAACCAAACCGTCATGTAAGGTTCGGTATCGAAATCAAAACCGGACAGAAATGGTGCACTGTAGCGGTTCGGGTTCCTGTTCTAATTTTAACCTAACGGTTCCACCATTTTTTTTTTACTAAACCGTTATAGGAGAAAACAAAACTGACCGCGGAACCGTCGGAACTGGATTGAAATTGCATATTTTGGTTCAGGTTCCTCCGAAACCGACGGCAAGTCTAAGTTGGAGTCGTTTGTGCCATAGCAAAGATCATGGTGGTTTGTGGTTCCTTGAGTTAGCGACTTTTAATCAGGCTATGTTAGCCAAGCAAGTATAGAGACTTCCTCATCATCCAAATTCTTTGGTTGCTAGATTTCTTAAACATTGTTATTTTGCAGGCTGAAGCTGGATCGTCAAGTTCATTTGTGTGGAAAAGCTTTGTTTGGGGTAAAGAATTGCTTGAGAAAGGCACGAGATAAAGAGTTGGTTCGGGTGAGTCTATTCTTATTTATCAGGACCGCTGGTTACCTCGATCTCGACTTTCAAAGTCTACTCTCCTTCGATTCTTAGGGAAGATGCTTTGGTTAGTGATCTGAAGTTTTTTTCTAGGCGTTGGAAATGAGGACCTGATTCCCAGTTCCTTTATGCCAGATGATGATTAGTGTATACATAGTATCCCTTACTCCTCGGTACGTCGCCAGGATTCGCTAATATGGCATTTTGATAAAATGGGGATTTTCTCGGTTAAGAGTGCTTATCATCTTAGGTGCTCGGCTTCTGTTTCTTTGTTATCTTTTGGTTCGGGCTTAGTTGCCTCCGAGTCAAGATGGAAATATTTGTGGCATCTGATGCTGCATGCTAAGGTTAAAGTGCACATTTGGAAAGCTTGTAGGGATTGTGTTCATGTGATGTCTAACTTGCTTAAACATGGGCTGCTGGTGGATTGTTGGTGTGCTATGTATGGAAATAAAGCTGAAGCCATCTTTCATGCGTTGTGGGGATGCTTTCTTTGAAAGTGGTAAGAAGTAGTTTTGTTAAGATTAAGGTTGTTGGTATTTTTGGATAACATGCACTTTTTATATTTCATGTTTGCATGCAAGTCCCAATTGACCGCAGAGGAGATGGACTCTTTGTGATTGGTGTTATGGAGAATTTGGTTTCAAAGGAATGCCTCAGTCCACAATTCTACTGCTACCAATGTCACCGATATTGTTCCTTGGGTAGAATTTTTTTTGGCTAATTTCAGGCGAGCCAATGTTATGGTAGGAAGAGTCTCTGGTGTGTGTGTGTGTGTGTGTGTGTGTGGGTAGATTAAGCAATCTTGGAGTCCTCTTGATCAAGGGATCTACAAAATTAACTCTGATGCTGCGATTGATGTCAATAGGATTAGAATTGGCACTGGTGATATCATTCGTGATTATAGGGGTTTGGTTATGACTTCGTGTACTCAGATGTCTCCGGTGAACTTTTCTCATCATATGGCGGAAGCCTTAGCAATTCTGTGTGGTCTTCGTCTTGCTGCTAACTCATGTTTATAGCCCTGTGTTGTCGAATTTGATTCCTAACTAGTGTTGTCTATGATCAATTCAGGCAGTGTTCCTTTGTCCGATATCGGGCTAATTATTGAGGTTATTTTAGATCTTATGACGGGCCCTCTCAAGTGCACAATGTGTTTTATTTCTCGAAAAGCTAATATGGCCGCTCATTTCCTGGCCAAGCTTGGTGTTGTTTCTGATCATGATAGTTTTTGGATGGAGGAGGTCCCACAGAGTGTGGCTCCGATTGTTCTGGGGGAAACCTCACCACTGCTGTAATCCTTTTTCTGGTTTAATGAAATTTTTTTTCTTCAAAAAAACAAAATCACTGTCAAAACTTACCAGATATCGATTAATCACTTTTGAAAGTTTTAGTAGACATCATTTTACGTTAAAATTATAAAATAATCTGATTTTAACTTTTTAAAAACAATGTCAAACTGGCCCTAATATTGATAGTTATTTATCTCTATATAAATGTATTTATTTATAATTCGGTTTCAATTTTTACTTTTCTTTTCTTTTCTTTTAGATTGTTTAGAATATATTAACTATTTCTATTTTTTATTTTTTTTTAATTATTCTTATAAATGGCAGTAAATAAATATTTTACAAAGCAAATTAAAATATTAATTGTAATACCAAATCAATGGCAATCTGTTTTTTTATGGAATTAATGGTAAACTATAAAAGCATATCAATAGAAATATATTAATGATAACATAACAAAAATTAAATTATTATTATTATTATTATTATTATTATTATTATTATTATATATATATATATTGCTAAAGAGATAGAGAGCATTTTAATTAATACAATAAATAATTTTTAATTACCCTTTATAATTGTTAGGATTATGCTCGATAGTAAGGGGTCGTTTTTTTTTTTGTCTGAAAACTGAACAGTCTTAAATTTTTCAAATGACTGAATAGGGACTGAAATCTAAACCCGAATGCCATGTTTTTTTTTCTCATATCTGAATGTATTGTAAACACGTTTATTTTTTTAAAGTAAAATTGTCTGAATATAAGTAATTTTACATGTATACCTATGTTAAACAATTATACATATAATATGGAATAAAAACAATCCAAAAATAATAATTATATATGAACACATATGCTAATGATCTTCATCTTTGATTACAAACAAACTTCATTTTTCTAAGAAAATAAAATGTTTTTTTTTTCAAAAAAAAAAACATCAGGAAAACTCGCACAAAACACTATAATATATATATATATATATATATATATATATATATATATATATATATATATCACCATAATATCATAATAAAGTATCGATATTAAACACCGATATGCACAGTGATTAGGGTTCTTTTTTTTAAGCTATTTAAAATAAACAATATATTAAAATAAAGATTTCTATACCATATGTAATTTTGATGAAATTGGAAATATGTTATATATGGGGGGATAGTATCGAAAAAAAAAAATATTGTATTTAATGCAATTCAGTGATTTGCAATTAAGTTAAAAGTCAAGATTTTTTACTTTTTATTTTACGTTGTTTTTTAGGATTTTTAAGTTGTTTGACCACTTAAAAAAACAAACAAAACAACTTAATAATTATGATTCAGATCCATTAAGTTTTAAGTGGAAAAAACAAACGACCCATAAGAGTGTAATAATATATTTGACAATCTTTTTATATTAATAAAGTGATTTCTAGTTTAACAAATCGTATAGCGTTTATAGTTTAATTATTATAATTGTCAAAAGTAAACAATAATAAGGTCAAAAGACTGTGAGAAAAGAAAAATTGTTCGTACATCTGGATATGTATGATGTAGACACAATTATTTAGTTAGTCTTGAATAAAATTCATAACTTAAGACAAAGGTTGGGCACATTTATCTTGTCAAAGTTGTAGATTCTTTTTCTAGTATTTGAGTGGGATCAGATGTGTTATGATGAGTCAAAAACCATCAAAGTGTGGTGTTTTTGGGCAAAAGAATCTAGTGTACTGGGTGCATTGAATAAGATCACAGTGAAATACTTTATCCAGAACCGTCGATGGATAAAAGTTTTCACTTGAAGACAATCGGCTATCTCAATCCTGAGATAAATGATGGACTTATGGTTACAAGTATTATCATTTGAGTTATCAATGAGTATGATTATATAGCATAGTCTATCCTCGATAGTTTGGTGATATTCATTTGTTAATCGATAGAGGACTTCATTTCATTTATTAAAAGAGAGTAGAATATCATCATATGGATGTTTTGAGGTATTGGATATTAAATCTTAACATTAAGTTTTCAATAGTGTCTATTGAAATATAGCTTCTGGACAAGTCAAAATATCCAAGTTCAAAATGTGGTCATATGAGTAAATATGGTAACTTAGAGAGCTATAGGCGATTTATGAGTTCTTGGCGATTACCGGTATTCTTCACGAGGATACACTATTTCAATTAAGATTGTCTAGGGTATGAATGAGAAATATGAATTTATTCTATCTTTATTTAAGAGTTCAATTTTGGTTTTTTAGTGGAATGAACTAAAATTAATAGATCAGACCTAAATGAATCATTTATTGATTGCGATTAGGTTATGTCTATTGGAGCTTAAATTTAGATAGTCCGCCAAGATCTCCAATCCACACAAACTTGCATGGATCACTTGATATATTATACCTGACCAATTTATGGGTCCATCTGGAATTGTATTAAGGCATGTAGACTTGTTTCTTTTAGTAAGAATGAGTTTAGTTCACATGTGGACCTTTTATTAAAGTCCAATGGATTTAATATAATAAAATAAAAACAATATTTGGCCCATATTTATTTTGCTTGGGCGGCAAGGGAATATTGTTTTTTTATTTTATTATTTAATTAAATAGAAATTAATTAATTATTTATTTAATTAAAAGTAAAAAAAAAATTCCTAGTAGAAGATGGTCTCCTGGAGTCATATTATTGTTGGTAATATGATAAGTATTGTCGTATGTAAAATCTACCAAACATACACGTCATCAATAAGAGAGAGAAAACTGACAGGTGGACGCCCAAAAAGGCAATCAGGAAATATTCAATAAAACACTAAGAGAGAAGAAGCCTGAGTAGACAAACATTAAGGCAAGACATAATCGGAATCAGCTAAATCAATTAAACGCACTCGGGGATAGTAGAGACATTCTTTACTTGGGATCAGGAGACGTCACTCGGGCCAACACATCACATCATATTCGGGATGAACATGTCAATTGAGTAAGAAGTCTAGTAAGTAGGCCACGAGTTAAGTCACGCAAGGTTCCTTATCGAAGAGGGACTCTAAAGAAAGAGAATGTCAAGCATAAAGGTTCCTCATCTGAGAACACTTCTACTTCTCCGAGACTACTTCTTATAAAAGTCCAAATCGGATTATGCTACCAGAGTCACATTCAATCTCAAAACCAGCTTCTGAAACGGGAAAGAAGACAAATCTACTTCAAACAAGTAACCAAAGTCACGATTAAATACAAAGATTCATTACTTGTACAAGGCAGATTAGGGCTCTATAAACATATAAATAGACCCATAATCTCGCCAAAAAAGATATAGACAACAAGCAACAGAAAAACACAGAGAGAAAAAGAGAGATCGAGAGCTTGTAAACATCTTATTTTCCTAATGGATTTTGGCTCGGTTGATCCTTCAACTACCCGTGGACGTTTCTCCGGACATCGGAGTTTTACCACGTAAAACTTGTGTCTTGGTTACTCTCTCTAAAATCTCTCTCTTTGAATTGATAGCCGAAATCAAATCCTTGTTGGCTTTTCTGACACAATCCAGAAATCAATATCGACAATTGGCGCTAGAATGAGGGGGGAACCTCCGGTTTAGTTAAAAGCAATGGCAGGAAGCAGAAGTAGTTCGGGGAATGGCCAAAAATCACCGGACAATTTCCATGTTGGCAATACATCACGAGATCCTGCAGCAAACACAGAAAACCAACCTACACACCTGGCAGGTATCCAGCAAGTTCCTCTAACCAGCAGAGATCTGACGATGAGTTTTCAAGAGGCGTTGCAGCAATTGGTGACAGACGTAGCAAGGGAAGGGTTGATCTACTAGCTACAGAAGCACAGACTTCTAATCTTCCACCCGTAAGGCTTAGTTCGGTGGTGGTTGGGCCAGGAATAATTATGCCAGAAATCAGAAGGAACTCTTTCCCAATCAACCCGGCTGGACAAGAAACACCTGAAGAGGAACAACCTCACCAGAGGCTGGGCCAGAATCAGACAGTACGTGCTAGACATCGTAAATACGACCGGCGAAGAGGTCGTTCATCATCAGAAGACAGTGATCGGCACCATCGCGAGCGTCATCATGGAATTACACGAAAGGCTCGGCATCAGAGTGAAGAGTCAGAGAAATGAATGACGATAACCCATCGGTTTAACCGTCGGGGAAGCCCGGTAGGAAATAGAGATGTTACAATCCAGAGCCTAACTCGAGAAGTTGAGAATAATAGGCGTCAGATGGAAGCACTGGTCAAATGTTATGGTTAAAACGATCTATCTGATGATGACTCTAACAGTCCATTCACCAGGGAAATCTTACGGACCCCTTTCCCAGAAAGATTCAGGATGCCACATGTGAAGCAATTCAAAAAAGATACGGATCCAAAGGAGCACGTTAGACGCTATAAAAGTGCCATGGCTCAATATGCCCACAATGACCCCTTATTGTGTCTCAACTTTTCAAAAACACTAGGAGACACAGGGTCAAGATGATTCAGGAGACTACCCCCGAAGAGCATCGGAAATTTCAGCGAACTGAGCAGGAGCTTCTCATGGCAATTTCTGAGCAATGTTCACAGAAAAAAGTCGATGGCCTACCTTTCTCAAATAAAGCAGAGGAGGGACGAGTCATTGAAAAAATACTTAGGCCGATTCGGCCAAGCAGTATCAGAAATTGGCAGTGCAAACGATAAAGCAATTATTGCTGCCTTCACCAATAACTTACAGAATGGACGGCTATCCTTTGATTTGAAAAGAGCATGGCTGACCAGGTATGCTGACATGATGGATATGGCAGGAGGATGCGCACTGGCCGAAGAAGAAGAGTTAGCTACAGGAGAGAGCTATATGCACGAAGGAAAGCCCGAACAGAAGGATGCCGAATCCAATGGGCAGAATCAAAAGGTAAAACTAAAGGGGAACGGCAAGGAGAAAAACAAAGATGGGGGCAATGGGCGTAATGCCGAACAGTCCACAGAGAAATACCAAGGCCGATACACCAATTACACCCCTCTTCGGAAAAAACAAGAAGAAATTCTAGCCATCCTAGAAGAGAAGAATATAGTGCAAGAACCGCGACGACAGTCCCAGTTTGTCCGGAAAGATATAACCAAGTATTGCATGTTTCACAAGGAAACCGGGCACGAGACTTCAAAGTGTTACCAGCTCAAAGATTACATAGAGACTCTCATTCAGGAAAGGCATCTGCGGGATATAATCTTGAAAAAAAATGAGAAATCAAAAGCTAAGAAAGAAGTTAAGGCAGATCACTCTGGACAAAATCAAAGGCCCAGTCCCGAAGCCAATCAGATAATACATACAATTTTCGGAGGACCCTCTACTAGGAAAAGCAACCGAGAACGAACTCAGGAAATCAGAGAAGCAATAGAAGCAAGGAAAAACTTTGAAGTAAACTCGGTTGAGCCAGACCCGAAAAGGGTGAAGGAAGGATGGGACCCGATAGTCTTTACAGAGGCAGATTCTCATGGCGTCGATGTTCGGCCTTATGACGCCTTGGTTATAAGTGCCCGGATTGGCCATTGGGAAGTCCAGAGAATTTTAATAGATAATGGGAGTTCAGCAGACATCCTCAATGTGGCCGTCTACGACCAGGTAAGACTATACCGAAAAGATTTACAGTCTTTCCATACTCCATTAAGAGGGTTTGGAGGGATAGAAGTCAGGTCACTCGGGACGGTAAAACTGTCCGTGAAGATTGGAACAGCACCTTGCCAGAGGACTGTCCTGCTCGACTTCGTGGTAGTTGACTTAGACAATTGGCTCTATAATGCATTATTGGGTCGGCCATTCCTGAATAAAACAAGGGTTGTAACGGCCACTTATGCATTAAAGATCAAGTTCCCGATAGAACAGGGGGTCGGGATAGTCAAGGGATCCCAAGAGATGGCCCGAAGAGCAAACCTGTCAGTATACAAAGACAAGAATGATGCTGAACAGGTATGCACCATAATGCAACCAAATCAGTGTAAATAATCCTTATCATTTGAGTTAGATCCGATTGAGGACTCGAATGAATCCAAAACAGAATTGGATGAAGAAATTGTGCTAAAAGAAGATGAACCAGATAAGAAAATCAAGATCGGGGCTAACTTGGAAGGAAAAGTCAAGCAAGACCTAACCAATCTGCTTAAAGAGTACAAAGATGTGTTCGCTTGGAGTCACGAAGATATGGTCGGGATAGATGCCTGAGTAATGTCCCACCACCTCGCAGTTGACCCGAATGTGAAACCAGTAATACAAAAGAGAAGATCGTTCAATCCTGAAAGAAGTCGGGCAATCAAACAAGAGGTGGAAAAGCTACTTGCTACTGGATCAATCATAGAAGTCAGCTACCCTCAGTGGGTAGCCAACGTAGTCCTCATCCAAAAGAAAAATGGGCAATGAAGGATGTGTGTAGATTTCACGGATCTGAACAAGGCATGCCCAAAAGACAGCTTCCCATTTCCAAGGATAGACCAGCTGGTCGATGCCACAGCAGGTCACGAATTGCTCAGCTTCATGGAAGCCTACTCTGGATAAAATCAGATCAGGATGAACAAAGCCTATGAAGAAAAAACAGCCTTCACAACAGATCAGGGTTTATACTGTTATACAGTAATGCCCTTCGTTTAAAAAATGCAGGTGCTACATATCAGAGGCTGGTCAACAAAATCTTCACTCGACAAATAGGAAGGAATATGGAAGTGTACATTGATGACATGCTGACTAAAAGTGTCTCGGCAGATAAGCATGCATTGGACCTCCGAGAGACATTTGATGTCTTGAGAAGATACTAGATGAAATTAAACCTAAAAAAATGTTTATTCGGAGTCCAGTCGGGGAGATTCTTGGGTTTTCAAGTCCACCAGAGAGGAATCGAAGTTGATCCCGAGAAGATCCAGGCCTTACAGAAAATGACCTCACCAAAAACATTAAAAGAAGTACAGCGCTTAACAGGGTGTTTAGCTTCTTTAAGAAGATTCATCTCGAGAGCTACGGACATGTGCGCACCCTTTTTCAAGATAATAAAAAAAGGGAAAGGACTCGAATGGAATGAAGAGTGCGAGCATGCATTCTTAAAAATAAAAGAGTATCTGGGACATGCATCAATTCTCTCAAAACTGCTAAAATGGGAAGTGCTTCAGTTATATTTGTCAGTCACCGAGCTTGCAGCAAGTTCAGTCTTAGTCAGAACAGAAGATAGAGTGCAGAAACCAGTGTATTATACCAGCAAGGCACTCTTACCAGCTGAGACCAGGTACTCACAGGCAGAGAAGATGGATTTAGCATTGGTTTCTGCAGCAAAAAAGCTGAGACCATACTTTCAGGACCATACTTTCAGGCCCATACAATTCAGGTTCTCACCAATTGCCCATTAAGACAAATTTTGCAAAAGCCATAAATATCAAGAAGACTTACCAAATGGGCAATCGAGCTAAGTGAATTAGATATTTATTATGTCCCGAGAACCTCCCTCAAAGGACAAGCTGTGGTAGACTTCATAGTCGAGTTCACAGAACCAAACCTGAAAGCAAAAAGACTGTTGGGTAAATATATCCCATGGGAACTATATGCTGATGGTTCTTCAAACACTCATGGCAGCGGGGCAGGGATCGTAGTCCGCACCTCAGAAGGAGATGATGTTGAATGTGCCATGAGGTTTGATTTCAAAGCAACCAATAATCAAACCGAATATGAGGCGCTATTGGCTGGACTCAGAGTTTGCATAGCTCTCGGGGCAGATGAGGTTGAGATATTCAGCGATTCATAAGTAGTTGTCAACCAGATCATGGACGAGTACCAAGCCAAAGACGAATGTATGTTAGCCTACTGTGACATAGCAAAACAACTCCTTCAAAAATTTAAAGAATACAAGATTACTCAGATCCCCATGGAGGAAAATGAAAAGGCTGACGTATTGTCTAAATTAGTGTCAGCAACAACCACAATCAGACCGAAGACTATTCCGGTTGCACATCTCTTTAAACCGAGCACAGCTGAACTGAAGCATTGGGAAATTTTAGAAGTCCGAACAGCGCAAGACGGTTGGATGATCCAGCTAAGAAGGTTTCTGGAAGAAGGCATGCTCCCATAAGATCATGTGCTAGCAAAGCGCATCAGGTATCGATCGGCTAGGTATACCATGATCGGAGGAGAATTATACAGAAGGGGGTTTTCCCGAGCTCTCCAGAGATGTGTACCAGAAGAGGATGCACATCAAATACTTCAAGAAATTCACGGAGGAGTTTACAGAAACCACACTAGAGGTAGAAGTTTAGCACACAAGGTGCTCAAGCAAGGCTATTACTGGCCTACGCTTTTCTCAGATGCACAGCAGTGGTCGGAAAGTTGCAATACTTGTCAAAGGATTGCCAACGATATCCGATAGCCCCTAAAAAAACTCATAAACCTCACTGCCCCATGGCCATTCGCAATGTGGGGTCTAGACCTGATCGGCCTAATGCCAGCTGGGACAGAGGGTGGAGCAAAACACGCCATAGTAGCTGTCGACTATTTCACATAATGGGCAGAAGCTGAAGCGCTGGTGCATATCATAGAAGCTAACACCACAAATTTTGTAAAGAAGAACATACTTTATAGGTTTGGAGTTTCGGACACTATAATCACTGACAATGACACCCAGTTGGATAACCTAAAGTTCAGACAGTTGTGCGAGAAGTACCAGATTGCTAATTACTATGCCACACCAGCCCACCCTCAAACAAATGGGCAGGTAGAAGCAGTAAATAAAATTATCAAGCACACCATCAAAGCAAAGTTGGATGCCAAAAAAGAAATCTGGGTTGAAAAGCTTCCCGAAGTATTATGGGCATACCGGACGATAGCAAGGACTTCAACAAGAGAAACTCCGTTCACTTTAGCGTTCGGAATAGAAGCTGTCATCCCCATTGAAACATTGTATGCGTCCCCCCGGGTCAGGCTATACGATGAAGAACAGAATACAGATATGCTACTACAAAGTCTGGATGAGCTAGAATAAAAAATGGAGAAGTCTCGAATAAGAAATGCAACATATAAACAAAGAGTGGCTCGCCACTACAATTCTCGTGTTCGGATCAGGAAATTCTAGGTTGGAGACCTGGTGCTCAGGAGGGTCTCACTAAACACGAAAAATAAAGTTACAGGTTCCCTGGCTGATAAATGGGAGGGCCCATACAAGGTCGAGGGAATAACAGGCCAATGAGCGTATTGGATTTCATGACCCAACTGAGGAGTTTTACCCTGACCATGTTACGCTCAATACCTAAAAAATTTCTATCCTTAAATTTTTTTCTTTTTTTGTTTCGTTCTCTTAGTCAGGGCAATTAGTTAAGATAAATATTAGCTATGGAATTTAAATCTGTTGATTTTGCAGTGACAAATAAAAATTACTCTGGAATTCCAAAAGCATGATAATAAGAACATATGGAAGAAGAGCATGATAATAAGAACATGCAAATAGAATTCTCGGGACCATCAAATCCCGAATGGGCGGAGAATCTCGTAGGAGCATGCTAGCCGAGCATGGTCAAAATGACCTTAGCAAAAAGGCAAAACTCGATGCACAAAACTCTGGAAAAATGCTCGGGACGCTATCGGGAGAAATTCAAGTGAAATGCATAGCTGTGTTGAGCAATTTTTTAAAAAGAGCTCAACGATTCGGCAAACCCATGCATATAAAAATTGAGGAGACGTCCTTGGTATTGCGTAAGGACTCGTACATATGATCATGGTGAGTCTTGATATAATGTTTAGGTAGCAACCGGGTATGAAACACAAGTATAAACTTGCCTGTTTTAAGATGACTCGGTTAATAATAAAGAGCCAGTTTAATAAGATACTTGGCAATTAGAGTTATTCGGGTAACAACCGGTTTAATAAGATACTTGGTTAAGTTACCCGAACATCAAAGAGCCAGTTTAATAAGATACTTGGCAATTAAAGTTATTCGGGTAACAACCGGTTTAATAAGATACTCGATTAAGTTACCTGAATATAAAAGAGGCAGTTTAATAAAACACTCGGCAACAATCAGCAATAAACATATCAAAAACATTCGATTCAGAATAAGAGAATTTTATTGATCTCTCAAAATGGTTATAGATCAAAGAATAGTTCTTTACAAAAAATGATAATAAGAATTTTCTATAGTTTTACAAAAATTAAGGCTGTGAGGATTTTGAGCCTTTGCCGATACTCGGGTCTGGCACCATCTCGTACTCACAGAGCAGGCTTTCATTAGACGGCCAAGTAATATCATCGACAGTATCATCCATCCACTGGCTGTAATCCTCACCCGGGACTGGCCCGATGTCCGGGACCACACCTTCGACCGACTCTTGACTTGCGTAAAAGGTCGAGAGAAAATGCTAGGACGGAATCTCTAAATGCATGGGATGAGGCTCTTTGCCTTGACTACTACAGTAGGCTCTCCATTCCTTCGTCTGAATCCGAAGAGACTCCAAAGACCGGTCCACGTGATGTTTGATTGACAGCTCCCAATTAGCTCGGGCCTTCTCAGTCGCCCTATTCTTAACTTTGAAGAATTCACCGGCTGAAACTAACCACCAATGAAATTCCCGAAGAAGTAGGGCATCATAAGCAGGAGATCTTTTAAAAAAATCCACCCCTTGGACTTCAAGTTCCAACCTGGCCTCTCGGGATAGAGATTCAACTGTCAACACTTGGCGCTCCAGATCTTCATTTTTTGATCATACGCAGACCTCGACTGCTCCGCCTCCTGCTCGGTCTTAAGCATGGATTCTTCAACAGAAGATAGGAGATTTTGAAGTGGTGCAACCTTCTCTTCTACCAAAGATGCCTTCTCCTCAGCTTCAACCTGCTTCGCAAGACAATGGTTGGCGAATATCTATACAGAACTGACCTCCTGCTGATAAGCTTTTTCAGCTTGAGCACGGCCTTCCTCAATAGCCTTCAGCTGGGCCTCCAGACGCCTTATCGATCGGCTTGATGTTGCTGCGTCTGAACTAGCTCAGCAAATTCGGCCACCATCCGTAAAGGGATATATTTAGAAATCTGACAGAAGCAAAACAATAAATGAGTCGGATTTAACTTAAATAAGATGCACCGTTGAAAACATTTTAAAGACGTTCGGTTAGGGAACAATCCCAAAAGCCGCTCCAGCGGTCTTCTCCGATGAAAGCCCGACCGGAGGACATCTCCCGTAGAATATCCTAGGGAGAAAGGAATGAAGAAACCTTCGAGGGTACAACTCCCAGATTTCCAACCTCGGGGGCAGGGGAAGCCATATTCGGTTCTAAGGATGGAGAAGGATTTAAAGGAACCCCCGAAGGTTCAGCCCCTATATTTCTAACCTCGGGGGTAGAAAAAGCCCTATTCGGTTCTGAAGCGGCCCCATCTTTTGATGCTCAACGCCAACACTCGGGGCAATCTCATCCGCCACATCTTCATCGCTGGAGTCGATGAATGAGACTATCCGAGGAACTTTAAGAGGGTGAGACGGCAAACTAACTGCCTTTCCCTTTTCACCCCCAGAACGGTGGAAGTTAAGGTCAGCAGCAGGATTTTTCTGCAGATCGTCCAGGAAAGACTCAAAGAATTCGGCACCCGCAGGCACTTGATCCGTGAATACGTCACCATCGTCGTCGGTTTCAAACCGTCCAACAGGCTCTTCATCTGGACCTTCATATTGTTTCTCTCTATTATCAGGCAGTTGGGTATCAGTTGGCTCACTTTGGCCACTTGGACTAGCAGACTCCTGAGCAGACGGTTGGGCACCCTGATGAACATAATCGGGGATCTGTTCCTCAGCAACATTGGTTTTTTCATTAGACTCGGATGGAGCAATGCCTTCATTCCCCTGACGGAAATCTTCTTTTCGGCTCGCCTGTAAAATTGACTTCACCTGGCGAGCCTGAAGATCGCAGACGACGTCTGTATCGAACACTTAAAAAAAAGAGGGAAAAATACATGTCAGGAAACGAAATGCAGAAAAGTACAATAGGAAGGGTGCCATATCACTTACATTGTCGGCGATGGCCCGAAATCTATCTTATGAAACTGAGCTTTATCATATCCGCCTATTTAAAAAGGTAGCTCTTGCTCCTCTTTTCTAAAGTACGAACAGCTACCCGGGTCAGCCTCTTCAGTTCAGCATCGTTGTAATCAATTATCTTCTTATTCCACACCTCGGGGGAACAGAAGAAACGGGGAATTCTCAGCACCGTTCGGGAATACCCGGATCCAACAGTGACGTTAAGCCTGAGAGCCCCTCCAGCGAAAAACCAACTGTTCTTCCAGAACTTGTTAGATGTAGGGAATCCCCATACAAAACCCCTCTTTTTGGGGTCGTTAGAGGTATCGACCCCCCGATTCACCTTCACTCCCCAGCCATCTGATGGAGTAGATGTAAGAAAATAAGTCCTCGTCTTGTTAACTTGCCTCAGCATGAAGAAATGCCTGATTTCATTTGGGAAGGGCGGCGAAAGGTTCATCCTACTGAACATGTGCCACATGCACATCAAAATTTTATAACTATTTGGGGCCAACTGAGTTGGGGCTATCCCTGCTTCAGCCAAGAACCAGGCAATGAATGGCTGAAAGGGAAATGTGACATCACAGCATAGCATTAATCCATAAATCACGACCATACCCTCAGGAGGATTCCATGCAGCTCTATCCCCCGTAAGAACCAGAGTGATCAAGTCGGGCAGATCGAATCAGGAGCGGTGTTTCTCTATTTCAGCTGGCCCGACCACATTCAGCTCAGTATTGAAACCACTCGGGCGAGTATCAGAAAAAGAAAGACGGGACACCCTGGACACCTCTTCAACATCATTCTCGTTAACAGCTTGTTCCCTGATCTTAACGCCACTCGAGCCGTGCTTGTGTACCTCACTTCTGCTCCGATGTTTACCCATCCTTCGAAAAGATACCTTGTGGTCAGAAACGTCAGAATCAGAACTAGATGAAGTATCAGATGAATCAGAACTGGCTATAGGATTAAAAGCAACATCAGGGTAAAGCCCAGAAACGTCGACTTCTAAAAATAAAGGTTCACCAGGAGGAGTTTCTCCCAACAATCTTCGAACACAGAAAACTAACTGATAATCTCAACGATTTAGAGCATCGAGAGCAATATTACAAAGACGAATGAGAGATGAAGGCTCTATCGAAACTAACCTTAGATAGAATGAAATACTGGAGCAAAAATCCTTGATGAAGAAAGCAATCTGCAGTGAAATATGGACTGGCAAGAATTTTCTGATTTTCTCAAAACTTTTCAGAATAAACTAGCACAAACTCAGTAAAGAATTTAAAGGGGCGGTGACACGAAGCCCTAGGGCCTTGAGGCTGAAAAAACCTATGATGAAACTTGATGACGTAGGCAGTGCTTGGGGAGACGCCAAAATCATTTCTCATAAATTATATTGAAAAACGAAAAGACGAGGGACACGTGTCAAAACAGGAACTAGCCATCGATCGTCAGAACTTCAAAACGTCACCATCATCAAAGATCTCGCGTGAGGAGGTGAATCGAAATTACAGGGTCACCATTAAGACACGCCATTATGATTAGACGACTATTCTAGCACAAGTAAAAATTGAGATGATTAAAATACTCTTGCCCGAAATGAAATTTATTCGGCAAAAATATTTTAAGGGGGTATTGTCGTATGTAAAATCTACCAAACATACACGTCATCAATAAGAAGGAGAAAACTGGCAGGTGGATGCCCAAAAAGGCAATCAGGAAATATTCAATAAAACACTAAGAGAGAAGAAGCCTGAGTAGACAAGCATTAAGGCAAGACATACTCAGAATCAGCTAAATCAATTAAACGCACTCAGGGATAGTAGAGACATTCTTTACTCGGGATCAGAAGACGTCACTCGGGCCAACACGTCACATCATATTCGGGATGAACATGCCAACTGAGTAAAAAGTCTAGTAAGTAGGCCACGAGTTAAGTCACGCAAGGTTCCTTATCGAAGAGGGACTCTAAAGAAAGAGAATGTCAAGCATAAAGGGTTCCTCATCTGAGAACACTTCTACTTCTCTGAGACTACTTCTTATAAAAGTCCAAATCGGATTATGCTGCTAGAGTCACATTCAATCTCAAAACCAGCTTCTGAAACGGGAAAGAAGACAAATCTACTTCAAACAAGTAACCAAAGTCACGATTAAATACAAAGATTCATTACTTGTACAAGGCAGATTAGGGCTCTATAAACATATAAATAGACCCATAATCTCTCCAAAAAATATATAGACATCAAGCAACAGAAAAATACAGAGAGAAAAAGAGAGATCGAGAGCTTGTAAACATCTTATTTTCCTAGTGGATTTTGGCTCGGTTGATCCTTTAACCACCCGTGGACGTTTCTCCTGGCATAGGAGTTTTACCACATAAAACTTATGTCTTGGTTACTCTCTCTAAAATCTCTCTCTCTCTTTGAATTGATAGTCGAAATCCAATCCTTTTTGGCTTTTCTGACACAATCCAGAAATCAACGTCGACAAGTATCAAATACTATATTTGATAAGTAGATAAATAGTAGGAATTTATTTATCTAGTCAAATTAGGAAGTATTTGATTTCTATTAAAACTTTAGTTGACAATTGGTCAAATTATGAAGTTTTAATATAGTCACATTTTAATTATATTTAATAATTGGTTATTGAATAAATACAATATTTGAGTTGTATTAAGATTCTTGGTATGGAAAATAAATCTTTCTTATTTAAAAAAGGATTCATTGTTACCAAGTAAATCCACCTAGAGAGAGGTTTATTGCCCACCAAGTAAATCTTCTTTAGGAAAGGATTTAAGAACCTATATATCTTCATAAAAAATTCGGCTAAAGCTAGGGTTTTTATAAGAGAGAATTTGGCCAAGTGATAGAATTTTGAGAGAGAAACAAAATTAGTTTTTGCTATACAAAAAAATTCGGTTAACTCATAAATATTGTGTATAGAATTCGGCCAAGGAGAAGAGAAAAGATGAACGTTTTTGTTTTCGATAGTGCACTAGTATCCTTTACATCAAAAGGGTTTTGTGCATAAAATCGAATCGGGTTCATGCTCAATTAAATAGATTAATAATTCACAAGTGACTGAACGTACTTGGGTTTTCTCTTGGAGGATTATTGTGACTGAAAAAATAAAAAGATTTCGTTTGTTTCCATCCTCAGGTATACAATTTAAAGAAAGGGAGCTCACATTCCAAGGTGATTCACGTTCGTGATTAGATTGGAAGATCTTACGGATTCAATTCGACGCTAGTTCAATCGTCAAGAGATAAAAGGTACGATGCTTTTAGTACACGTCAATTAACCTAAGGTTAAGGTTCTTTCTTTTAAAGGGAAAATTTTTAAAATATTTCCAACCCTAATTTTACGCTTCTGCCACATTTTGAATCGGTTTTTCTCTACAATTGGCATCAGAGGCTGGTTGTACCCTTGACTAATTGATGTATATGTACGTGAATCTACTTCTTTTTATTTTAAATATGCATGTTTTAGAAAGAGGTTACACTCTAGGTATTCGCATATATATTTACATTGGAATGTATGGATATATATATGTTTTATAATGTGATTTGTTATTGCTCAACTTTGGTCATAGAAATTCAATGTATTTTTGTTTTAGGATTGTAACAAGAAGGGTGGTCTATCATCGCCATAATTTCCTTCTTGTTAGTTGCTAAGTTTTTTTAATTTTATTGTTGTAATAAAAAAAATGCTGTATTTTTTTGTTTAAAACACTGTTATAATATATTCAAGTATCGAAGATTCGAAGATTTGAATAATTGGGAGCAACCAGAACAAGTTTGGTACCGTTAGCGCCATAGCAACAATCATGCGTACAAATGAGCACTCATCCACGATTGTTATGGCCTGGGCTGCACACGGCAGCCCTATGGATCCCATGGGTTGCGCACGGCAGCCCTTTATGGAGCTAAGGGGTGCGCACGCCCATGGGAGGCGGCCTAGGCTGTGCAAATGGACGATGGTCGCGTGAAGACTTGTTCACCAAGAAAAGAGTTTTTTTACTTCGAACATATGTAATTGACTTGCTTTTGTAGGATTAACCAAAATTATAGCTATTTATATTTATGTAAATATTGTAAAGTTTGTCATTGTTTGATAACATGTCATATAGAATAGGTGTGCCACTCATATATCTCTTTTGGTATGAACATGCATTGAATGGTTTAAGCATCTAATTGGCATCTAGATAACTTGGTAAATCATTCTATGGAATTTGATCACACGCCTTAAATAATTGAGTGGGAGAAGGTGTTTTGGAACACCTATAACCTCTAAGTTTAGTTGAGCTTTATGTTTCATATAATAACACCCTCATGGGTATTCATGAATGGAATTTAGCAAAATACTTCCTTACAAGGATAGACTAGACAATTGGCCCAAATGATATCTACTCCCAAAGGAGGGATATTCGTGAGAGAATATATTGAGGGTCGATAACTTCGTAACACACTCAATGTGATTTTATTAATATCCTCCCAAGAGTTCTTGTTAATAAAATCGCAACGCTAAAATTGAAAACACTGAATGTTATGTTAACAATTAGGTGGGATCTAGTCCAACTAGTAGATGTTGCGAACTCCCAAAGGAGGTATGACATTTACGGGTGTTGGATCACCATTGAATTTTACCATTGAATTATTTTATTTAATTCAAGATAAATATTCGAAAGCACTTTATCATGATTGTTTAATTATATAATTTTTGTTAATTGTTCAGAAATCATGACCACATCCCTAATCAACATCCTAAAAGATAATACTTTAACTGGTGATAATTATGTCACATGAAAAAAGAACATTGGGATTTTATTGCAATCCGAAAAGCATAAGTTCGTTCTGTTTACTCATAAACCACCTACTCCTACTAATGAATCTACTCAGGAAAGAGATGAGTATCAGTAGTGGAAGTCTTCAGATGAGATGACTAAATGTTACATTATGGCTACCATCTTCGACATGTTTCAACAACAACATGAAGAAATGGAGACTGTTGCCGATATAATGATGTCTCTAGAATATATATTTGCTATGAAGTCTAGGACGGCTAAGAGAGAGGCAGTGACTGCATTCATTAATCTTAGGATGAAACCTGGACAGATTGTGAAAGATCACATGATGAAAGTCATAACACATCTCAACATTGCGAAACTGAATGGTGCTGAGATAGATGGTGAGACAAAAATTGACATGATCGTCAACTCATTATCAGATTTTTTTGACCAGTTCAAGTTGGACTACACCTTGAACAATAAGGAATACACCATGCAAGGCCTGATGCAAGATGTTCAAAGCACTAAAAAAATCCTTGTGAAAGGCAAGGTACAAGAGATTCATGTCGTAGGTAAAGTTGATACTGTTAAGACCCGTAAGAAGGTCAAGAAACAACAGAAGAAAAATTAACTATGACCTAAAAAAATCCTTGTGAAAGGCAAGGTACAAGAGATTCATGCCGAAGGTAAAGTTTATACTGTTAAGACCCGTAAGAAGGTCAAGAAACAATAGAAGAAAAAGTAACTAGGACCTATTAAGAATGAGACAAATAAAGTAACTAAGATCAAAGGGAAGTGTTTCCTTTGTGGTGAAAAGGGATATTGGAAAAGAAATTGTCCAAAGTCTCAGGACAAAAAGAAAGAAGGTAATATTAACTATCTTGAAACATGTTTTTTGGCGGATTTTATGGATTCTTGGATCATAGACTCCGGAGCCACTAATCATGTTTGTTTTTCCTTATAGGGTTTTAAGGAAAAGAAAAGGCTTAATGCGAATGAATTCAACTTGCGATTAGACAACGGAGCGTTGGTGTCTGCCAGTACAGTGGGAGATATTAGAATTAATTTAGATTCTTATAGGCATTTATATTTAATAGACGTTTATTATGTACCTCAATTCAAAAGGAATTTAATTTCAGTTTCTTGTTTAAATAAATTTGGATATTAGGTTACTTTTAATAAAGCTTTTATTATTAGTAGGAATAACAAATTTGTTTGCAAATGTACATTGAAAAACGGTTTATTCTATTTGCATAGCAATATCTCTCACTTGTTAGACACGGAATCAATGCAACATAATCATAAAAGAGTAAAATTATCAAAAGATGAAACTTACCTATGGCATTTACGCCTAGGTCATATTAACCTTGATAGGATCAAGAGATTGGTTAGTGATGGACCTTTAAGTGACTTAAAGATTGATGATCTACCAACTTGTGAGTTTTGTTTGGAAGGTAAGATGACCAAAAGGTCGTTCATGACCAAAATCACAAGAGCCACTAAATGTTTAGGACTAATACACACTTATGTGTTTGGTCCTATGATCATTCAAGCTATAGATGGATATGAGTACTTCATCACTTTCACGGATGATTACTCGAGATTTGGTTATGTGTATCTCATGAGACATAAGTCAGATGCTTTTGATATGTTCAAAGCATTTAAAGTTGAAGTTGAAAATCTGCTTGAGAAACACATAAAAATCTTGAGGTCTGATCTTAGTGGAGAATATCTATCTGGTGAGTTTCAGCAATATCTTATTAATAATGGGATAATTTCTCAGCTTTTTGCGCCAAGTACACCTCAACAAAATGGGGTGGCAGAAAGAAGAAATAAAACTCTTTTAGACATGGTTAGGCCTGTGTTGAGTTATTCAACACTCCCTAATTCTTTTTGAGGATATGATTTACAAACCGCTATGTATATTCTAAATGATGTACCATCTAATACGGTTCCTAAAACACCGCATGAGTTGTGGACTGGGCGAAAGCCTAGTTTACAACACTTAAGGATATTTCGATGTACTGAGCACGTGTTAAAAGGAAAGACAGAAAAGATGGAGTCTCATTCAGAAACATGCATATTTATAGGGTATCCAAAAGGAACCAAAGGATATTATTTTTATAATCCTTCAGATCTTAATATTTGTTTCGACAAATGCTAAATTTCTGGAAAATGACTATATGAATAATTTTATGCCTAAAAGTAGAATTGTCCTGAATAAGCTTTCAGGAGATACAATTCCACAACGGGTTTCACAATCTAGCCCAATTGTAAGTTCCGCACCAATACAAGATCACAATCTACTATTCCTCTTTGTAGTGGGAGGGTCAGTAGACAACCCGAGAGATACATCAGTCTAGGAGAATCAGTAGAGAGTCTCTCTCACGATGATGATCCCTACAAGTACAAGAAAGCCATTGAAGATGTTGATTGTTGCCATTGGCAAAAGGCAATGCAATCCGAAATTGAATCTATGTTCAAAAATACAGTCTGGTCTCTTATGGACTTACCTAAAGGGATAAAACCCATTGGGTGCAAATGGGTATATACGAGGAAGAGAGGAATGGATGGAAGGGTGAAAACCTTTAAAGCTATATTGGTTGCTAAAGGTTACACACAGAAGGATGGTATCGATTATGAGGAAACCTTCTCTCTTGTGGCCACGCTTAAATGCATTAGGATACTCTTATCCATTGCGGCATCTCTAGACCTAAAGATTTGGCAAATGGACGTTAAGACAACTTTCCTTAATGGAAGTCTTGACGAAAGCATCTATATGATGCAACCAGAAGGATTCATTGAAAAAGGTCAAGAGGAAAGGGTATACAAGTTGCAAAGATCCATATATGGCTTGAAGCAAGCATCCAGATCCTGGAACATAAGGTTTGATCAAGCCGTGAAAAGTTTTGGATTTATTCAAAACCTTGACGAACCCTGTGTATACAAAAGAATTAAAGGCGACAAGTTGGTTTTCCTAGTTCTTTAAGTTGATGATATACTACTCATCGAAAACAATGTAGATGTATTGACATCAGTAAAATAATGGTTGGCAAAACAATTTGATATGAAGGACTTAGGAGAAGAAAGTTATATTCTTAGTATCCAAGTCATAAGGGATAGAAAGATAGAACGATTGCATTATCCCAAGCTTCATACATAGATAACATTCTGTCTAGATTTTTCATGCAAGATTACAAGAAAGATATGTTACCTTTCAGACATGGAATCAAACTTTCTAAGGAATAAGTTCCTAAGAATGAGCATGAAGAGCAATTCATGAGTAGGGTTCCATATGCATTGACAGTTGGAAGTCTCATGTATGCAATGCACTGCACTAGACCGGATATTTGTTTTGCTGTGGGCATAGTTAGCAGGTTTCAATCGAAACCTGGTCCTGATCACTGGATGGTAGTCAAGCGTATTTTCAAGTATCTCAAGAGAACGAGAGATTATATGCTTGTATACTCTGGAGGGGATTTACTTCACGTTAGGTATACATATTCCAATTTCCAATCGGATTCTGACTCCAGAAGATCAACATCAGGATCTATGTTTACACATGGAGGAGGGGCAGTCATATAGAGGAGTATCAAGCAATCTTGTACTGATGATTCTGCTGATTCTACCATGGAAGCTGACTATATGGCTGCATGAGAAGCTACTAAAGAGGTTGTCTGGCTCCGCTAGTTCTTGATTGACCAGGAAGTTAAGCAGATCATTATCTATTGTGACAATTATGGAGCAGTGGCTAATTCGAGAGAACCAAGAAGTCATAAGAGAGGGAAACACATTAAAAGAAAGTATCACCTTTTAAGGGAAATTGTGCATAGGGGAGACGTGACGATAACCAAGATCGCGTCAGCAAAAAATCTAGTGGATCCCTTCACAAATGCTCTTCCACAAAAGAGTTTTGATAGGCACCTGGAGAATATGAAGATAAGAGATATGACACATTTTCTATAGAGCAAGTGGGAGATTGTTGGGATTATGCTTGATAGTAAGAGTGTAATAATGTATTTGACAATCTTTTCATATTAATAAAGTGATTTCTAGTTTAACAAATCTTATAGCATTTATAGTTTTATTATTATAATTGTCAAAAGAAAATAATCGTAAGGTCAAAAAACTATGAGAAAAGAAGATTTGTCCGTACATCTGGATATGTAAGATGTAGACACAATTCTTTAGTTAATCTTGAA
This sequence comes from Dipteronia dyeriana, assembly GCA_032871835.1. Lineage (NCBI taxonomy): Eukaryota > Viridiplantae > Streptophyta > Magnoliopsida > Sapindales > Sapindaceae > Dipteronia > Dipteronia dyeriana. The sequence goes on along the minus strand of CM065302.1, from coordinate 46,227,816 downwards.
TAATATTCACAACTTAAGATAAAGGTTGGGCGCCTTTATCTTATCAAAGTTACATATTCTTTTGCTAGCACTTGAGTGAGATCAAATGTTTTATGATGAGTCTAAAATCATCAAAGTGTGGTGTCTTTGGGCAAAAGAATCTAGTGCACTGGTGCATTGAATAGGATCACAGTGAAATACTTTATCTAAAATCGTCAATGGATAAAATTTTTCACTTGAAAATAATCAGAGAGTCTATATCAATCCTGAGATAAATGATGAACTTATGGTTGCAAGTGTTATCATTTGAGCTATCAAATATAGCATAGTATATCCTCGATAGTTTGGTGGTATTCATTGTTAATCGATAGAGGACTTCATTTATAAATATGGACATCATGGCTCTATTTATTAAATGAGAGTGGAATATCATCATATGGATGTTTTGAGGTATTGGATATTAATCTTAACGTTATGTTTTCAATAGTGTCTATTGAAATATGGCTTCTGAACAAGTCAAAATATCCAAGTTCAAAATATGGTCATATGAGTAAATATGGTAACTTGGAGAGCTATAGACGGTCTATGAGCTCTTGGCAATTACTGGTATTCTTCACGAGGATGCACTATCTCCATTAAGATTGTCTAAGGTATGAATGAGAAATATTAACTTATTCTATCTTTATTTAAGAGTTCAATTTTAGTTCTTTAGTGAAATGAACTAAAATTAATAGATCGGACCTAAGTGAATCATTTGTTGATTGAGATTAGGTTATGTCTATTGGAACTTAAATTTAGATAGCCCGTCAAGATCCCCAATCCACACGAACTTACATTGATAACTTGATATATTCTACCGGACCAATTTATGGGTCCATCTAGAATTGTATTAAGGCTTATGAACTTGTTTCTTTTAGTAAGAATGAGTCTAATTCATATGTGAACCTTTATTAAAGTCCAATGGATTTAATAAAAAAAATATTTGGCCCATATTTATGTGGCTTAGGCAGCATGAGACTATATAATAGCCTTATATATTATTTCTTTCATTTTTTTATTTAATTAAATAGAAATTAATTAATTAATTGTTTAATTAAAAGTCAAAATCTTTTTCCTAGTAGAAGATGGTCTCCTAGAGTTATATTATTATTGGTAATATGATAAGTATCAAATACTATATTTGATAAGTAGATAAATAATATGAATTTATTTATCTAGTCAATTTAGGAAGTATTTGATTTCTATTAAAACTCTATTTGACAATTGACCAAATTAAGAAGTTTTAATATAGTCACAATTTAATTATATTCAATAATTGGTTATTGAATAAATACACCATTTGAGTTGGATTAGGAGTCTTGGTGTGGTAAAGATTTTTTTTTATTTTTTTTTAATTTTTTTTTGAAAAGGATTGTTTATCACCAAGTAAATCCACATAGAAAGAAAACTATTGCCTACCAATAATCCTCTATAGGAAAGGATTTGAGAACCTATATATATCTCCATATAAAATTCGCCCAAGGCTGATTCTAAGTGAAAATTGTCGGCCAAGGCTAGGGTTTTTATAAGAAAGAATTCGGCAAAGTGATAGAATTTTGAGAGAGAAAAAAAAATTAGTTTTTGCTCTAGACAAAATTCAGTCAACTCAAATATATCATGTATAGAATTCGGCCAAGGAGAAGAGAAAAGAGAAACGTTTTTGTTTTCAATAGTGCACTAGTATCATTTACATTAAAAGGGTTTTATGTACAAAAATAGAATTGGGTTCACACGAGTTTCAATTAAATAGATTGATAATTCACAAGTGACCGAATGTTCTTGGGTTTTCTCTTGGAGGATTATTGTAACTAACAAAATAAAAAGATTTTATTTGTTTCCATCCTCAGGTATACAATTTAAAGAAAGGGAGCTCACACTCGAAGGTGATTCACATTCGTGATTGGATTGGAAGATCTTACGGATTCAATTCGACGTTAGTTCAATCGTCACGAGATAAAAGGTACGATACTTTTAATATACGTCAATTAATATAAAGTTAAGGTTCTTTCTTTTAAAGAAAATTTTTTTAAAATATTTCAAACCCTAATTTTACGTTTCCGTCGCATTTTGAATCAATTTTTCCCTACAATAAAAAGTTAAACAATCCTTAAGAATCTATTTATTAATGATAATGGAGACCTTAGAGTTTCCTTAACGGATTATTAAAGACAATAATCATCATTGTAATTGACAATGATTTAATTAAAATCAGATTCATTAACTACTTAAGAAAACCTATCCATATTGCTTTGTTGTTTTATAATTAGTTTTTTTTATCATAATATAATTAGTTATTTATTAATTATATCAATAATTCAATCATTAATAAATTTAACAATTATTGGATAGAAAATGTTTTCTTTTTCATCTTTTTACTTTTTTTTATCAAAATGTAATTTGTATTCTTAATTCATTAACTATTAATAATATTCATAAATAATGAATTAACATTTACTATAGGACAGGAAGAGTTTTTTTTAGTATTTTTTTTTATCAGAATATAATTAATTAAGTGGTGCTATTAACACTCATCTATTAGTCTAATAGTACCCTATTTTTTTCTTCTACAATTGTACTGACGAAAGGGAAAAATCATTACAAAAAATCATATGTTAAAAAACCATAGGCAGCATCCGAATATACAATAGTCCTATATATTTGACATTTATTTAATAGGATATTTATATCCCTTATCAAAATTACTTTAAGAGACATCTAATGTAATAGTAATTATTTTACAAAGTGAATTCTAATCGAACCTATATTCATAAACAATATCTTTACTTGAAAAGTTTTTTTAAAAAAAAAACTTATAGACCATACATCATCCATTCAAAAAAATGTATTACGAACAAAAATTAAGAAATACATCATCCAATCAAAAACTGTATTTGTTATATATATATATATATATATATATATATATATATATATAATACCTTATAATGGAAAACATACTTACCATGTGTCAACGTGAGAGATGTTTAGCATTAAATTTTGATTACTATTATTATTTATTGATTGGTTTGTTTCTTTAGTGATTATTATTGTCGTTCTCATTTAAATTAATATTTTGTTATTTCAATGTGTATTAAGTTATAAAAAAAATAATGTGAGTGGATAGCCATCCAATCTTACAATGTAATTTGTGATTCTTTACCTTCCTTATTTTATTATAAACTTTATGGTATCATTTATTCTCAAGTTTATGACTCAATTGATTCTCAAAATTATTGATATTGTCTTTTCATTTTGTAACCATTATATTATCACTAAATTCTAAGGCTATAAAAGGAGCATTCACATATTGTATTGGGAACTTGAGAATTATTGAGGAATAAAAGCATCATTTTTCTTGGACTACTGCTTTCTCTATTTTCTTATTTTATATTTATGTTATTGTGTTCTTGTTTATTTATTTATTTCATAATACGTTATCAGCACGAGTCTCTAACCAATATTGTTGTTTCAATTTCAAGATTTGAAAGCTCTATGACTAAAGACAAAATTCATATGATCCAAATTCGATAAGGGCTAAGAGATAATACTTTCTTGATGAGACCAAGAGATCCAAACAATTGTAAAGTATTTCTATCTCTAATTTTGGGCTAAAAAAATGGTTGATATTATTTCTCTTCTTAATTATATGCTTAGTATTCATTGGGTTGCCAATAAAAAAACATAGATTAATTGATTATATTGCAACCAGAAGATTGCAATAATGAAACTAATTATATTGCAACTCAAAGATCGCAAATCAAAGAGCCTGAAACTCGATTTGATGTATATTTGTTAATTGTTAAATCAAAAAGCCCGAAGCTTGATCTGGTGTGTGAAGATTGTAAAATCGAAAAGTCTGAAGCTCAATTTAGTGTTTGGAAATTACAAATTCAAAAAGTTTGACGTTTTGAACTGCAATACAAATAAACATATAAGATTTTTAATTATAGAATCAGAATTTGAAGTTCTCAATTTCGATAGATGTGGTTATTTTTGGAGCCCGAAGTTCTCAACTCATGGTTTTCAATGACAAACAAAAAATTTATTTATGAACTTGAAATTCCGATGAAATTCAACATTTTCAGTAACTATGAATTTTGTTTGGAACCTGGAGTTCTAAAATTACAAATCATAACTATAAAGTTATGATATAATAGAACATCAAATTTCGAATTAATAGGACCAAAAAGTTCAAAAGTAATTTGCCTTTTGTTTTAGACATTTTTTATCTATCTGCCTATAATTGGTTGTTTATATTTCACATGAATCTGATATTTTTTTATCTATTTTTTATTGGTTATTTATATTTCACATTAAGAGACTCAAATACCGTCAATGAAATATTATTTCTTCTTTATTTCTTCATCCTTATCAAGATATATAAGGTGTGAAATCTTATATTTCCTTATACTAGAAAAATATAATTTTAATATTTCACACATCTATCAACCACGAAATGTCTCTATTGTTTTTCAATGACATTTGAATTTATTCACTATGTTATGTGTAGTTTTATAGTCCATTGGATTTTGTGACATTTAAAACTGTTAGTTTTATTTTGAGTTGATTTACATTCATGTCTTCTTAATAATATAATATTTCTATCTCATTATTCTTTCAAAAACAAGATTTCCCGTGTTGCTTTGATTTATATTAGCATTAAACTTGTAATTGTAAGTTGCAACTGTTAGGGTTTATGCCCTAAAGATATAATTTATAAATTGATTTATTAAATAAATAAAAGGAAAAGTTCAGTACATTCTTGTTATGTTGTTCATTATATAACTTGTGCATAAATTAAACATCCAAGATTGCCTGATGTAATCTTGAACTGTGTATATGAGTGTCATATACGGATGGATACAGTAAGAAATGTGCAATCTAAAGAGTCCATAGATAGCAAATAAAGCTGGGTACTTTATTTGTGGTTAATCTATAGTTGCGGTCCATTCCGTAATGTATGGCGATTCTATCCTGAATCATTCATATGGAGATATGAGAATGGAGGCACCTTGTATGATGTGATCATATAGGATTGGACCATGATCTATATGAATCTCTCACCAAGATCCGTTTATCAATGAGATTCATATATATCAACTAATGATGGCTATATATGGGTGATCTTAATCCTGAGTGACTTCTCCTTCAGGTTAGATCGTGGTTTTTGATATACCATGGGTGAGGTCGGATGCAGTTCCCGATCAATATGTTCCGTATGTTGGGATTGCGATTTGGCTTGTGGCTGGGAAGGTTTGTACACAACAGTGGAATCCACTCCTTCTTGTGAAAAGTAGATTGTAGTTCCCTTATGGGTTGATTCGGGGTTTGGACAATATGAGCGCTCTCCTAATTCCGTAAGGAAATAGGATTTATTGTTCATTATAGAATCAACGGTGCTTAAAGGATATATGTAATTAGAGGGGTATAACGGACATTATGACCCAGCTCTAATTATAAACTACTGTGGAGGACCACACCATGTGTAATGGCTATATCGATGGACACCGAGTTGTATCGGTCTGTGTAAAAGTGTCTACAGTTGAGAGAGTGCAGCTTGGGGTTTTTAGTGGAATAACACCGGAGTTAATAATTAAGGAATATTAATTAAAAAGTTTAATTAATGATTCCAATGATTATTGAAGCTTAAAATACTGTGGATCCATTAGGTCCCCTTGCTAGCCCGGTCGATTTAGGTAACAAGGGTCACGGTTTATTAATTGGATTGCTCAATTAATTGTGTTACGAAAGTGACACGTATATATTTGGGAATTGATTGAATAATGAGATTATTTAATTAATTAATGTTAATAGTTAAAATAATTAAATAATTAGATTATTTAATTATATTGATAATTATGAATTATGAATTAACTATTAATTGGAGGGTGTTAGTTGATATATGGATTTAGGTGAAGATAAAATAATATGATTATTTTATTTTACTAAATCATTTATCTAAGTATTTGAATTTAAGTTTAAATTTAAAATACTAATTATCACTTTTAATATATTTGATATATTTAAAAAGGATAATTAAATGATATATATATATCAATTATAACACAAGAGATTGCATTGGAAGTAAATTGGTATGTATATAAAACAATAATCAAAATAAGAATTTACATAGGATACAAATACTTAGTAAATATATATAGATATATTTAGAAGCAAGCTAGAAAAATATTTTGTGTGAAAAAGAGAGGGGCAGTGCAGGGCGTGATATATATATTGTCAAAGAAAAAGGCAAGCAGAGGCGTTGGCAATATATATATATATACAAGGAGCAATGCGTAGAGATATATATTTGTGAGCAGCAGTGCGCAAACATATATATTGTGCAAAGATATTTTATATATATATATTCATGAAAAACGATGCAAGCTAGAGATATATATATTGTTTCATGTTTTGTGTGTTTTTGAAATATATAGAAGAAACAGTTTCTTTAAATCTCTCTAAATCCTCCATTCAAGTTTCTGAGATCGTGACGCACCCACACGCAGTTATCAATCCCGGAAGATAGCGAGGAAGATCAAGTGGTTCAGGCAGGAGCATATCGAAAAGTGAAGGAGCCTCCAAACGTTGGTAAGTATATCTTCTTTTGATTTTATCAATTACAATTTCCTGTGTTTACATATTGTATGTATTGGTTCCGAAAAATAATTACGATCAAAAGTTCACTGGTCCTAGATACAGATATGATCTGTATAAAAATTTTAAAACCTAGTTCCGCTGCGTGACCGGTGAACGGGGTTCCAACAATTGGTATCAGAGCCAATTTATTTTTTCGGAACTGGAAATTGTTTTCGATGCTCCTGTATTTATGAATGTGTAGGCACCATCTTTATGATTGTATGAATGTTTATAATTAAATTGTTTAATTAAAACATGGTTGATCGTAATTTTTTATGGTACTGTGGATTTAGGGTTTATGGGTTGTATAATTTTTATTTTATTTTATTTATTTTACTGTTATTGTATTGTAAATAATAAATGTAACCTGTAAACGAAGAACTGGAAACGCGCGCGATGTCGGTGCTGTTCACGGGGGGGGGGGGGGGGGGGGGTCTTGTTCACGATGTACTGTTCGCGACGTCGATATTGTTCACGGCGGCGTACTGTTCACCGGGGTACTGTCCATGGCATTACTGTTCACTAAACACTGTTCACGATCGGGTACTGTTCACCGACACTGTTCACTGGATACTGTTCACGCACGGTTCTGTTGGCAAGTGTTGCCTAGTGTGTTCCGTGCAAATTTCCCATTTCGGATTCATGAGATGAATCGGAGTGACCTGAAAAGACTAGAAGACTCGGAAATTACAAGAAGACCAATTAATGCCTTGGAATTTTTTTTGTAATTTTAGATTCCAATATTTTAGGTTAAATAATCCACAGTACTCGGTCAATTCATGTATACTTTATATTATGTGAAGATAAAAGCATTGTCATGCATACGTATGTCATTTAGATTAGATGTGCCTACACAAATATATTTGATATGTCATACATGCATCATAGCCTGATATTTTATGTATTTTTTTAATGTGATTAAAATGGGTAATATACATAATTGGCTATGAATAATGAGATTAGTTTTTAATGGTTAAAAAACTTGGTAATTCTCATTAATATTAATCTAGTTATTAAAGAGTTTAATAAGTTAGATTAATAGGGTCATTTATTGTAATTAGGATTAATATGATTAATTACCTAATAATAAATTAAACGAATAAAGTGTTAGAGTTTTAATAGTTAAAATTTGGTAAACACTAACAAAATAATCTAACCCTAGTAAATAGTTTACAAAGGTTTAAATTATTCACTAATAGATTAGATTTTTAATTGTTAAAAATCATTAATAATTTATTAGTTAATTTGAATTTGGTTCTAATTAGTTAATGCGCTAGATAACTTGATTAAAGTTAGTCGTTTAATCCGGTAGAGTCTAGGTGCATTAACGATTAAAAGAAAACCCTAATTTTAAAATAGTGAGTGGGAGAGGGATATATGACATATATATCCCGCGGTCTCCATCATTAGTTCAATACTGTGAGATCCGAGTGGGGCCTCGTGACGGCTTTGCTTTTGTCCTCCCTAAGGAGGGTTTCCACAAAGGTCAATACCAAGGTTGACTTCCTAACGGATAGGATTCCTGAGGGTATTTCGGGATTGACCGACCCTAAGGCGGCAATTCTTGAGTTAAGCTCGTGAGATCTGAAATGGTGGGTTACACTCACGAAGGTTTTAATTAAGTTTGTTAATTAAAAACCTAACTGAATGAACGATGGTTGAATGATATGGAATAAGAGTTATTCTAGAATATCATTTGATTGAGAATGTCTCGGTCCAACATACAAAGACTTGACCGACCCTAAGGCGGCACTTCTTTGTAGTATGTTGAATTGTCGTGGTATAGTAATTAGTTTTAGGGTAGTTCTAGTTCGTTAAACATGTGCATGCATCATGTTTAAATTGATGCCAAAGCACTCGCATTTGTTTTTTAAACAAATGACTGAATGAATTTTTTTATTTATTTCAGCAATAATGTCTTCTGCATTACTTCAAATTTTTGCAAACGATAAATTAACTGGTGATAACTACACTAAGTGGAAACTTAACCTTAATGCAATATTGGTCACCAAAGATCTCAAGTTTGTGCTTACGGAGGAATATCCTCCAGCGCCTGCTGCCAATGCCACACGAATTATTCGTGAGGTATACGAGCGATGGGTCTCATCTGATGAGAAGGCCCGAACATATCTGTTGGCTTCTATGACAGACGTACTTGTCACAAAGCATGAAGCAATGACTTCATTATTCGAAATCATGGGGTCATTGCAAACCATATCCGGGCAGCCCTCCGAACAAAAACGACACGAAGCCATGCGTTCTGTTATGCTCGCTCGGATGAAGGAAGGTTCGTTAGTTCAGGAACATGTCCTGAGCATGATATCATACTTCAACACAACAGAAGTCAATGGTGGGGCCATTGACAAACCCAGTCAAGTGAGCATCATACTGGCGACTCTTTCGAAGAGTTTCGATCAGTTTAAAAGCAACTACGGGATGAACAAGTTAAGGTTCAATCTCACACAGTTGCTTAATGAGCTCACTACCTTTGAGTCCTTGACTAAGGACAACAAGGGTAAGACCAGTTAGGCAAATGTTGCCGAACCATCTTCCTACTCTAATAATAAAAAGAGAAAGAGGTCTACTGGGAAAGCGAAGGGTAAGCCCAAACCCAAGAAATCCAAAAGTAAGAAGAAGTCCAAGAAAAGTAAATATGATTTACTTGTTCTTGAGTCGTGTTTAGTGGAAGATGATTCTTCACCCTGGATAGTTGATTCGGGGGCCACTAACCATGTTTGTTCTTCTTTACAATTGACTGATTCTTGGACACAGCTAGATGAGCAAGCCTTCTCAATACGTGTGGGGTCAGGGGATGTCGTGTCGGTACGAGCAGTAGGCGTAATTAGATTACTTTTTTGTAATAATTATATATTGTTGGACAATGTATTTTATATTCCTGAATTTACACGGAATTTGATTTCCATTTCTAAGTTGTTAGAACAAAAATATTTTGTTTCTTTTAATAATAAGTCTGTTATTATTGGAAAGAATGGTCTGAATATTTGTTCAGGAACTAATGAAAACAATTTGTATGTGTTAAGATCGTAAATACATACTACACTGCTCAACACCGAAATGTTTAAGGTTGAAAAACCAAAAACTAAACGACATAAGATTTCTCCAGATAATGACATGTATCTCTAACATCTAAGGCTTGGTCATATCAACCTTGACCGGATAGACAGACTAGTAAAAAGCGGACCTTTAAGTGAGTTAAAGGTTGGCACCTTACATGTCTGCGAATCTTGTCTGGAAGGTAAGATGACTAAGAGACCTTTTACTGGAAAAGGGCTTAGAGCTAAAGAACCGCTAGAGCTTATACATACAGACGTCTGCGGACCGATGAATGTTAAAGCGATGGGTGGTTATGAGTATTATGTCACCTTTATATATGACTACTCAAGATACAGATACATCTACCTGATGCAACGAAAGTCGGAAACATTTGAAAAGTTCAAAGAATTTCGAGCTGAAGTTGAGAATCAATTAGGTAGGACTATCAAGTCACTACAATCGGATCGTGGAGTTGAGTGCCTTGACCAAGAGTTTGAAGACTTCATGGTCGAGCATGGGATAGTTTCCCAACTCATAGCCCCCGGTACACCTCAGCAAAATGGTGTAGCGGAGAGGAGAAATAGAACCCTAATGGAAATGGTGAGACCTATGATTAGTTTATGGGGATATGCGTTACAAACAGCGGCATACATTTTGAATGTAGTGCCATCCAAATATATTCCTAAGACTCCCCTAGATTTGTGGAATGGTCGTAAAGTTAGTTTGCGATATTTCCGCATATGGGGGTGTCCAGCACACGTGCTGAAGAATAGAACTGGAAATCTAGACTCCAAATCTATTGTCTGCCTATTTGTAGGATATTCCAACGAGACCAGAGGTGGACACTTCTATAGTCTTGAAGATACAAAGTATTTGTATCGACAAATGCAACGTTTCTTGAGGACAATTACATTAGTGACCATAAACCTTGTTCAAATATTGTATTAAATGAGTTGGAGCCTGGTGAGACTAGTGTTTCATTAACAAGAGTTGTTGTTCCATAAACATCTGAGAGTCAGATGGTTCCTGATCAGGATACACTACCACCTAGACGTAGTGAGAGGGTTGTGAGACAACCTGAACGTTATTTAGCTCTAGATGAGGGATAAGGTGTTGTCTCTGCTGATAGTGTTGATGATCCATTGACATTTAAGAATGCAATGGAAGATCCTGATAAAGAGGAATGGATTAAAGCCATGAATCTCGAGATGGAGTCCGTGTACTCTAACTCATTATGGGATCTTGTAGACTTACCGGATGGGGTAAAACCCATAGTGTGTAAGTGGATCTACAAGAGAAAGAGAGGAGTAGACGGGAAGGTAGAGACCTTCAAGGCAAGGCTAGTGGCCAAGGGTTATACCCAGAAAGAGGGGATCGATTATGAAGAGACTTTCTCGCCAGTAACCATGTTTAAGTCTATTAGGATTCTCTTATCCATTGCTACCTATTTCGATTATGAAATTTGGCAAATGGACGTCAAGACTGCATTCTTGAATGACAATCTTGATAAGAGCATCTATATGATGCAACCAGAGGGATTCGTGTCTCTAGATTAAGAGCAAAAGGTTTGCAAGCTGTAAAGGTCCATCTATGGACTTAAGCAAGCATCTAGATCTTGGAACATTAGGCTTGATGATGTGATCAAAACCTATGGCTTCAAGCAGAACGTCGATGAGCCTTGTGTCTACAAGCGTATCATTGATAAGAAAGTAGTTTTCTTGGTCATATACGTAGATGATATCCTACTCATTGGGAATGATGCGGGAGTGTTGTCTGATGTAAAGGACTGGCTGGCTAGCCAATTCCAAATGAAAGATTTGGGAGAGGCAAGTTATGTTATAGGGATCCAAATTATGAGGGATCGTAAAAACAAACTCATAGCACTGTCTCAGGCATCATATATCGTCAAGATTCTTGTGCGATTTTCGATGCAAAACTCCAAGAAAGGTAATTTACCTTCTAGGCATGGAGTTCACTTGTCTAAGGAACAGTGCCCTAAGACACCTCAAAAAGTTAAGGATATGATACACGTACCCTATGCATCGGTAGTAGGTAGTCTCATATATGTTATGTTATACATGAGACCGGACATCTTCTATACAGTGAGAGTAGTCAGCAGATACCAGTCCAACCCAGGATTGGATCATTGGGTTGTTGTCAAGACAATTCTCAAGTATCTTTGGAGAACGAGAGACTATATGCTAGTGTATTCCGGGCAGGATTTAATCCCGTTAGGATACACGGATTCTGATTTTCAGTCAGACAGGGATTCTAGGATATCCACGTCTGGATCAGTATTTACCTTGGGTGGTAAAGCCATTGTGTGGAGAAGTAACAAGCAATCTTGCATTGCTGACTCCACCAAGGAAGCCGAATATGTAGCTGCTTGTGAAGCTGCTAAAAATGTTGTTTGGCTCTATAAATTCTTGAGAGATCTGGAAGTTGTTCCAGATCTGGATAGGCCTATTACACTTTATTGTGATAACAGTGGTGTTGTGGGTAATTCCAAAGAACCAAGAAGCCACAAGAGAGGGAAGGATATAGAGAGAAAGTATCATCTCATTAGAGAGATAATGTAGAGAGGAGATGTGATCGTCACAAAAAAAAATAGCCTCACAAGACAATCTTGCTGACCCATTTACAAAGACCTTACCGGCTAAAGTGTTTTTAGGTCACCTAGATGGTCTAGGGTTACGAGACATGTCTCACATGCTTTAGTGCAAGTGAGAGATTGTTGGGGTTTATACCCTAAAGATGTAATTTGTAAATGGATTTATTAAATAAATAAAAGGAAAAGTTCAATACATTCTTGTTGTGTTGTTTATTATATAACTTGTACATAAATTTAACATCCAAGATTGTCTGATGTAATCTTGAACTGTGTATATGAGTGTCATATACGGATGGATACTGTAAGAGACGTGCAATCTAAAGAGTCCATAGATAGCAAATAAAGCTGGGTACTTTATTTATGGTTAATCTATAGTTGCGGTCCATTCCGTAATGTACGGTGATTCTATCCTGAATCATTCATATGGAGATATGAGAATAGAGGCACCTTGTATGATGTGATCATATAGGATTGGGTCATGATCTATATGAATCTCTCACCAAGATCCGTTTATCAATGAGATTCATATATATCAACTAATGATGGCTATATGTGGGTGATCTTAATCCTGAGTGACTTATCGACTCCTTTAGGTTAGATCGTGGTCTTTGATATACCATGGGTGAGGTCGGGTGCAGTTCATGATCAATATGTTCCGTATGTTGGGGTTGGGATTGTGATTTGGCTTGTGGCTGGAAAGGTTTGTACACAATAGTGGAATCCACTCCTTCTTGTGAGAAGTAGATGGTAGTTCCCTTAAGGGTTGATTCGGGGCTTGGACAATATGAGCTCTCTCCTAATTCCGTAAGGAAATAGGATTTATTGTTCATTATAGAATCAACGTTGCTTAAAGGATATATGTAATTAGAGGGGTATAACGGACATTATGACCCAGATCTAATTATGAACTACTGTGAAGGTTCACACCATGTGTAATAGCTATATCGATGGACACCGAGTTGTATCGGTCTGTGTAAAAGCGTCTACAGTTGAGAGAGTGCAGCTTCGGGTTTTTAGAGGAATAACACCGGAGTTAATAATCAAGGAATATTAATTAAAGAGTTTAATTAATGATTCCGAGAATTATTGAAGCTCAAAATACTGTAGGTCCATTAGGTCTCCTTGCTAGCCCGATCGATTTAGGTAACAAGGGTCACGGTTAATTAATTGGATTTTCCAATTAATTGTGTTACGAAAGTGACACGTATATATTCGGGAATTAATTGAATAATGAGATTATTTAATTAATGAATGTTAATAGTTAAAATAATTAAATAATTAGATTATTTAATTATATTGATAATTATGAATTATGAATTAACTATTAATTGGAGGACGTTAGTTGATATATGGATTTAGGTGAAGATAAAATACTAGGATTATTTTATTTTACTAAATTATTTATCTAAGTATTTGAATTTAAGTTTAAATTTAAAATACTAATTATCACTTTTAATATATTTGATATATTTAAAAAGGATAATTAAAATATATATATATATATATCAATTATAATATAAAAGATTGTATTGGATGCAAATTGATGTCCACATGAAGCAATAATCTAAATAAAAATTTACACAAATACTTAATAAATATATATAGATATATTTAGAAGCAAGCTAAAGAAATATTTTGTGTGAAAAAGAGAGGTGCAGTGCAGGGCGTGATATATATATCTATTGTCAAAGAAAAAGGCAAGCAGAGGCGTTGGCAATATATATATATATATATATATACATATATATATATAAAGCAAGGAGCAGTGCGTAGAGATATATATATATTTGTGAGCAGCAGTGCGTAGAGATTGTGCACAGATATTATATATATATATATTCGTAAAAAACGATGCAAGCTAGATATATATATATATATATATAGTTTCATGTTTTGTGTGTTTTTAAAACACTTTGAAGAAAGAGTTTCTTTAAATCTCTCTAAATCCTCCATTTAAGTTCCTGAGATCGTGACGTGTCCACATACAGTTATCAATCCCGGGAGACAGCGAGGAAGATCGAGTGGTTCAGATATGAGCATATCGAAAAGTGAAGGAGCCTCTAAACGTTGGTAAGTATATCTTCTTTTGATTTTATCGATTACAATTTCCTGTGTTTACATATTGTATGTATTGGTTTCGAAAAATAATTACGATCAAAAGTTCACTGGTCCCAGATACAGATATGATCTGTATAAAAATTTTAAAACCTAGTTCCGCTGCGTGACCGGTGAACGGGGTTCCAACAGCAACAAATCATGAAAACAACTTAATGTCATGTTAGGTATTTGTTTTGTTTTCAGTAAATTGTATAAATTATCGTGAATTATATTTTATCTTATTTGTTAAAAAAGTTTGGTTGTTCATTTCTAATAGGAATACCTTATGATCAACGAATTATTTTTCCCATATCTATATTTGTTTTAAAGAAAAATTTGATCACCTAATAAATGAAAGGACATGATCGAATTAAGCTCAAATATTGTTCCAAAAGTAGCAATATATATTTCAATATTTTATGCTTTAAATTTGCTCCAGAAGTGGCAATACTAATATCATATATTTCAGCAAATTGTTAGTTGATATCATACCTTTTATGGATGAACAAAACAATTAGTTTTGATTAGAAAACTATTGATATCAATCCAATTTGATCAACATCATTCCCTGAAGTGAATGTTAAAATCATTTACATCACCCAATATGATTAATATCATTCCTTGAAGTGAATATTATATATAGTCAAGGTGATGATTGTGATTATTGTTATAATTAAGTAATTATTGATGCCAAGATGATCATTATAAAGAAATTCAAATTGATCAACCAAATGTGGAATATCAAAACAAAGCAAGAAAATTGGAAGGACGTAAAATACAATTTCCAATAATTATAAAAGTTTTCTTGCTATATAGTTACTAAATAAAATGACAATAATTGTGTATATTTTGTATATCTAAAATATTTTATTGATTTTAGCAATGATAATGAAAGCTCCAGAAGAGCTAACATATGACACAAAGTGAAAACAAATTACATGAAAAATTGACACTTTGTATTTAAAGATCCAGGAGATCTACTATATAAGAAATTGTCACTGGATAATTAAGATCATTATAACCAAGTAAGTATTTCAATATAGCTTAATCATTGTTATTTTGATTTAATTTATTCAACACAACTAATTTTAATGAGTATGCTCTGTGGTTGCCACTACGTTGGATCTTCAACATCAAAAAATAAATTTAGTTTATTTTTTTGTGATTCTTAATGTTATTGGAGTTAATTGATATAATTAGAACCAAAAGTTTCAAAATCAAATCCAATTAAGAACTTGCAGTTTTAAATTTGAATAAAATGGATGAATATGAACCCGAAGTTCTTGCATTTGAACCCGAAGTTTTGAATCAAAAGAGGATCTAAATTTTCATTGTTAGATGAATATTTGGCTACTCAAATATTTGAAAAGAAATATACAAATGCATAAAGCTTGTAATATTAATACAATTCAGAATCTGAAGTTCTAAATATTTATCTTACTAGAATCTGATGTTATCAAATTTAATTTGAACTAGAAGTTCTAAATTTGATATAATAATTGATCTTTTCATTTGAAAAGTAAAATTGTGATTTTATTAAGAACCAGAAACATTAAACATACGATTTTTCATTTATGAACCAACAGTTCCTATACGAACCAGAAGTTCCAAAAATATGTGAGTTATTAAGAACTTGACATAAGAACATGAAATTTGAGGAATTGAAGTTCTTATAATATTCTTTTATTTAAGAATATTCTATCTCATTTATTTTGTCTCATGCTAAAAGATTTTATCATATTTCTTATATTATACGATTACATGTTAGTGAATGTCCCTAAAGGACAATAAGCTTTACTAAAAGTAAACGATGCATCGAAATATTGAAATATTTTATATGGATATCCATTTCATAATTAATTATTTTTTGCTAGTAAATTTCCCTGAAGGACAATAAGATCATGTAAATGAATTTCCCTGAAGGACAATAAGATCGTGTAAATTAGTCCTTAAAGGACAGTGTGACAAAATAAATGAGTTTATATAGAAAGTTATTATGATGAATATAATTCCTTGAAGTAAATTTTACGTCGTTAGGGGGAGAATTATCATAAGTTGATAAATGGCGTAAAATTACAATGTATGTATCATCTTGTGAATTGTATGATATGTATATAAATTTTCAGATGATTCAAATAAAATAATAGAATTATATTTTGCAGATATATAAATTCGGGTGATTGTTCATGCAGAACAATTTATGAAATGATAGTAAAAATCATTTGTTAGACAGTAAAGTCATAAAAAACGATTTTGCTTCAAAATATATGGTTCCTAGAGCTGGAATTTAAAAGATCATGATCATATTTGAAAATAATACTCGAGTGATGGATAAATCCTCATCATATAAGACTCTCGAAGAGCTAGTCTCATAAGTGAAAACAAAATTCTGAAGAGTCATTTAGAAATGTTAATCTCCCCTGGGACCGTTGTAGAAAATAAAAGAATCTCAACTGTCCCAATAGAGACACATGTACTAATTTTAATGTTATTATACTTCTTCTAGAGAGATATTTGTATAGAAAGACACGTATAATGTATATTTAACATTAAAGTTATTAGAATAAGCCATTGAAGAGGTACAAAAATTACATAATCATAATGAAATATATGGGTATAGAAATTGAGATCATATATTATTTGCTTTGCATATTATGAAAAATGAGTGACTTGTATTATAAATTATATAAATGTTGACATAGAAATTATTAGCAAATAAAAGACAAAGCTATATTCATGTAAAATTTGAAAGCTTTGGATATGTAGTCCACATGTTTGATGACATCAAACTTATTGAATATTTTTCGTACAAATTAAGATAAAAGGTTTATTGCAGAAATCTAATTTGACGATAAATAAAAATCCTCAAAGGATTTAAATGCCTGAAGCAAGTTATTCAAAACTACATGAAGTTTTGTATAGTGAAAATTAAATTAATAAGAATGCATGTAATGTATTCATCATGATGAATATTTATTAAAAGAATTATATGTTGATCGTGTAAAGCTTATTACAAATAATGTTAAGTTTATAATTTTATTTCTTTTTATATATATATATCAGTGGAATAATTTCTAAGATAAAAAGTCTTGAAAATAATATTTAATCTCGGCTAATGAGTTTGGTATTAACATTAATCAATATATATATAAGGAAAATGTCCTGAAGTACTTTTCCATGGATAAAACACATTGAATGGATTCCTCAATGTTTGTTCGATAAATTAAAGTGATGTATTATTGAAGAACTTTAGGTCATGAAGTACCAAATATAGGTTCAACTAGTGTTTTTATAAAACAACATGATATCGTATATAACAAGTTGGACCAATTTAAAAGGCTATTTTATTAAAATTCTTTACGTCTGATCTCCAAAGGTGGTGATAAAAAATACGTTCAAGTTTAAATCCTGCAGATTTATTTATAAATACACTACCAATTGTAAATCTTGGTACATAATATTGTGATGCGATATCTATGTAAAATATTGAAGCATCCATATCAGAATGAGGGGGAGCGTATTTATCAATGAGAGTTACTGATTTTGGAGAAAATATTACATACTGTACTATTTTTCCTTCACTAGATTTTTATCCTATAGGGTTTTCCTAGTAAGGTTTTAACGAGACAGTTTTGTACTCTAAATACCCTCAGAGATTAATTTAATATGTAGATGAATATTGTACTCTTTTTCCTCTGTTAGTTTTTTTCTCATTGGGTTTTTACTAGCAAAGGTTTTAATGAGGCATATTCTCTATACGATGGATATCCAAAGGGGAGTGTTATGAATATATTATTTAAGTGGATGTCCACATTCATATATTTTATACAAGTAAATTACAAATTCTTTCTCTCCCCACCATCTCATTAACTCCCAAATGAGATAATGATGAGGTATGCATCATCTTGGCATAAATTGTTTTGGAAGAAAATCTATATACTGTACTCTTTTTTCTTCACTGAGTTTTTATCTCACAAGGTTTTTCTCAGTAAGGTTTTAATGAGACAGTTGTTGTAACCTCCAATATTATTTTTCAGATTCATATGAATAGTGTACTCTTTTTCCTTCACTAGTACTTTTTCCCACAGGGTTTTTTACTAGTAAAGGTTTTAACGATGCATATTCTATATAAAATGGACATTCAAGGGGGAGTGTTATGAAAATATAATGTAAGTGAATGTCCATCCAATCTCACAATGTAACTTGTGATTCTTCACCTTCCCTATTTTATTCTCAACTTTATGATATCATTTATTCTCAACTTTATGACTCTATTGATTCACAAAAATATTGCTATTGTCTTTTTATTTTGTAACCATTATATTGTCACTAAATTGTAAGGCTATAAAAGGAGCATTCACATGTTGTATTGGGAACTTGAGAACTATTGAGGAATAAAAGAATCTTTTTTCTTGAGCTACTAGTTTCTCTATTTTCTTATTTTATACTTATGCTATTGTGTTCTTATTTATTTATTTATTTATTTATTTATTTCATAACATATTAAAATTTGTTGTTTATTTAATTTATATTATCATGAACACAATTATGATGATATCATTTTCAATCCTCAAATATCTCATTCATATCCCGACAAAATCTTTAAGGGTGCATTTGGTATGCAGAACGGGACAGGACAACGTATAACTGTTTCTTCTTGTCTCACGTTTGGCACGGTTTTAGCATGAGACAGGACGAGACAAAGTATGACAAAAATCATAAAAATCTATCCCACCTAAGACCCTAGGACAACTTGCCCCCTAACTGTTAAAAAGACTAATTTACCTTTTAAATTTTCAAATAATTACAATAATGTTCAATATATTATAAAATATATAATATTATACATATATTATAATATACATATATATTATAATATATATATATATATATATATATATATATATATGTTATAAATTAGAATAAATAACAGATAAAAAAACATGAGAAGAACAGTTAAAGAACAAATAATAGAATAAATAAAATAGGGAGAGATCAGATAATAAAAAGAGAGATGCGAGAAAGTAAAATTTGTCCTTATGTATTGGTTGTAGAAAATTTTACTAACTCAATTTACATAGAATAGGCAAACAATCAAGAGGTGTTAATTGTAATTTTTTATCTAACTTGCCACCTAATTTAACTTAAGAATGAAACAATTGAAGAATTTTATTCCACGTACAATCAAAGATAGATTTGTACTATTCAAACAGTGGAACAAAAGTCATTAAATTACAACAATATTAAACATTATTATTATATATATTATATTATTATATATAATATAATATAATATATATATATATAATATTATAATATATAATAGAGGTACTCTGGTCATTTAAACCTCTTGTTCCGTCATGTCCCAGTCATACTAAACGTATAATAGTATAGTTTACAGTTATGTCACATACATTCCAAACATAATACGGAACAACTGTCATGGTGGCATCGGATTCTGGCTTGAGAGTGATTCTTCTTATATGGTTCAGCTGCTCTCCTCTCGCTCTGAACAGGTTCCTTGGCGAATTTAGCAGGCTTTGCAACGTTGTATCTTTCAGATATCAAAAATGGAGTTTCAGGTTTCTCATATCTTTAGGGAGGGAAATCAGGTTGCAGACGCTCTTTCTAAGCATGCTTTGGGGTTAGAGGTCGATTCGTGGTGGGCAAACTCCCCGTCTTTCTGCTCTTTATTGGTTGGCAATGATTGCATGGGTAGAGTGTCTTTTCGTTTTTCTTGATATTTTTTGTTTTTATGGTCTGCGTGCCAATGTTTTTGTTAGGATTGTTTCCCTTGGTTTTTGTGTTTTTCTGGTGTTTGTTACTCTTCATTTTATTCTTTTTATATTATTGATGGATACTGCCTTGGGGTTTTTCAGCATATGATCGCTTGTGATGCTTTTTCCCTCTAGATCAGTCCAATTTTATCAACAACAACAAAAACTATCATGTCCCGTCCCCTCCCGTCCCCGCCCCCGTCCCCGTACCAAACGCATCCTAATTGATGCTAACTCAACTTAGTTTCTTAAAAATAAAAAGAATTTTGTTTAACTAATTATTGATGAATTCAAAATACACCACATTAATTTTGTTTTTGAACATGCAAAAGACACTGTATTAATAGTTTTAAAAAATCACTAATATTAACTAGGGGTGGGCGTTGATTGGACCGATTCAGTTTTTCATAGAAACGATAAAAAACCGATAAAATTTAGTTTTTAAAAAAGTGAACCGATCCAATCAAATTGACATTTGCCAACCGATAAAAAACCAACCGAATTGGACCAGTTCGGTTCGGTTCAGTTTTTTTGGTTTTGGGCATGTTGGACCAAAATTCTAAATTTCATTTATTACATATTTAGTTCATTTTTTTGAACTTATTGGACCAAATTTACTTACATCAAAATAAAAACATATTAAAAAACTATAAAACAGTAAACACATTTCAAAATACATGTCAACCAATTTTTTTGTTGATAGCTAATACAATAGTCAATACCAAACAAAGTCAAATTACATTTTAAAATCCAATAAAATATACCTAATAATTGAATAGTGAATAGTGGAAGTTAGAATTAGTTTTTTTTTTAATTTATAGTCGGGTACCGGTTCGGTTATCCGGTTTTTGGAACTAAACCGGATAAAAACCGATCCAACCGGTTTTTTAAAATTTAGAACCGAACCGAACCGATCACCCAATCAAAACCGGTAAAAAACCAATTGGACCGATTTGATCCACTGGTTCGGTTCGGTTCATTGGTTTTTTGCCCACCCCTAATATTAACTGATTGATGAAATTAACTAATTAATTAAATAATAATTTAGTAAACATTAATAAGCCTTTGCCATTGATTTAGTTTTTAAAAATAAATTATATTTATCAATTTAGCCAATTCAAAAGACACTACGTTAATAGTTAACAAATATATTAATATTAATTGATCAATTAAATTAAATAATTAATTAATAATTTGATAAATTCAAAATCAAATTCTATATATATTAAGATCATTGAAATCTGAATAGGTTCTTAATTAATTTAAAATCTGTATTAAATGTAAATTTTTTGACTTTTTATCATAAATCACAAATAATAGGTAATCAAGAGACAATCGGTGGTAATCCAATAAATCACAAATCAAGAAGCAATCCCATAATTAATGGGATAATGATTAAATTCTTTTAACCGATTCCATAAAAAAAAAATCCTTCATTTTCCAGTCCATTTTCAGTAAATTTAATTTTTCCATTGAATAATCCATTGTTATTTCTTGAAACAATCGAGGAAGAGGCAACGTATATATAAAAATCAACGACTACTCTTTGTTTTTTTTTTCGTTTGAAAATCATGATTCCAATCAAAGTATTTTTGACAATTTTATTGATATTTTAGATTGTTTTTGTGCCTTTAGATTGTTTTTGTGCTACATGTACATAATGCTTTTATTATCATCATATTATTATCATTATTATTATGAAATTTGACATTTGAGGAAGATTTTAATCTTGATTTGGAAGTTAATGTGTTTCATTGGGTGGGCGTAAAGATAAAGAGGTCGGTGGTTACTTTTGCTCTGTTTATCTATTAGATTTGCTCTATTTGTTTTACATATCATCTTCTTTTTTTTCAAATATATATATAGTCATTTTTTCCTCAGTGTGTACACTTTGAGTCAAAGTATGTAAATCTAATGGTCCATATCTAACACACTGATAAATTTATATCAGTGAGCACTGACTTGAATTTATATGTATGTATGTATGGCTAAACACATTAGACAGTGGTCTGCCCTTTGTTAATATTTAGGATTAATGGATCTCCATATAATGTTCTTAGTTTAAGTGAACGATTGATTTGATTTGGATATTTGATTTTTTATATATATATTTTAGGGATATTAAGATTTTAGTCCCTCTAATTTACGTTTATCTGAGTTTGGTCCACTAGATTTTGGAATTACTAATTCTTCTGTAACGATTTCCGTGAAATGCCGATGTCAGAGGGTAAAATGGCCATTCCACCCTTGATAAAAATTGACATCTATAAAAAGACCTTTATGTCCTCCAATTTTATAAATTCTAAAATAAATATAAATATTAAAAAATGAATAAAAAATATTAATAACAAATCAGATTTAACACCAACCCAGCCCAATACTAAATGCACCCACTTATCATCTTCTACCTCTTAATCTTTCTTCATCTAATCATCTCTCTCTCACCGCTTCTCTCTCTCCCTCTCTCTCGACCGATCTCTTGATTTGGGTGTTAAGTTTCTATGATTTGATTATGGGTTTAGATTAGGGTTTTTGGCAGTTGAGTTGGTTTGGTGGTGGGTTTCGATCTGCTAGTGGTGGTGGATTTGTATGAATGGAGTTCGATCTGGTGGTGGTGTTGAAGTTGGTGATGGGTTTTGATTCTGGTGATGGTGGTAGTTTTGATGATGATGATGGTGGTGATGGATTTGGTTGGACGGTGGTGGTTGATTGAATGGGTTTGGTTGAACGGTGGTAGTGGGTTGAAGGGATTTGGTTGATCGATGGTGGTGGTCGAATGGGTTTGGTTGAATGATGAAGATGATCGAAAAGTCATAGCGTGATGATGATGATGAATGGGTGTGGATTGGGTAGTGGTGGTGGATTGAAGGTTGTGGTGGTGGATTGGAAGGTTGGAGGCGATGTTGGTGTGAGTTTATTGGAGGCAGTGTTTGTGTGATTTTGTTGGAGGTGATGGTTGTGGATTGGAGGTGGTGGTGCCGGATTGGAGGGTTGGAAACGGTGTTGGTATGGGTTTGTTGGAGGCGGTGTTGGTATGGTTTTATTGGTGGTGACGGTGGTGTTGGTTGGAAGTGGCGGTGGCGGTGGCGGTGCCGGATTGGAGTTGGTGGCGATCCTGTGAGGTTTTAATATCTTTTTTATTTTTTAATTAATTAAATTGTAATATTATTATTGTATTTTAATTTTTTTAATTTTTTTAATTTTTATATTATTAAATACCAATTTTACCCTTATTTATGAAATGCTTCTGGAATCTTTTGTCACATTTCCCATTTTGCCCTTGTTGACCTAACGGAAGTCAACGAAATTCTAACGGAATTGGACGGTAGGGACTGGAATATGTATTGTCAGAGAACTAGTGGACTGAACTTAGTAATTCTAAAAACTAGTTGACCAAACCTAGATAAACTCAAATTTGAGGGACTAAAATCTTAAATCCCTACATTTTATTTATTTATATATAGTTCATGTAATATGTTTGAATATATTTTAGTTACAACTGTAGTGTTATTAATATAAGTATTTAACATATTCATGTGATTGGTTAAACATAACTGCGAAAAAGGAAGAAGTATTAATTGAATTGAATTTTGGTACCAAATTATATACAAATTATTTTTATTATTCTTATATTATTTTTATTAAATTTTGATTGATTTGATGAACTTAATTTTTTTAGGCGGTTATGTTAGTGCAAATTTATGAGACATATAAGAAAAAAAATGGGTTGGCTCATAAGACACCAAGGCATCGGTTCATTTTCAAGACACGTGAAGCATATTATATCTAGAAGAAATAATCGAAGATAACATATAGGGTGACCATGAGAAAGTTTCAGAATATTTTAAATGTAAAAATAGTGGTAGACTACTTTTTTTATATGGGTTTTTATGCTTAAATTTGTAGCAAATTGTATTTTTAGTGGTCTTTTTCCTTCTAATATGTTTTAATGTCAACTGTAAAAATTGTTTCATGTGTTTTTTTTTCCTTTTGTTTATTCCCCTTTCACAAAATCAAATGGTTTACCGCATAAATTGAAAACCAAATGATTAAAAAAAATGTCAAAATTTAGGTTAAAATATTGATATAAGAGACACTTTAAGAAACTGGAGCTTTGAAAGCGAAAATAAGTGAAATGATTGGGAGGCGGTAATCCATATTTACCGTAAAGTAACTCAACCTCTAGATTATTCCATCTGCCTTTATAAACATATTCCAATTTATTTACAAAAATATCAAACTTCTCAAACAATAATGGATTGCTTAATTTTTTTTTTCTTCGATCTGTTATATAATTAAACTTGGCTCATTTTATTCTGATTATATGCCTTATATTATATAGAGGGGAATATACTCTCAAAAATTTATAAATTGTTAGAGTATGACCATCCTTACCACCTAACAACAAATTATAACATGTTGGGGTTAACATGACTTAGGTAACTAAAGGAAAAACTTTAAACGACATAATGTTTTACAACCGGTTTTTAATACAAAGCCTGACAACGCTCGGATTGGAAAACTAGTAATATAATACTAATAGTCTTTTTCCTACTATTGATGTGGTTGTGACACGTAACAATCATAAATG
The DNA here is from genome assembly GCA_032871835.1 of Dipteronia dyeriana. Taxonomy (NCBI): domain Eukaryota; kingdom Viridiplantae; phylum Streptophyta; class Magnoliopsida; order Sapindales; family Sapindaceae; genus Dipteronia; species Dipteronia dyeriana. The sequence continues at coordinate 46,203,029 of CM065302.1, read as the reverse complement.
TTATTATTTTATTTTATTTTATTTTTATTTTATGTTTTTTAATATATCATATATAATATCATATCATATGTCTTCATATATCATATAATAATAATATTTTTTTTTCTACTTTTAATGTGGATGTGACACGTGACAATCATAAATGTTATTAATTTTTTTTAATATATCATATATCATATATAATATAATGTAATAATAATGACCTTTTCCTTACTTTTGATGTGGTTGTGATATGTGGTAATCATAAATGTTATTAATTTTTTTAATCTTTTTTAATATATCATATATAATATATTAATCTTATATATATATATATACATACATATATATATACATATATATATATATATATATATATATATACATATATGTTATAGGGATTTTTTGATAGCATGACAAGTCAGCATGATTAGATATGCTACGTCATGGGAGCTAGAAAAGATCAACTCAAGGCAATTAATAGATGATTTCAAAGTCTAGTCAAGATTATCCAAGATGAACGGGAAAATTAACCGATCAGACATAAATAACCTGGTCGGGGAAATTAGCCAATCGGGTGGAGATGACTTGGTCGGGACCATCCGATTGTGATAAAAGAAGTCTGATCGGGATCAGACAATTGATCAGTTGAACAACGCGTGGGAGACATTAATGGCAACTACGACTCAAATATAAAGAAGAATGATCTTACTCAAACAAGGAATCTAGAATCACACTCCAATAAGGAAATATTATTATTTCCTCTTCAGTGTTAGAGAATTCTATTCAGGAAAGAACTCAAAACTTTCAGAAGGATAAACTCCAGAACGAGAAAGAAGACAAAAACGACTTCAACAAGTAATCAGTTCTAATTAAATACTACCACATTTCCTTATTTGTATAGCAATGATTAGGGTTCTATACATATATAAATAAATCTATAATCTCATTGTAAAATATACATAACCACCCGCAGAAAAGATACATAAAAAAGATAGAGATACGCCAAAAAGGAGAGATTGAGTATATAATCATTATATTATAGTGAATTTCTTCTCGCCGTCACCGGCAACCGTGGATGTTTCCCCGCGTTGGGGTTTTACCACGTAAACTTGTGTGTGCATTTTTTTTTTCTTTTTTTTCTTTCTCATAACATCTTCAACAATCTATAAAAACCTGTTATACGCATGATTAATTCTATACGATCCAAAAATCACCGTCAACAATATATATATATATATATTTATTTATTTATTTATTTATTTATATTTATATATATCATATATCATATATCATATATCATCGTAGTAATTATAGAATTTTTCAACCAGAAGGTGTCCTCATATTAAATAATTACAAAATAGTCATAAAATTATATATAACAAAGGCATATTTTAATCATATCATTTATTAAAAAAATTTAAATGACAGATCATATATAATCATATAATAGGAAACCGTATATAATCCTATTTAATCATAATATAATAATAGATTTTTTTCAACCGGTAACTGCCATGTGTTATCATATTAAATGCTTACAAAATAATCTTAAAATTATATCTAACAAAAGCTTATCATAATCATATCATATTTTTTTTTAAAAGAACATATTTTATATTAATATAATAATCATATAACAAGAAACCATATATAATCATCATCATAATATAATAATAGATTTTTTCAATACGAAGTTATCGTACATCATCCTATTAAATACTTACAAGTGTTCATCATTACTCCATTATGATTTCACCCATTTCATATCTCTCTCTCATTTGATTTCTTATCATATTCGGTGTATATAATTATTTATAAGTTACTCCATCATTATTATATGATTCAATTTATACAATTGTTTAATGCATTTATTCTGTTTATTTCTCCCATTTCATCTTCCTCTATCTTCCTCTCTTGATTTTTCTATTTATTTATTACATTCATTCTATTCATTTCACCCGTTTCATCTTCCTCTCTCTTATTGCATTCATTTTATTCAATTCACCCATTTCATCCTCGTCTCCATCTCTCTCTTGATTTCTTGTAAATTTCAATGTATATATATATATATATATATAAAAATATATATATTCAATTCATTTTCCTCTCTCCCTCTTTTTGAATTCTTTCTCAATAAATTATTAATTCTATATTTTTGTTGTATTTCCTTTCATGTATTTTTGACGTCGGTTTCTGGATTGTATCAGAAAAACCAACAATGATTGGATTTCGGTCGTGATTTTAAAGAGAAAGATAAGGAGAAAATAAACAAACGCGAGTTTTTTACATGGTAAAACTCCGATGACCGTAGAAACGTCCACGAGTGGTTGAATGATCAACCAAGCCAAAATCCACTATGAAATTATGATGTTTACAAGTTCTCGGTCTCTCTTCCTTCTCTCTGTATTTTTCTATGATTGTTTTTTTTTCTCTTTGACGAGATTATGGGTCTATTTATACATTTATAGAACCCTAATCTGGTTTGTACAAGTAATAGAAGATCTTTGTATTTAATTACAATTATTTACTTGCTTGACGCTGATTGTCTTCTTTCCTGTTTCGGAGTTTTGTATCGAGATCAAATGGGACTCTAGTAATGTAGTCCAATTTATGACTTATTTTCCTTATAAGAGCATAGTCGTTTTGAAGGAATAAAGTTTTTGCCCGATTGGAAACCTTTCCTGTTTAATATTCTGTTTTTGTTAGGATTCCTTTTTGATATAAATCTCTTCATGTATCTTAATAACTTGATCCACGTGGGCTACATGTTAGGCTTCTATTTAGTTTTCTTCATGATCGTCCCGAGTAAGAACAATACATGCTGGTCCCGAGTAACATCATTTGTTCCCGAGTAGAAATGTCATCTACCCTGCCCCGAGTTATCTTTTAACTGATCCTGAGTAGGTTTTGTTCTACATCTGCTTACTCAGGTTTTCTCTTCTTCGGTGCAGTCTTGTAGGATATTTTTTGAATGCCTACTCGGATGTCCACCTCGTAATTTTATCCCCTTTGAAGATGACGTATTCGTACGGTAAAATTCACATACGACAATACCCCCTTAAAATGTTTTTGTTGAACAGGGTTTTATTTCGGGCAAAAGTATTTTAATTAGTTTTTTCAATATCTTTTTAGTGCCCGAGTAAATATCTTGTTATAATGGTGACCCTGCAAATTCGATTTGCCTCCTCACGTGAGATCTTTAACGACGGTGACGTTTTGGAGTTCTGACGGCGAAAGCTAGTTCTCTTTTTAACAAGTGTCCTTTGCCTCTTCGTTTTTCGATATCGTTTATGAGAAATGACTTACGCGTTTCCCCGTGCGCCTCCTACGTCATCAATCCTCATCATTGTTTCTTTCCCGCCTTGAGATCCTAAGGTTTCGTGTTATAATTTCTTTAAATTCTTCACTGAGAGAGAGTTGGTTCATTCTCAAAGATTTTTCAGCTGAAAAAATTTCTTAAAACCTAGATTTCTTTACTCGGAAGGTCGTGACTTCCCATTGAAGATCTTGCATCAAACTTTATTCAAGGTTAGTTTTAATGGAGCCATCTTCCTGTCATCGTCTTTTTAATGTCGCTCTTGATGCATTAGAACGTGGATATTTTCAGTTAGTTTCTTGCATTAGAAGATTACTGCTGATGAACGTCCATGTTAAGAAGTTGATGTTTCTCGGCTTCACCTTGACGTCACTTTTAGCCCTGTATCAAGTTCTTCATCTAGTTCTGATTCTGACATTTCTAATCACAGGGTACCTCTTCGAAGGATGGGGAAACATCAAAGTAAAAGTGAAGTCCGTAAGCACAACTCGGGCAATATCCAGATCAAGGAGCAAACTGTCAACGAGAACGATGTTGAAGAGGGGCTCAAAGCGTCTCGTCTCATTTTCTCTGTTGACCGCCCAATGGGTTTGACACGAGACGAATATGGTCGGGCCAGATGAGATAGAGAAGTATCGTGCTCGATTCGATCTGTCCAATTCAGTTACTCTGATTCCAGCGGGTGATAGAGCTGCGTGGAATCCTTCCCCGGGAATGGTAGCGATCTATGGATCCATGTTTTGCTATGGTGTCACTCTCCCTTTTCAACCGTTCATTGCCTGGTTTCTGGCTGAAGCAGGGATCACTCCGGTACAACTGGCCCCGAACAGTTACAGGATCTTGATGTGCATATGGCACATGTATAGCCGGATGAACCTGTCGTCGCCCTCCCCGAATGAAATCAGGCATTTCTTTATGTTGAGGCAGTCTGGCAAGACAGGAACCTATTTCCTCATGTCTAATTCACCAGACTGTTGGATCCCCGAGGGGACAAAGGTGAACCGGGGAGCTGATACCTCTGATGACCCCAAAAAGAGGGGTTTTGTATGGGGGTTCCCTACCTTCAACAAGTTCTGGAAGAACAATTGGTTCTTCGCCGGAGGGAGTCTTGATCTTGAAGTCACCCATAAATCTGGAGATTCTCGGGGGGTGTTGAAAGTCCCCTATTTCTTCTGTTCCCCCGAGGCATAGAACAAGAAGAAAAATGATTACAGCGATACTGAGCTGACCAGACTTACTCGGGCAGCAGTTCGCACTTTGGTAAAGAGAAGCAAGACTTATCTTTTTGTTGAGGTGAAGATGATAGAGTTTGACTTCTTCAAACAAATTTTGGGTTATCTCAGGCGATGTAAGTGATTTTTACAACCTTTTCTTTTCCCTTGTTAAATTCTTTTTTTTTGTATTCTGACGCAGTTCCTCTTTTCTTCTAAGTGTATGATACGGACATCGTCTGCAATCTTCAGGCTTGCCAGGTGAAGTCGATTCTTCAGGCGAGCCGAAAAGAAGCTTCTCGTCAAAGCAATGAAGGCAATGCCCCGTCTGAGTATGATGAGGAAACTGATGCGGTTGAAGAGCGAGTTTCAGAATATGCCTCCGAGGACGTCGTTCAACCGACCGTTGGGGAGACAAGTGGTCCAAACGGCCCAACTGATACTCAATTGCCTGGTGATGGGCAAGAGCAAAGTAAAGGTCCTGGTGAAGAGCTTGTCGATCGGACTGACTCTGGTGATGGAGGTAATACCTCCACGGGACAAACACCTGTAAATCTTAAATTTTTTAAAGTTTTTCGGTATGATACTCAGGAAGATCCAGCAGCTGATCTCAGTTTCCACCGCTCTTGGGGTGAGAAACAGAAGGTAATTGGCTCTCCAACTCGTCCTCTCAAGGTCCCTCGGGTGGTCTCTTTCATCGATTCCAGCGATAAAGATATTATGGCTGAGACTCACCCAAGTGCTAATGTTGGAGCATCGGCGGATGCGGAGGCTTTGGAGCCGAACAGGGGTTCCCCTCCCCTTGAGGTTGAATATTTAGGGGTTGAACCCTCGGGGGTTCATTCACATCCTTCTCCCCAGAATATGATGCGGGAGATGTCATCTACTCGGGCTTTTATCGGGGATGACCGCTTGAGCTGCTTACGGGATGGCTCCCTGACTGAACGTCTTCAAAACGTCTTTAACGGTGCATCTTACGTAAGTTATCCTTAACTTCCTTCAGTTTCTTTGTTTGTTTGGCAGATTTTTAACCGAACTTCTTTATAGATGGTGGCCGAGTTCACTGAGCTGGTTCAGACGCAGAAATATCAAGCAGATAGAATAAGGCATCTCGAAGCTCAGCTGAAGGAAAGTGAGGATCAACGTGCTCGAGTCGAAACGGCTTATCAACAAGAGGTTGGTTCTGCCCAAGTTTTTACCGACCACTACTTGGCGAAGCAGGTTGAAGCTGAGAAGAAATCTTCTTTGGCAGAGGAGAAGGCAACATCACTTCAAAATTTGTTATCCTCTGCCCAAGAATCCATGCTTAAGGTCGAGCAGGAAGCGGAGCAGTCCAAGTCGGCATATGAGCAGAAAATCGAAGATTTGGAATGCCAGACTCTAACAGTCGAATCCTTGTCCCGAGAGTCCAGGCTGGAACTTGAAGTCCAAGGGGTGGATTGTTTTAAAAGATCCTCTACCTTCGACGCTCTTCTTCTTCGAGAGTTTCAGAGAGGGCTAGTTTCAGCTGGCGAGTTCTATAAGGTTAAGAATAGGGTGACTGAGAAGGCCCAAACTAACTGGGAGCTGTCAATCAAACATCATATGGATCGGTCCTTGGAATCTCTCCAGACTCAGATGAGGGAATAGAGGGCTTATTACCGTAGCCGAGACAAAGAGCCCCATCCCATGCATTTGGAGGTTCCATCTGAGCATTCTCTTTCGACTTTTTACTCTAGTGGAGAGTCAGTCGTAGAGGGTGTGGTGCCTGATGTTGAGCCGATCCTAGGAGAGGATTATAGCCAATGGATGGATGATTCGGCCGACACAATTGATTGGCCTTCTAATGAGAGCCTGCTCCGTGAATATGAGATGGTGTCAGACCCGAGTATTTGCAAGAGCTCCAAATCCTTACAATCCTGATTTTTGAAGATAGGATTTTTTGTAGACTTAACAATTCTTTGTAAAGAATTCTTTGTAAAGAATACTTTGTAATAATTCTTTTATAAAAGAATTTTGTAACCATTCTTTTGATAGATTAATAAAACTCCGAATAGCTTCTGAACCGAGTGGTCTTTAATCTTGATTCTTTGCTCAAGAAATTTCTTTTATCTTGAATCTGCTACCGAGTATCTTATTAAACTCTTTAATGTTTGAGTAACTTCACCGAGTATCTTATTAAACCGGTTGTTTACCCGAATAACTTTAAACACCAAGTATCTTATTAAATTGGCTCTTACGATCTTTATGTCAAGTATCTTATTAAACTGACTGTTGTCTTCATGCCAAGTATCTTATTAAACTGGCTCTTTCTGATGTTCGGATAACTTAACCGAGTATCTTATTAAACCGACTTCGTTCCCAGAATAATTTTTTTTAATGGCAAGTATCTTATTAAACTGGCTAGTATTAACCGAGTCATCTTGAAACAGGCAAGTAGGTTTATACTTGTGTTTCATACACGATTGTTACCCGAACATTACATCAAGGCTCACCATGATCATATTTTCGAGTCCTTACGCATTACCAAGGACGTCTCCCGAGTTTTTATGTGCAATGGTTTGCCGAATCGTTAAGCTTTTTGAATTGCTTAACACAGCTACGCATTTCACCAGAATTTTTTCCTGATAGCGTCCCGAGCTGGTGCATCGGGTTTGCCTTTTTGCTAAGGTCGTTTGACCTTACTCGGTTGGCATGCTCCTTCGAGATTCTCCGCCCATTCGGGAATTAATGGTCCCGAGTATTCTATTTGCATGTTATTATCATGCTCGTCTTCCATATGTTCTTATTATCATATGCTTTCTTTTGGAAATCCCGAGTTTGATGCTTTTATCTTTTAGAAATTCCGAATTTGATTTTTTCTATTCATAACTGCAAAATCAACAGTTTTAAATTCCACAATCAATATTTATCCTAACTAAAACTGTCCTGACTAAAACAAAAAATTTAAGGATAGAAAATGTTCAAGTATTGGGCATTGCATGGTCGGGGTAAAACCCCTCCATTGGGTCGTGCAATCCAATACGCTCAATGACCAGCTATTCCTTAGACTTTGTATGAGCCTTCCCAGTTGTCAACTAGGGAACCTGCAGCTTTATTTTTTGTGTTCAATGACACCTTCCTGAGTACCAGGTCTCCTAGCTGGAATTTCCTGACCCAAACACGTGAGTTGTAGTGGCGAGCTATTCTTTGCTGATATGCCATATTTCGTATTCGGGACTTCTCCCTTTTCTCCTCTAGCTCATCTAGACTTTGTAACAGCATATCGACATTCTGATCTTCATCATATAGCCTGACTCGGGGTGATGAGTATGACGTTTCTACGGGGATAACAGCTTCTGTTCCAAACTCTAAAGTGTATGGAGTCTCTCATGTTGAAGTTCTCGTTGTTGTCCGATACGCCCATAATACTTCGGGAAGCTTTTCAACCTAGCTTCCTTTCTTGGCATCTAGTTTTTCTTTAAGTGTATGCTTGATGATTTTGTTCACTGCCTCAACCTACCCATTTTTTTGAGGGTGGGCAGGTGTGGCATAGTAATTGGCAATCTGGTACTCTTTGTACAGCTATCTGAATTTCAGGTTATCGAACTGGGTGTCATTGTCAGTGATTATAGTGTTTGGGACTCCAAACCTATAAAGTATATTCTTTTTCATGAAATTTGTGGAGTTTACTTCTGTGATATGCACTAATGCTTCAGCTTCTACCCACTTCGTGAAATATTCAACGGCTACTATGGCATGCTTCGCTCCACCCCCTGTCCTGGTTGGCATTGGGCCAATTAGATCCAAACCCCACATGGCAAATGGCCATGGGGATGTGAGGTTTCTGAGTTGCTCAGGTGGTTGTCGGATGTCATTAGCAATCCTTTGGCAAGTATTGCAACTTTCCGAACACTGTTGTGCATTTGAGAACAGAGTACGTCAATAATACCCTTGCTTGAGTACCTTGTGTGCCAAGCTTTTACCCCCAGTGTGGTTTCCGTAAACTCCTTCATGGACTTCCTGTAATATCTGGTATGCCTCTTCTTCTGACACATATCTTTGGAGTGTTCGAGAATACCCCCTTCTGTATAGTTTTCCTCCAACCAATGTGTACCTTGCTGATCTATACCTGATACGTTTTGCCTGTATAGGATCTTCCGGGAGCACGCCTTCTTCTAGGAACCTTTTCAGCTGAGTCATCCAACAGTCTGACGGTGTTTGAATTTCTAAAATTTCTAAGTTTTTCGGTTCAGCTGTGCTTGGTTTGATAAGATGTGCAACCGGAATAGTCTTTGGCCTGATTGTGGTTGTTACTGACGCTAGTTTGGATAATGCATCTTCCTTTTCATTCTCCTCCCTGGGGATCTGGGTAATCTTATATTCTTTGAATTTCTGGAGGAGCTATTTTGCAATGTCGCGGTAGGCTATCATGCCTTCATCCTTGGCTTGGTACTCATCCAGGACTTGGTTGACAACTACCTGTGAATCGTTGAATATCTCGACCTCATCTGCCCCGAGAGCTATGCAAACTCTGAGTCCAGCTAGTAGCGCCTCGTACTCGGCTTGATTGTTGGTTACTTTGAAGTCAAACCTCATGGCATATTCGACATCATCTCCTTCTGGAATGTATACTACAATCCTTGCCCCGTTGCCATGAATGTTTAAAGAACCATCAACATACAGTCTCCATGTGAAATTTTTACCCAACATCTTTTTTGTTTCCAGGTTTGATTCTGTGAACTCTACTATAAATTCTGCCACCGCTTGCCCTTTGAGAGATGTCCTGGGGATGTAGTGGGTATCAAATTCACTTAGCTCGATTGCTCATTTGGTTAATCTCCCTGAAATCTCTGGCTTTTGTAAAATCTGTTTCAATGGAAAATCGATGAGAACCTGGATTGTATGAGCCTGGAAGTATGGCATTAGCTTCCTTGCTGCTGAAACTAGTGCTAGGGTCATTTTTTCTGCCTATGAATATCTGGTTTCGGCTGGTAGAAGTGCCTTGCTGGTATAGTATACTGGCTTCTGTACTCTATCTTTTGTTCTAACTAGGACTGAGCTTGCTGCTAGTTCTGTAATTGATAAGTACAGTTGGAGTGTCTCTCCCATCTGAGGTTTTGAAAGGATGAGAGTCTATCCTAGGTATTCTTTAATTCCATTCAAGTTCTTTCCCTTTTCTAATTACTTTGAAAAATGGTGCACATCTGTCTGTGGCTTTTGAGATGAATCTTCCCAAGGAAGCTAAGCATCCTGTTAGGCATTGTACTTCGTTGAGTGTCCTCGGTGAAGTCATTTTTTGCAGGGCCTAGATCTTCTCGGGGTTGACTTCGATTCTTCTTTGGTGAACTTGAAAACCTAGGAATCTTCCTGAAGGAACCCTGAATAAACACTTGTTCGGATTTAGCTTCATTTGGTATCTCCTCAAGACATCAAATGTTTCTCGTAGGTCTGAAGTGTGTTTGTCTGCCGTGATGCTCTTAGTCAGCATGTTATCAATGTATACTTCCATGTTCCTTCCAATTTGTCTTGTGAAGATTCTATTGACCAGCCTTTGATATGTTACCCCTGTATTTTTTAGCCCGAAGGGCATTATTGTGTAACAGTATAAACCTTGATCAGTTGTGAATACGGTTTTTTCTTCATCGGTCTTGTTCATCCGGATTTGGTTATATCCTGAATAGACGTCCATGAAACTGAGCAACTCATGGCCTGATGTCTCGTCTACCAACTGATCTATCCTCAGAAGTGGGAAACCATCTTTTGGGCACGCCTTGTTTAGATCTGTAAAATCTACGCACATCCTCCATTGTCTATTCTTCTTTTGGAAGAGGACTACATTAGCTACCCATTGAGGGTAATTGACCTCTCTGATCGATCCTTCAGTGAGTAGCTTCTCTGCTTCCTGTTTGATTACCTGGCTTCTCTTGAGATTGAATGATCTTCTCTTTTATATCACCGGTTTTACATTCGGGTCTACTGTGAGATGGTGGGATATTATTCGGGCATCAATCCCGACCATGTCTTCGTGACTCCAGGCGAACACATCCCTGTATTCTCTAAGTAGATCAATAAGGCTTTGTTTGACTCTTCTTTCTAGGTTGGCCCCGATCTTGATCTTTTTGTCTGGTTCATCTTCGTTCAAGATGATTTCTTTGACCGGTTCAGTTTTGGATTCATTCGGCTCTTCCCTTGGTTCAAATTCGAAGGATAGTGGCTTTTTGTTCTGACTCGGCTGTGTTATGGTGCAAACCTGCTCATCATTCTTGTCTTTGTATACTGACATGTTAGCTCTTCAGGCCATCTCTTGGGATCCCTTGACCACTCTGACCCCTTGTTCGGTCGGGAACTTAACCATTAAGGCATAGGTGGTTGTTACAGCCTTAGTTTTATTTAGGAATGGCCGTCCCAATAATGCATTATATGGTCAATTGTCCAAATACACCATCACGAAATCGAGCAATACAGTTCTTTGGCAAGGTGCCACTCCAATCTTAACCGGTAGCTTTACGGTCCCGAGTGGCCTGACCTCGATTCCCCCAAATCCTCTGAGTGAAGTATAGAAGGGTTGTAGATCCTTTCGGTCCAACCTGAGTTGATTGTAGACGGCTACATTAAGAATGTCTGTCGAACTTCCATTGTCTATCAAGATCCTCCTAACTTTCCAGTGACCAATCCGGGCACTTATGAACATAGCTTCATTTGGCCGAACATCGACGCCGTGTGAGTCTGCTTCTGTGAATGTTATTTGGTCCCATCTTTCTTTTACCCTTTTCGGGTCTGGCTCCACCGAGTTTATGTCAAAGTTTTGTCTTGCTTCTACTACTTCTCTGATTTCTTGAGTTCGTTCTCGGTTACTTCTTCCATTGGATGGTCTTCCAAAGATTGTATGTATTACTTGATTGGCCTCTGGACTGGCCCTTTGATTTCGACCGGAGCTGCGGTCGGCTCTGATCTCTTTCTTTGCTTCTGATTTCTCATCCCTTTTCAAGATCACATCTTGTAGATGTCCTTCCCGAATGAGGGTTTCTATGTAATCTCTGAGCTAGTAACACTTGAAAGTCTCATGACCGGTTTCCTTGTGGAACCTGCAATATTTGGTTGTATCTCACCGAGCAAACTGAGATTGTCGGCGTGGCTCTTGTACCATATTCTTTGCTTCCAGAATAGCCAGGATTACCTCCTGTTTTTTCTAAAGAGGGGTGTAGTTGGTGTATCTGCCTCAGTATTTTTCTGTGGTCTCTTCGGTATTACGCCCATTTCCCTCGTCCTTACTCTTTTCTTTGTTGTTTCCTTTTTGCTTTCCCTTTTGGTTCTGTACTTTGGACTCGATGTCCTTTTGTTCGGGTTTTCCTCCATGCATGTAGCATCTTCCAGTGGCTAACTCTTCTTCTTCAGCTAATGCATAACCTCCTGCCATGTCCATCATATCTGCATATCTGGTCAGACGGACTCTTCTTAAATCAAAAGTTAGCCATCCATTCTGCAGTTTGTTGATGAATGCAGCAATTATGGCTTCATCATTTGCACTGCCAATTTCTGATATTGCTTGACCGAATCTCCCCAGGTATTTCTTCAGCGACTCATCTTTCTCTTGTTTTATTTGAGAAAGGTAAGCCACTGACTTTTTCCTGTGAACATTGCTCAGAAATTGCCTTGAGAAGCTCCTGCTCAGTTCACTGAAACTTCTAATGCTTGCTGGGGGTAATCTCCCAAACCATCTTGAACCCGTGTCTCCTAGAGTTTGTGGAAAATTGAGACACAGTAAGGGATCACTATGGGCATACTGAGCCATGGCACTTTTGTAGAGTCTGATGTGCTCCTTAGGGTCTGTGTCTTTCTTGAACTGCTCCACGTGCGGCATCCTGAACCTTTCTAGGAATGGGGTCCGTAAGATTTCCCTAGTGAAAGGGCTATCAGAATCATCATCAGATAAATCGTTGTACCCATAACGTCTAGACAGTGCGTCCATTTGACGCCTATTGTTCTCGATTTCTCGAGTTATGCTCTGGAATACGACATCTCTGTCTCCCACCGGACTTCCCCAATGGTTGAACCGCTGGGTGATTTCTATTCCTCTTTATGGCTCTTCACTTTGATGACGGGTTTCTCGTATGATTCCGTGATGATGCTTGCGATGGTGCCGATCGCTATCTTCTGATGACTACCGATCCATGTGTCGGTCATGTTTGCAGTGTCTAGCACGGGATGTCTGATCCTGGTTTTGCTTCTAGCGTGGTCTTTCCTCTTCAGGTGTTTCACGTTCAGCCTGATTGATAGGAGTAGGGTTCCTTTCGACTTCTAGTGTATTTATTTCTGGCCCTACTACAACCGAACGAAGCCTCGCAGGTAGGAGGTTAGGAGTTTATGCTTCTGTAGCCAGTAGAACAACTCATTCCTTTGCTGTATCTGCCATCAATTACTGTAACACCTCTCGGAAGCGTTGCGTCAGGTCTCAGCTGGTCGGAGGAACTTGCTGGATCTCTGCCAGGAATGTAGGTTGGTTCTCTATTGTTACAGCGAGATCCCGCGAGGTACTGCCAACGTGAAAGTTGTCCAGAGATTTTTGGACATCCCCAGAATTGCTTCTGCTTCCTGCCATCGCTTTTATCAAATTGGAGGTTCAACCCCCTTCTAGCGTCAATTGTTGACGTCGGTTTCTGGATTGTATCAGAAAAGCCAACAAGGATTGGATTTCGGCCATGATTTTAAAGAGAAGGAGAAGGAGAAGGAGAAGGAGAAGGAGAAGGAGAAGGAGAAAATAAACAAACGCTAGTTTTTTACGTGGTAAAACTCTGATGACCGGAGAAACGTCCACGGGTAGTTGAATGATCAACCAAGCCAAAATCCACTATAAAATTATGATGTTTACAAGCTCTCAATCTCTCTTTCTTCTCTTAGTATTTTTCTATGAATGTTTTTTTTTCTCTTTGGCAAGATTATGGATCTATTTATATGTTTATAGAACCCTAATCTGCTTTGTACAAGTAATAGAAGATCTTTGTATTTAATTACAATTATTTACTTGCTTGACGCTGATTGTCTTCTTTCCTGTTTGGGAGTCTTGTATCGAGATCGAATGGGACTCTAGTAATGTAGTCCAATTTATGACTTATTTTCCTTATAAGAGCATAGTCTTTTTGAAGGAATAAAGTTGTTGCCCGATTGTGAACCTTTCCTTTTTAATATTCTGTTTTTGTTGGGATTTCTTTTTGATATGGATCTCTTCGTGCATCTTAATGACTTGATCCACGTGGGCTACGCGCTAGGCTTCTATTCAGTTTTCTTCATGATCGTCCTGAGTAAGAACAATACCTGCTGGTCCCGAGTAACATCATTTGTTCCCGAGTAACATCATTTGTTCCCGAGTAGAAATGTCATTTAACCTGCCCCGAGTTATCTTTTAACTGATCCTGAGTAGGTTTTGTTCTACATCTGCTTACTCGGGTTTTCTCTTCTTCAGTGCAGTCTTGTAGGATATTTTCTGAATACCTACTCGGATGCCCACCTGGCAATTTTATCCCCTTTGAAGATGACGTGTTCGTATGGTAAAATTCACATACGACATGTATTATTATCTAAATCATTTTATTTGGTTATTCAAAAAGTGGAGTGAAGTTGCTCTACCGGTTTGGAGTTTGTTGTTTGTAAACACATATATTTGGTTTTTTTTTTGTTCTCTCTATAATTTAATATATTGATTTCTTTATCATTTTTTTTCTTCTTTATTTTTGGTGTTGTAAAGTCCTTTTTTTAAGGTGTTTTGTAGAGTTTTGATGTTGATTTTTTGTTATATAATGTGTAGATCTGTTGGCCAGAAGAACTATGCAACTTGTAGGGACAATAGCATGGATCATTGTAAGTACTTTAATATTGTAATTTTTAGGAACAATATCATAGATCGTTGTAAGTATTTTAATAATAATTTTGCTATTGTTTACGCGTTTTTGATCGAAATCGAAAAATAATTTTAGTGTTCAGTTAATGATTGGTAATTTTTGAAGGTTTATAAAGTTTTTGATTTTGATTTATTTTGTTGTTTTTGGTTATATAAACATATCATATTAAACTAATCGAGATGGTACCACAAGCCACGAGTGTGTTTGTTGGGATGTGATTCAAAACCCTAAAGGTTTTATCTTAATTAGTTCTTAAATATGATTTTGATATATTTTTCTATATATTAATCTTTGATAACATTCTTCTTCTACTTCCAGGTCGTTGCAATCATATCTTCCATTTCCATTGTTTCAGCAGCCTATGGCTCAAAAGCCAATCAATCTACCATTCAGGTTTACGATACCCGAGTTTTTTTACGTTGACTTAGTATATATTCTATCATTATTGTTACAATACATTATTAATTTTTATTTAAATTGGTTTCCATATTTTATTTTATTTTGTATTAGTTGCCTAATGTTAAATTGATTTTTTTTTATGTAATTTACCAATTTTGATTGATGAAATCTAGGAATTCCTTTTTGTTTTCAACAAAAAAATATAAAGAATGAACTATGAATTGTATCTAAATCTTACTTTAAGCTTAATTTGCTTGATTATTAATTTTATTTAACAAAGCATGTGTTTCACAAGTTAACACACTAATATATATTAATATTTATTATTTTTCCTCTTTCTCCCATTTCCACACATTTCCAATTTAAACCCTAACTATAAACACTTTATTAACTTTGTATTTTCATTTACCATGGATTGTTATATATATATATATATATTAATATGTAATTTTAATCAAACATGATCAAATGGAGAAACAGGGAAAACGAGGATGAGGATGAGGATAAATCCCCAAATGGGGAAATTGTGGGGCAAGTTGGGGAATGGGAGACTAGGTTAGGAAATGGGGATTGGGATGGAGTGACCAATATCCATCCCCATTTCCCCAATGCCAAACTTGAGTTTACATTTGAAGTCAATAATAACCAAGAAAGTCCAAAATACCCGCAAACGCATTCTCTCTCAGCTTCATCTTTTTCCCAATATCTTCTTTCTCATCCGTTAAACTTTTCTTACTCTTTATTTTTAAATCAGACTAAACAAAGTACTTCCATCTTCAAATAAGCCATAATAAAATACAATATTATCAATTCATGAAGTGGTAATAAACAAGATCCAAACAATTTTTGCTCCATTTGTGACTCAACAACACTCTTGATCTAATGATTTTAAGTTTGTGTTAATCTTTCACTAAAATGCATTTATAGTCTTTATGATACGATACATTTCATGAATTTTTATAGCATTTGCTTTAGTACCACCCCAAAAAGTTGTTACATCTATATTTTAATAAAAAAAAGATTAATAAGATAGGGTAAAAGTATATAGTTGTATAATTGAAATTTACTTTTTACACCCGTACAAATTGAACTCTCAATCTATCATAAAGTGATAAACCCTAATAATAAATACAAAATCAAAACCATTTTGATTTTAGTTTTAGATTTCTGTAGCTGCATTTGGGGCAAGGTCTCTAGATCTCATGGTGACAGCAGTCTTGTAATGTTGTTCGGGCTAAGTTTAATTCCAATCTGCCACCAAAGTTGATGAGTGATAGGGTTAGGGTCTTCATGTACCCTGCAGTATTTAAGATCCTACGGTGTGTAACTGTGTATGGATTGGATAGATGGGAAACTATTGGAATTAAAAAAGTAACAGAAGCAGTAAATTTTGTGAAATTGGTGCGAGAGGAAGGGAGAAAGAGACAACATAAAGAGAGAAAAGGGGGATTAGGAAGGGGATGTTTTTAGGAATAGAGAAGGAGAATGGACCCCTTTGGCCCTTTCCAATAAGACAATTAAAAAAGAAAAGAAAGAAAGAAGAGAATCCAGGTCATAAGGACTGAAAATATATATGATGATGTTGATGAAGGTAGCAGTTGCTTCACATGCTTTACTAACAAATTCTAAACTCAATCAATTATTCGATTATACATGGACACCATCCAATATTTAATTTAATAACTTTTGTATTCTATTGTATATTCATCCAACACACTCCTATTGTGGAAGCTCCTTGTTTTAAGCCACCTAACGTAAACATTACAAAACTCCCATTAAAATACTATAAAGATCAACAGGTTACGGATATTAAGCTTGGTGCAAGTACAACAACACAAATGCAACTCATAATTCTTAATTGAATTCAACAGGAAGATGGATACTGGATAGATTTAACAAGATTTGAAACTCATCAAAACCTGCCTTCATTTTTGAAAGTTATCAGAACTCTCCTGCAATTTTTTTTTTATCAAAACTTTCTTTAAAACAGACATAATTAGAAGAAGCCAATTATAATGAGAGAGGGGATTCGTTGTTAAGAATCTATTCAGATTTTTCAGAGCCTGTCCATAAGCGCGTTGTAAGTTGTTTCATTCATTGGCCTTTTCAACCAAACCCCCTTGTATTCATTTATCTTACTCTGCTTTTTCGGCTCACTCAAAAGTCAAAATACTTGGGTGAACAAATGAAAAGAAAAATCATCCAAATACAAAACCCAGAAATACTATACTTCGATATTCGATATTTAACAATGTTTTGCAAACCAATACTGTATTAGAATACGCATCCTCCATTTAAAAAAAGCTCGCAAATTTTATATAACCAAGACTATAGATTTTAATTCAACCGCACATACTAGCGTCTTCGTAACAATTCAATGTTATACTTAGCATATACATGATTTCCCTCACAGAGAGTAGGAGAAATGGGAAAGAAAGTCTGTCTTTGCAAATTGAATCTACTCTATCAAGTTGGCTCATTAATTAATGGTTTGAGTAGAAAAGATTGTATTCCAAGAAAACAGGCGATCTATATATCATATTGTATATGAGGGTAAAAGATTAGGGCATATATATCACATGACATTAAAATGAAAAAGAAATAAAAGTTGAAGAAGTAGTAGATGCGTAGATGATGATTGATGATAAGGGGAAGCAGTAGAAAGAAATAAATAAGATTCGGAGCACACACCTAACGTCAAATCAAAAAGCATGCGAAGGATATGCATGGAATTGGCACCCTTTCCACTACTTTAACTTTGGACAACGACAAATTCACAAGCCCTCCTTCGTCTACCTATATCTATCTTATTATATTATATTTACCTGTATTGTATATTTCTATCTGACTATTATCACATGGGTTAGCCTACAACTGCTGCTGTAAATTATGTAACCCACTATTATTAGTTGCCCACCTGGGATTAACCACCCTAATAACATTTTACGTTATAAAATATTGGTGGGTCTTTGTTATGAAATTGTAGCAAGTAACAACCTATCAATGTCAAGGCAAACAACAACCCATAATTCCCTATAATATAAGATTATTCATTCCACACACATCGTAAGCACCTAAATTCAATCTAAATCAAATCAATTTCCTAAATTGGTTACCCAAACACTTTTTTCCCTAAAATATACATTTCTAAACAAATCAAATGCTAATAATAACAATAATAATAATAATGTAAACAGAGTGGGCCTTGTCTCACTATAGTGGAGCAACCTCCAAATGTAAAATTGCAAAAAATCCATAACTACTCATCACCCATCTCCAACTTTTTGAGGAGTTGATAACTAGGCACAAAACCAATCAGAATATAAAACATTAAAAAAAAAAACACATGTAATATATGGTTGATCTAAAAATGGCGAGCATGTGGTGGGGTCCACCGACCACCCCGTTTTTAGCACATTTTTGATTTTACAGATCCACGGTCCATGGAGGTCCACTCCATCTCCTCTAGACTCTCAATACATTATTATTGTATATAAAAAAGTAATAATTAATTTGAAAAAAAGAAAAATAAATAAAGAATCAAAACAGTGTAATTTAATGAGAGCAGATCGTTGGCGCCTCTGTACTGTTTGAATCCTGGCATCGTTTCCCAAACTCCACACCCGCACTAAACGACAAAATCTCTTATAAGAACTAATATTATATTTTTAAAATATTCACTGAAAGAGACAGACTAGATAAGTTCTCCATGTTACCCAACCCTACCCTACACAGCTACCCTACCATCATCAGCGCGTGTATACCAAACACCTCACAAACAACAGCAATACACAGAGATTCCATATCTTTCTGATTCAGAACATCATGTGAGAAAAAAACACAAATAAAATCTTTAAATCATAAATCATAAATCATAAATCAAATTCATCATAAACAAAAATACCAACACCTTTAGATTAGATTAGAAAGAGTTAAAATCTGAAACAATTAACCATTAAATGGAAGCCGGATATTTACATCTACAATTGGTTAATTTTTCTTTTCTTCTTCTTCTGGGTTGAAAAATTAAACGAAAGAAAAAACCGGATAAATTCTTAATTGGACACAATTAAAACACGTTAAAATGTTTGTTACCGATCTCTCTCTCCAGTTCCTCTTCTAAGAAATACAGTAGTCAGGTTCGATCAGTCCGGTTCCTACAGTTGTTGTTACTCTGCTGTTGCTGCCTTGATCCGTTTCCGTGATGAAGATGATAACCGTTCTTTTGCGGTGATGATGAAAACAACTGCCCAAACCCGAAAACCGAACCGGACTTTGACGACCCTCTGAGCGAACAAACCGGTACGTTGAGAACCGGAGTCACTCTCACGTTTGCCGAGTACGACCGCTCCATTCCTCTGTGCTTGAATCTCGGGCCTCCATTGAAGCTGCTTGGACTGCTCGAGCTTCTTTCAAGGCTTTGAAACACTATTTTACCTGATGAATTCATTCTCGGGCTGTCTACAGAGACTCCACGACTTGTCGACGACGACGACGTCGATGTTGATGTTTCCCTCCGCATCGGACTTCGCCCGACCCGGTTTGCACCACTCGTCTGAGGGTTGTGACCACTCGTGCCCTCCCTTGGTTTCACCATCCTCATTCTTGGCGGGTTTGCGAACGGGTTCGGGCTCGGGTTAACGGTGGGTTTGTCCGAATCCAACGAGAGCCTTGGGAGATCTTCGTGTTCGTGACCCGATGACGATGAAGAAAGCGAGAGCCGCGACGAAGATATCGACACGGATTCCGAATCTGAATCTTTCAACAACGGCAGACTTAGAGATGTCTCCAAAGAATAAAAGGACGACGACAGAGAAGACGAGGACGAGGATTTGGAGTTCCTGTGTAGAAAATGTTTTAGGGAGGATTTTGAGGGATTTGAAAAAGTAGATGACGACGAGGACGACGTCGTTTTGAGTTGTGCTGGTTCGGATTTTGTGTTCTGGTAAAGCTTTTTGAATCCTAATAACTCCCTCCAACGACTGGAACACCGAGGGGCCTTCGGTGAGAACAAGTAAGGATCCATGCCGGAGATATCGCAAGATTTTCCGTACTCGTCGGCAGCCGACGACCTGACTGCAGACGACGGTTTGAGTGTGGAAACGTGGAGCGGCATGAGCTTTCCGTCGGAGAAGAGCTCGTCGGCGGGGAGCATAGTAACGGGATCTTCAAGGCGGAACTCGAAATCAACCGGATCAGAGGCCTCCGGGTCGTCGCCCTCCGGCAGCGGCGGCGTGGGTTTCTTGGAGAGGTCGTCGTCGCGGCTGAAAGAGAGCCTGGGAGTGGGAGTGAGCCAGGCGTAGGAAGGCGGAGAGACGCCGATGCTGTTGTTTACGCAGGCAGAAGCCATATTTATAGGTGGGTCAAGAAATCATGCAAATGCTAGAGGTTAGTGTCTCATCAGCGAGAAAACGATCACCGGATTTACAGAGAGAGAGGAAGGGAGGGTTTTGTTGGCAGTTAGCTAGGGTTTGAGAGAGACAAGTCCAAGTGTGTGACTGTAATGGCGACACAGTCAATAACTCACATTTATACAGTACATAGCTACGTCCTCTCACTACTCAGTAGGGCCACGTGCCCCACAGTTTTCCCTTCCTATTTCGTTTTTCATTTTTCTTTTTTCTGTTCTTGTCTTTATCTTCACTGTTACTTTTATGTTTTCGCTATCATTAACTGTCCCTCTAGTTTTAGATAATATAAATCTGACACCCACTAGTTTCGGTAATAGCTAATTTACACTCTTTTTTTTTTTTACTTATGTTTACCTTTTAAATAGACATATTATTTTACCATTTAATTTATTTTTTTTCCATAACTTTCTTTAAAAAAAAAATGAGATGAATGGTGTCAAAAAGAAAAAATGAATTTAAAGATAAACAAAAAATTACAACAAAAAGAAGAAGAAGAAGAAAGAATTTATATAATAAATTACAAAAATGAATTTATATAATATTGGTTACCAACTTACCATTGATATTGATTATACTTTGTTTTTATTTTTACTTTTTTTTTAATGGTTGTGCTTGTGCTTACTCATTTTTTCGGGAGAGGTATCTTAGACAACTTCATAAACCAAATAAGGTATGTCAATTCTTCGATATGGTCCTCTCTTCAGACTAATTATTATATTTTTCCTAAAGATATCTAGCTTATTGGTGAGAACTCTCAGTAAGATTTTTGGCATGATAATTGACTGGGGGTTCCTATATTAGAGCCTTTGGGGATTTTGGATTACTTTGCTAGTCCTCTCCGGGTGAGGGTCTCTATTTTTATTCAGAATGGTATGTGGGTTCTTAACGATTATTTTCAAGCCCACTTCCTGGACCTCTGTTTTTGGATTGGTCAGATTGTGATTGCTCCTGCCGTGGACTCCCTGGTTTGGGCTCATTCTCGGGATGATCGAGTTTCTTTCAAGGTGGCTTACTCCGGTTCATCCGTGACTTTCCTTAGGTCCCTTGGTGGAGAGATGTTTGGTCCTGTTTTACTCTGTCTTCTCGTTCGTCATTGACCTGATGTCTTTTTGTTGAACAAGATCCACACAGAGGATCGCTTATGTAGATCTGGATTTTAGTTGACTTCTTGGTGCAATGTTTATGGGGTTAGTAGTGAGTCGAATGATCATCTTTTCCTTCAGTGACCCATATCGACTGCTATTTAGGATGCTGTTTTCTTAGTTTCCCAGTGGCGTGTTTCTACCGACTCTTGGAATTCATTTTTTTTACAGTCCATGTCAGTTTCGTTTAGTGACCAGGTCAGGGTTTTATGGAAGGCATCCATGCAATGGTTTTGAGTGTATGGTTTGCTAGTAATTAGTAGATTTCAGGC
Source organism: Dipteronia dyeriana (assembly GCA_032871835.1). Classification (NCBI taxonomy): domain Eukaryota; kingdom Viridiplantae; phylum Streptophyta; class Magnoliopsida; order Sapindales; family Sapindaceae; genus Dipteronia; species Dipteronia dyeriana. Next base: position 46,181,439 of record CM065302.1, on the reverse strand, counting down.
CTGCTCTTTCTCTTGTTTGGCGTGTGGTTTCCAATGCTAATCCCCTAAAGATTGGTTATATGCATAATTGTATGGATGATCTTATTATTATTCGGTGGTTCGGTCTTCGTGGTTGTCCTGTTAGAGCCCTGGTTATCAAGAGTGTGATTTGGTCACCTCTGGCTTCTAGTTGGATCAAAGTCAATATAGATGGTGATGTCTTGAGTTCTCCAGGAGTTGGATGTTATAAGGGAGTCTTTCATAATTGTGGGGCTTTTGTGAATTGTTTTGCTATACCTCTTTGTCAGGTATTTATGTTTGAGGTTTAGCTTCTTTGACCACTAATTTTGCTTGAAAGTATGGATGACGTCAGATCTAGATTGAGAGTGATTCTTCTTAGATGGTTCAGCTGCTCTCTTCTTGCTCTTAACGGGTTTCTTGGTAGGTTCAGCATACGTTACAACGTTGTATCTTCGAGATCTTACAGATGGATTTCAAGTGTCCCATATTTCATGGAGGGGAATTAGGTTGTGAATGCCCTGTCTAAACATGCTTTGGAGTTTAAGACAGATTATTGGTGGTTCTGCACTCCACCGCTCTATTTCTTGTTGGTTACCAATAACTGCATGGGTCAGGAGTCTTTTCGGTTTTCATGATGCTTTATGTTTCTTTTGGGTATGGCATGCGTGTCTCTTTTTGTTTGGGGTTGTTTACCCCATGATTTTTATGTTTATTTGGTTGTTTTTACTCTTTATTTTTCTTTTATCATTTATATTTGGATCCTGCCTATGAGTTTTTCAGTATATGATCGTTTGTGATGATTTTTCTCTTAAGTCATTCCAACTTTATCATTTTTTTGTAATAGCATATATACTCCTTCAGTAGATACTATTTGTAAAGTCCTCATTTATTGATTGGTTTATTTCGTGAACAAACCACATATTGGGGTTTTATATAAGGGTAGCTTAGGCTCTCAATACCTTAAGAGAAGAAGCACCAAATGTATATTTCTTGTGCTTACTTGCTTTGAAGAGATATAGTTGCACACACTCACAACTCATACATATTTCTTATTCGTATATGTTGTGTGTTTATATGAGTGTGCATTCATATTTTGATAACTCTTCTTGCATGTTTATATTGATCACATCTTTGCATTTGTATTGACATGCATTATGTGTTGCTCACACACACACTTACTTGCATTTGATTTGTTATGCATGTGTGCTTCATTGTTGTCTATGTGCATTCATAGTGTGGTTTTGTGTGTTGTTTGCGCTTGCACGATGGTGTACTTGTCTTAGCGCATTGAGTGACCATTTGAGAAGGTCGTATTCTTCTCTTGGTTTGGTTATGTGGAGTAAGGTGTCTAGTTTCAAAATATAGATTTCAAAGATTTAAATGTTTTTCAAAACTGACATTTGCATGGTCTTGTGACCATAACTTTTTATAAAATGCCTCAAAATATGTTTTGAAAAATTCTGTACAAACTAGACACCCATATCTTTCTAACGGTATATTATTAGTAATATTTCATGATCGTTTGTATTGGTTTTGAAATCTCCAAAGTGACCACAAAAATAGGACATCTCTGTTGTTGTCCGTTTATGACCTTTGGTCACTTAAATGACCATAACTTTTTTTACAGACATCCAAATCAAGTTTTGTAAATTGGAGTAGAAATTATACTTCTATACCTTTCCAACGGTATATTATACGAAAGGTTTGGATGTCGTTTGGTCATGTTTTGGGTAGCTCAAATCTCGGGTTGTTGCACTGTTGCGGCTGCGCCAGTCCACAAGCGCCCTCACCAGAGCCCCTTGGAAAGTAGGTGTGCGCTAGTGTGGTGCTTGTCAACCAACGCAACTCACCAGCGCACGAGTAAAATTCTGAGCATTTTCAAAACTATGTAGTTTTGTTCTAGGGCTCATATTTATGTGTCATCTTCTTCCTCACTCGTTTTTCAGAGCTTAAAAACCATTTCTTAGTGAGAGAAAACATTTCCCTTGAGAGAGAATCTCCAAGAGTGGTTCCTTAACTCTCCAAACCCAAAACCCATCATCCTTCATGCATTATTGATCATCTTTAGACATGGGTCTTCATCGTTCATGATTTGGTAAGTAAGAACAAACTTTTATCTTTGATTATTGTTCTTAAACTCCAAGAGTTCGTTTTTATTGCATAGGATTTATAGAAATCATTTTTGAATGCATATTTTTATTGAATGATGGCATGATTGGGTTTGTATTTTGATAGCTTAATTGATTAGGTCATTTTTGCCTAAAAGCTAGGTCATAAACATTCTTGTGTGATTCATTGTTGACTAGGTTGATAGATTGTTCATTAATCAACTTGTTAAGCTTTTGAATGTTTTTGAGATGTTTTTGTGACAATTAGTTTGTTATAAAATCTCTACACAACTAATTGAGTTTGTTATTGATAGACATTGGTCTAAGACTTGCATTTATTGTGTGGCTAAATGTTTGTCTCAATCACGTGAATATATACTAAGTATATGTTGAATACATTGTAAGAATATTTGTTGATTCATTTTGATTATTTGTGATAACTAGGAATGTTGTTATTGATAACTTCTAGCTAAATCTCAATGCTTTGCATTTAGATATTGTTTAGGACTCATTGATTGTATTATAGTTCTTGTCAGGCTTAATGACAACATGTGTTGATTTGGCTTTTATGATAGCTTCATAGGATTGCTTGTTGTATGTTTAGTTAAGCTTTATGACATGTCATTTAGCTCTTGATATCTAGGATTGCATTTATTGCCGTCTCATAATCCTGGATAAGCATATAAGGTACCCTAGCCTTGTTTGTTGTTTGAATATCATCATATATTCACAAAGGGTGTTTATCTCTTCATTGAAGAGAAGTAAGTCTTGCGTTGCATCCGGGAGTAGGTTGCTTCAAGCGTAAGCAAATTGGATTAGGTTCACTTAATACCAGGATTAGGTAGTGGTAATGGGTTATATATCGGGAGTAGGTTGTAACGCCTCTATCATCAGTGGATTCGTTGTTCGAGTGTGGCGCACTTAACAGCCCATGGTTTTTCCCATTTGGATGGTTTCCACGTATATCTCAAGTGTCTTTATTATTTCCGTACTTATTACACTTGTGATATCATTGTGACTAGTTAAGAGTATTTTCGTCTAATTGACAATTAACGAAAATTGGATAAAATTTGATTAAAATCTATTCACCCCCTTCTAGATTATTTCTATACACACCATAATATTTGTTTCACTATTAAAGGAGTAAACAATGAAGAGCTAGTAAAACAAACATGATTTTTTACTGTGTCTTATTTGTTTGTTTGTTTGTTTGTTTGTTTTTTCCTTTTTGATAGTGTATTGGTTGTTTGTTTATAAGAGTGATGATATTTGTACATTTGAAAAAACTTTTTATACATCTTATTTATATGTACACCCCATTAAAAGTTGTTAAAATGATTATATCTTGTAATCACATCCCACACATTATTTGCCATTTATGTTAAATTTTAAAAATATAATAAATAAACAAATTTTATAGAAAATGAAAAATATCTATATAAAAATAAAATTATGGGAGGAAGGGTGCACCTCCTCCTACCTCCCAAATATGGGACTCTATGCCTTATCCATATTTTTTTGAATCTAGGATGGAGGAGGCAGTAACCTTTTTTTTTTTTACTTATGTGTTCTTTGATTTTAGTTTCTATTTTTTTGATTAATTTTTTATTATTTTATAATATAGTTTTCATAAAGGTTTTTGTTTTAAAAAAATTGTTTAGTTATTAAGAAATTCAAAAAACAATATATTTACAAAAACAATGTACTCTAATGATTTAAATTATTATAAATTAAACCATCGACCAATGTGGTTGTTGTAAGTGGTAAGATGTTCATTCGGCTCGAAAAAGTTCTATGTTTGAATCGCTGCCATTGCATGTGGTATATCAAAAACATATATTAAAATTTAATAATTTAAATTAAGAGTAATGTTGAAAGTTTAAAAATATATAAATTTGAGGTATATGATTTTAGAGGGGTGTAAAATTGTTAATTTTGTTCGACAAAATTATGACCAAAAACATTTTGACCCAATGGATTTGGGTTAAAAATTCATGCCAAAAGGTGAGTAAAAAATATGGTTAAAAATAAAGGTCGGGTTCTGTCAATAACATAATGCACATATTACGTGTCTAGGCTAGGATTTAGAACCCTTAAAAATTGAGTGGCGATAATGACACTCCTACAAAACTGTATCTACACCCCTTTCGTGATCACAACTATAAAAATTTTAAAATTTTTATAGTTCATAAATAAACCCAACTGAATACTTAAAATATTTTTTTTAATTATATTGTATTTATATTTGTCATAGGGATTTTTTGATAGCATGACAAGCCAGCATGCTCACATGAAAGCACGGTAATTAGATATGTCACGTCACAAAAGTCAACAAGGAAAAGATCAACCCAAGACAACTAATAGATGATTTCAAGGCGTAGTCAAGTTTATCCAAGATGGTCGGGGAAACTAACCGATCGGGTATAAAAAACCTGGTCGGGGAAAACTAGCTGATCGGGTAGAGACAACTTGGTCGGGACCATTCAGTCGAAGCAAAAGAGAACTGGTCGGGTTAGATAACTGGTCAATTAGTCAATGCGTGGGAGACATTCAAGGCAATCACAATTGAAATACACAGAAAAAGAATCACACTTAAACAAGGCACCTTACAGTACACTATGATAAGGAAACAAACTTCCTTATAGATGATAGAATCCCAATTAGGCAACAAATCTAATTTATTTTATGCATGAAAGACACGAAACAGGAAAGAAGACAAAGACGAATTCAACAAGTAACAATTCCTGATTAAACACCACACATTTCCTTACTTGTACAACAAGGTTAAGGTTCTATGCAGATATAAATAGACCAATAATTTCATTATAAAATAGAGAAATAAGCCAAAAATAAAGGAACAGAGTGTGTCACAGTTCATCATAGTGAAATCTCTTTCTCGCCGTCATCGGCAACCGTGGATGTTTCCCTGATTTGGGGTTTTACCATGTAAATTATGTTTGCATGCTCTGCTTCTTCTATTTTCCACATAAGATCGTTAACAATTTGTAATAGTTTGTTGGACGTGAGATCGTTAACAATTTGAAAGATCGTGAACTAAATTTTGCTTAGTTAACCTCAAAGGACTTGTGAAGCGGTAAAATGGCGGATAATAGAGATGGAAGTCAATCCCCAAATAATGCTGGCACCCAGCGTGGTGTTAACGATTCTAGCCTAATAAATGCCAACACTACTGAAGAAAGCCTGCCCTCCGTGACTCCAATCTCAACTGGTCAAGCCACGATAACCTCCACAGATACTCCCTTAGGGATTTCCCTAGACATGTTCCAGCAGGTTCAAGAGTCCATGTGGCGAGACATTGAAAACGCCGCTAGACAAGGAATCAATATAACAGCGATTGCTAATCTAACCTTGCCAAGATGATCCTCGTAGGACCTTCTACCACGTTAATTTTCCTTTATGGGAGAATCGAGGTACCATACATTCATATTTTTAGGAATTTTGGTAATTAGGCGAAGAAAGTTAGTCGATTTAATCTAGGTATCCCTCTTCCTTATATTAGGGAGGTCAGACACCATGGGGATCTTGATCTAGCGAGAAACTATGCACTTACACCTTAATTCTTCTTGGGGGTGATAGCCCGACGAAGGCATTTGGAACGACATTTTAGCTATCTTGGTCTTGTGATTTGGCTGGTAACTATGCATTTATGCTCTGACAGTTCTTGGGGAGGTTGCCCAACCTAGGGCATCCAGAGTGCTGTCTAGCTATCTTGGTCTCGAGATCTGGCTGACAACTATGCACTTACGCTTAGACCCTTCTTGGCAGGGGGTGTACCCGGGCAAGGCATCGAGGTAACCATATGCCTTCCCCGGTTCATAGTGATCATGGTGAATTACCGTTGTCGAAAACATAAGTAAATGGAGATGGGGAAATAAATGGAGACTTTATTGATGATCAAATTAGGAGATCATTGTTTATGGGGTACCTATACCGGTACTTATCCTAGGTCGACTAGGAGCTTTCGTCCTTCTACGGTTAGAACCTCTTGAGGTAGTCTGCAATCCAAGTATGGTTGTTAGGACATCCATCCATGTCTTCTAACTTGTAGGCCCCGTTTCGGACGACTACCATCACCAGGTAGGGGCTTTCCCATTTTAGGGCCAGTACCCCATTCGATCGGGTCCTAGTGTTCCGGGTTACCTTTTGAAGCATTAGGTCCCCCTCATTGAAACTGTGGGCTTTAACCTGTTTATTGAAGTACTTTGTGATCTGGCTTTGGTATATTGAAACCTTTTCTACTATCATTTATTGTTTTTCCTCCAATAGGTCTAACTTGGCCCTTAGCTTGACCTCATTGCTTTAAGGCTCGAAATGTTGAACCCTGAACGAGGTTAACTTATGGTTGATCGATAGGATCGCCTCTACCCCAAAAGCTAAAGAGTAAGGGGTCTCTCCAATCGCGGTTCTCTTGGTTGTGAGGTATGTCTAGAGCACACCGAGGAGCTCATTGGCATATTTGCCCTTCTTCTATTGTAGTTTCTTCTTTATGAGCTTCTTGATTGTTTTATTGGTAGCCTCTATTAGGCCAATTGTTTGGGGATAAGCTACCGACGTAAAATGAAGGTCAATACCTAGGTTTTCACAAAAATCTTTGCATTGTCAAACTGTTTGCTAAGGTTAGTAATAATGACCATCCGAGTATTGAACCTGCAGACCATATTTTTTCTATTGAAGTTAGAGGTATTTTCCTTAGTTTTCTTGGAGAGCGGTCTCGCTTCCACCCATTGGGTATAGTAGACGATCGCGATTACGACATGTTTGGCTTGACCAGGAGCAGTAGAGAGCGGTATAATCAAGTCAACTCCTTAGATAGTAAAGGGATAAGGTGAACTGATTGAGGAGAGATGCTCCGAAGGTAGATAGTTCATATTGGATATCCTCTGGGAAGGTCCACATGATTGTACAAATAACCTTAAAGCACTTGATAGGCTAGTGTTTCTCCTCTGGTATGGTTTTCACATTCCCCCGAATAAACCTCCTTGCTTGCCTAGGTAGCATCATCAGGATGTCAACATCAGAGTAGGGGAAGTGACCTTCCTGTGCGGTAGAGGCATCCATCAACCAAGCAGTAGCAGACTGAGGTTCTTTTGAGCTTGCGAACTTGATCTGGGTCTTTGAAAAGCTCTGGGTCTTCGGAAAGCTTTCCTTCTTGGAGGTAAGCAACTATTGGGTCCATCTAACATGGGTGACGATCAACCGAACTAACTTGTTTGCCTACTTCTATGATGGATTAGTAAATTACCTGGAGAGGTACACCTTTGGGTAGGGTCTGTCCCACATTAGCAGCTATTTTGGCTAGAATGTCTACTCGATGATTCTCTGTGTGAGGAATTTGCTGTATCTTGAACCCTTTAAACCAGGCCTTGAGCTGCTGGACCAATCTGAGGTAAGTTGTCATATTGTCACCCTTTGCCTGGTACAAACCAATGACCTGGTTGACGACGAGCTGGGAATCACTCTTTACATAGAGGTAGTCAGCCTCCAATTCAAACAACTACTCTCATCCGGCTAGAAGAGCTTCATATTATGCTTCATTATTGGTGTCCTTGAACTCAAACCTGAAGCAATGGTAGCATTCCATTTTATCTGGATCAATTAGGACAATGACCGCTACACTTCCTCCTTGACTAGATGCTCCATCAGTATAGAGAGTCTAGGCCTCTTGGTTAGCTGGCTAGTCACCGAGCTCTTGATCCTTCTAGGGGATTAGATCTAGGTTTACGGATGTACCAAGATCAGGAAGAACTGAGAATTTGGCCATAAAATCTGCTAACACTTGGGCCTTGATGGTAGTCATAGCCTTATAATTGATGTCGAACTGAGTGAGTTCTAGAGCCTAGAGTAATAACCTCCCGAATATGTAAAGCCTTTGTCAGAACTGGCGGAGAGGTTGATCGGTCACTACCGCGATCGTATGAGCCTGGAAATAAGGATGGAGCTTCCTTACCAAGGTTACCAAGGCGAAAATGAGCTTCTCTAGGAGAGTGTAATTCTTCTCGGGCTTGGTTAAGGCATGGCTCACACAGTAGATAGGCCATTGAACCTCATCTCCACATTCTTTAACCAAGGCCTCACTCATCGTTGTTTTAAATTCAGCTAGGTAGAACTGCAGCTCCTCTATCCAAATATCGGTTTAACTAGCAGCGGCAGGTTGGCTAGATACTTCTTTATTAACTAGAAGGCCTAATCGCTGTTTTTGTCCCACTTCATGTTTTTCCCTTGCTTTATTACCTTTAAAAAGGGGAGGCACTTGTCGGTCGACCGTGATGTGAAACTATTTAGTGCTGCTACTAGACGGGTCAATGTATGTACCTGTTTGAGAAAGCTGGGAGACTCTAGGTCCAAGATGGCTTTGATCTTTTATGGGTTCACTTCTATGACCCTCTCGTAGACCATGAGTCTACGGAATTTCCCTATAGTTACCCTAAAAGCGCACTTGGCAGGGATCAACCTCATCTGATTTGGAAAGTTCGACGGAGGTTGTCCTGGTGTTGGTTATCCACCTTCGACTTGAACAACCGGTTGACCAGGTAAGTGGTTCCTATATTCTTGAGACCAAAAAGCATGACCTTGTAGCAGTAAAAGCCCTACCCGGTGATGAAGTAAGTCTTGTCTTGATCTGTAGGGTTCATCATGATCTGATTATACTCTGAGATTACGTCTATGAAGCTTAACAGTTTGTTCCCTACTGTGGATTCTACCAGCTGGCCGATCTTCGGTAGTGGGAAGCTATCTTTTTGACAAGCACGGTTAAGGTCAGTGTAGTTGATGCACTTAAGCCGCTTTTCATTGGCTTTAGTGAACATGACCACGTTAGCGATCCACTCAGGGTATCGGGATTCCCGGATGAATCCGGCTTTCAACAATTTTTTGACCTCTTTTTATACCACATCATTTCTATCAGGATTAAAATGACGCCTCTTTTGTTTGACGGGCTTGAAGGTGGGGTCAACTACAAGCCTTGGAGGGATCATTATCTCTGATTGGTACTTCCTCTAATGTATCAACTGGGTGGCCACTGGCCCACTCTCTATCTTCCTCTATCACTACTTTAGGCATGATCTCTAATTTGGGCTCCTTCATTACTACTCCAGCCTCTCCCATGGTGTCTAGGGATCAAGATCCTCCTCTAATGGTACCTGTTTCTGTATAAATGCTATATGTAAATATTGTTTGGCTAAGGCCATTGGATTAGTTGATACGGCGTAGCACTTGCGGGCTGCCTGCTAGTCGCCGAGTACCTCGTATACCTCGCATACCTCGTTTCCCACCGAAAAATTTAGGACGTTATGATAGAAAGATAACACCACTTTGAGGGATGATAGGAAAAGCCTTCCGAGGATAGTGGTGTAAGCTGATGCCACTACTTCAGATTAAATTTTTCTAAAGTGTCCATGAAGAGGATGCCCACACTTCTACCCGTATCAATTGGTACGCGATGGAATAGGCAGTTAGCAATCTGTATTGTGACCACCATGGGATGATCGTGTGGTTGCACAGTGTTGTATACGTTCTCCTCAGTAAAGATAATCTGGGCTGACAGGAACGTCTACCAATCTCCGATCGACGATCGACCTTGAAAATATCTCGCCCTTCTTCGATCAAGGGTACCTTCCTAGCATGGTTCTTCCTAAAATTGTTGGAGGTCCCAACCAGGGTAGGTACCCCGTTGATGGAGTGTATGACCTGGATTTGTTACACCAGGTCTTTCCTTTTTCCTATTTTTTCTCCTCATTTTCCCGAATTTCAGCATGTACTTTCTTCCTTGTGTGAATGTTGCCCCGTACTTGTTGTAGGAATTTCACCAAGCAACCACCTCTCACTAGCGCTTCAATCTTGTTTTGTAGACTGAAACACTCTGAAGTGTTATGCCCCACATCCTAATAACAGTAACAGTATTTGTACCAACTTCTCATGTTAGCCGGTGCTTTCAAACGACTAGCCTGAGCAATCCCTTGTCATGAATGGGAATGTAGATCGTCTCACGGGGCGCATTCAGTGGGGTGTAATGATTGTACCTTTCTCGTCATGGACTATAAGGCCTACCACTCTCGATGGAGGCGAAGCTTGAGGTGGAGTTTGCCTCACTAGATACCGCTCTCGTTGGGGTTGGGAAAGTGGGGGGCGGTATGTAGACCGGTTAGAAGCTTTATTTTAAGCTCTATGGACCGCTGCATGATTGGGTGCCTCTTTCTCTTGATGTTTGGTTGTTCTTATATGATCATGTTCAATCTTAACTCTGAGATGCTTGTCTATCTCCGTTTCTTCTAGCGCCCGATCATACACCTCTTAGTAAGTTTCTAGTTGATGCTTGGCAAAATACTGGAACAATTTACCTGACCACAGGTTTCTACGGAAGTAGGCTAAGGTCTCCTTTTCAGTAAAAACCCATATCTAGATCACCTCCTTATGGAACCTTTCCACAAAGGACATAAGCGTCTCACCTCGCTCTTGAATCACGTACTACAAGTGGACAAGATTTCTTGGTCGTGGGTTTATCCCTTGGATCTGTGAGCAAAAATCACTAGACAATTTAGTAAAGTTGTCCGCGCTACCTGCAGGTAACTTTCTGAACCACATCTTGGCATATTCTGTCAGTGTGGTTAGGAACATCCTGCACATGGCTGCCCTTGTCGCATTCTAGACCTCCATCTGCTGAATAAAACTCTTCAGGTGGCTCAAGGGATCCCTAGTATCGGAATACTTATCAATTAACATTTTGAATTTTAGAGGGAGTTCTTCTTCCCTGATCCTCTTGGAGAATGGGGCATTCATCTCTCCCAAGAGAGCATTCCAGTTCTCCCTATGCTTACCAGTCTTCAACTCCTAGATCTCCTTCTATATCCAAGCTAACTGATCCCACATGTGCTTATTCCCAACGTTCTTAAACTCGACATTGGAATCTCAATTGTCAGATCCCTTTGATGAGGTAGAGACCTCATCCCAGGTTTTCCTCTTGGGGAGGGTTTTCCTGGGCACTTTTCCTTCTGCCCCCACCGTCGGATTAAGGTTCTTTTCTGGCGACCGCTGGCTGACCGGGTGGCAGGGTCCCCTTGGAGAGATGTCTACAGCTGATTTCGCTTGTCGAGGTTGGTAATAGGCCGGCTTACCCGGATCCGATGACATAGGCCTTAACCTGTTTCGTCCAGAGGGCAGGGTCCCCGACCGGTCGCGGACCAGTACCAGTGGTGGTCCTAACCTGTTGAAGGTGGTCATCCTAGCTTTTGGTCTATTGGGTTCCTCTTGGATACTAGGTTATGTCGGATCTGCAACCAACCGAAGGCTTATAATTTCTACAAAGGCTGCAACCTATTGCTCTAGAATGGCCTGGCCGATCACCGGGGGGACTGGAGCCTGAGCGGTACCAGTCGGTGATGTAACAAGATTTTGATGCTTCGATCTCTCACCATTCTTTTGAGCTTTTCGGGTGAAAGCTACGGATTTGTACCCGAATCCTTCGAGTAGCCCCTGGGAGGATCGAAGTATCATGATGTTGTTACTCCTGCAAAAACTGAAACACGTGATTTAAAATGGGTGTGGATTCTTTCAACATATGGCGCCAAAAATTGTCAACCAAAAATTCACTCTGGGTGAGGAATCTCAGTCAACACCCCTAAGACCGCTACCTAAGTAGATCGCGGTCGAGGTAGGTACCTTCGGTATCAATTTCACGTGTAAAAATGGATGAAATGTATGAAAAGAATGATAGTGAACCGAATGGTGTTATTTTATTCAACAATGAAGTAAGTTTAGTAACATGAAAATAACTCTCAATCTCTTTTTTCTCTTTAACAAATTAGAGTGGCGAACTCGTATATGTGAATAAGTGGATACAACTATCAATGGCGATGACTTGGCTTAATTCTGATAGTAGAACTAAGGGATAGCTCTGAAGGTTATAAGGGTCGATTTTTCGATCATTTTCTTTGTGTTATTACCCTTGTATGTATGCATGGTGTCATTAGTTTTTTTTCCTTGGCGTACAAACCAAAGATCACTATATTGATCTCCTTCCCTAGTAGGCGGGATTTTATGTTTAATGTAGTTGACCCTAGAGAATCGGTTTGTGGAGGATATCTTATAGAAAACTGTGTTTATTTCCTTTCTAGATTCTTTTAGTATTGTTATGCGTTCATGGAGCTTGTTATGGTTTGGAGAATGATTCTGATTTCATTTATCATGGGCGAGATATCTCCAGGTATCTGCCTGGAGACGTGGCGCTTGATCATCCCAAGTACCTCAGTAACCTGGTATCGATCATTTATTTACTTGAATTTATTCTTTCACCTATTTTTTAAGTTGTTTTGTGCTGTCAAGGTTCATTTAAACCAGGCATGCATTTGGGACTTAAAGTAACGGCAATAAACATCGCAGTCAATGTATCATCTGAGTACCAGGGTACCACGACTAAGAGAGGAGCGTGGTACCCAAGCACTTGTTACACGTCATTTTGCCTAAGTCTTGATACAGTGATGGTCCAAGCCACGGCTGCAGCATCCTGAACGAACGAGAAGACCACTCAAACAGAAGGCCTTATGTATTACAACTCATAGGATTAATTTTTTACTAAAAATCTGGAGATATAACCATTCATCCGGACCATGTGATTTCTAGCACTTGGTAGACTTAAATTTTTGCATACATTACCAAATTTTATATAAGTCCAGTACATATGAGGGACAGGATTCTAGGTCGAATTAAAAGATGAAGCAAGACAAATTCATCCAAGATAGAGTTCAGTCAGATACAAACAGAAAGAGAAAAAGGAAGACTACTTTCATTCATTTGTACTAATGAGCCCATCCCCTCGTTTCAGGCTACATCCTTAAAAAAAATAGTAAAGTAACATGAATGGTTTTTTTGTCTCTTAATCAAGCAGGGTGCCCACCCTCACTTCCGGGCAACATGACCATAGAGTGAATCAGACAGTTGGTTCATGAATTGACTCCCCCTAGTGACCCTTTTTTCCTACCCCATCACTCGAAACTTGCTCATCTACTCCCTTTAAAGACTCAATAGCAGCCTGCCCCTCAACCTCAGCTTGGTCAGCTTGACCCTCCACCGCTTCCCTGATCGCAAGTTGGGTATCAGTTACCTCCATAAAAGTAGACTAGTCTTCTGCCATCTCAGTTGGACGAGGCAGAGTTGTCGAGATATCTATCATCTTCTTGGAAGCCAGTGTTTCCTCCATTGCATCGACAGGTAAGGTCAAAGTCACTTCATTAGCTTGGGATGTGATCCCGTCTGGGGACTTCGAGGAAAGGGTTGTACCGGTGGCTTTCAAACCAGACAGAAGAGAAGAAATATGATGTTCATCCTCAACATCGTCTGTACCTTCATCAGTGCCAGCAGATCGAGAAGTTCCAACCCTATCAGTTGCTGGAGCGAACATCTTCCTAGCCTTCTCTAGGTTTTCATCCCTATCCCAGTTCTCAATGCTCATCTGATCAAAAGAAGGAGGTAGAGCACAAGCCATATGAAAGGCTATATAGAAATAACAACCATCACCAAAGAAAGAGTTTACCTCAGCCCCAAAGTTCGCCACCTTGTCGCGCAGAGCCTGGTTCTCACTTTCTAGTTCCCGGACCCTATCATTCGCTATGTTCCTCTCTAATATACGACGGTTTGACCAGAGAACCTCGGTATCAAATGCACATTTGTTTTGTTTCGTGCTACCTTGGGCGTTCTCGAGGGATTTGATAATCTGGTTCAGGGTCTAGCTCAAACCTTGGTCATTAATCTACAGCCGAGCGAGCTTGTTCTTTGCTTTTTCAAGCTTGGTCTCAACATTCTCGATGCTCCTCCTTGTTGAAGTCATTTGATGGCTCACTACGATGTTGTACTTAAAGGTCTGTAAATCATCACAATCAAGTTAGCTACAACCTTAATACCAAGCATATGTACATTAAAGCAGTATGAAGCAAGACATTTCCTTTTTACCTCGGCTATGAGGGTAGAGCCCTTAGTGAGCAAAATATCTGTAGGCATCAAGGTTATGGGGGTTAGACTCCCCACCGGGTTAGGAAGAATTAAACTGGTCCATGACTTCATTTTGACTAGTAATCCTTGGTCAAGATCGGGCTCACTCTTGAAGAGTTACAGCAGTGGTGGTAGTGGTAGTTTCTGGACCCCCTCTACTCGAGGAGGTATTAAAGCATACCGGGGAGGTGGAATAGTAGCAATAGCAGCAGTAGAGGTGGAAACAATAGTACTAATAGCAGGAGTAGTAGAAGCAACAACGGTAGTGGCAACATGAGCGGCAGAATCTTAACCTCTCACCTTGGTCAATCGGGATGCAAATAAATCCATTTGAGATGTGGGTCTATGAGGAGAGAAGAGAGGTACCCTAGGAATCCAAACTGGGACAGGTATGTGTCCACCACCCCTTACCGAGGCAGGAAGAGGAAGGATCTTAGAAGTTTGGACGATGGAAGATCCAAGCGGAGAAGGAAACATATAAGGGAGTTAGCTATCAAGCAAACTGGACTCTTTCTGAACCAGTAATGGAACTGCAAAAACTGTAAAAATCGATAAAGAATTAGAATATACCAATGACAAGCTGGAAACACAGAACAATTGAAACAGAGAGGTTCATCATATATGGAGAAGCAGTAGAGATGGATAGGTACCGGTTTACCCTGTCGGGATCATAAGCATCTGAAGTAGGATACTCCAAGTTGACAAATTTATGTTTGACAATCGCCTCCAGGATCTCCTTAGACTCAGTGGAGAGAGAAGATTTCTCCCATACAGGCTTGCCACCGAATCGTGTAGGGACATGGAACTCCCTTTCCACGATATCAAAGGAACTTCCCCAGTCTCCACCGCTCACTACACACTCATCCTTTCAGGAGATATCCATCTTCATGGCACCCGGTACAATAAACTTATGACTGTTCTTCGCCAGATCATAGAACTGCCCCCTAGGACGGGTGAATTAGAGGTAACCTGGAAAAGAAACCTCAACTCGTCTAGTCTCGGTTCCCTATCGATGTTGTCTTTCTCACATTGCTCCTTCCATAGCACAAGAAAACCCATCAGTTGCCTCCAAAACCCTGGTGTTAGTTGAAGGGGAGCAGGATAGGGCGTAAAGGGCCCTATAGAGAGATGGATGAAGAGGTAACCTTACCCCGCTTTTGAAAGCAACGGTGTGAATTGAGAGCATACCGGATAGAAGACTGTACACATCATACCTCCTATGGGAAATGGTGAATGTAATGTTATCAAGAATGTCGAATTTCTCCCTCAGACGATTAATCGATTCAGTTGTAGCTGTAGTGGTGGAATTAGAGTAAGCACATTTCTAGTACAATAGCAGCGACATCGGCTTGACCTCCACCAGCTCCCTCATTTGAATCCCTTTCAATTTTCTTCAGTAGGGCATCTGAGTTGTCTGAGAAGCTGACCTCTACGGTAACATTCCGGCTAGAACGACGGTACAGATGAAACAGGGGGACGTCGCTCTCTCCATTGTCCTTCTCTCGAGCTCGTTTCCCATGGACGAGACTCTATGAGTTACCCTCAACCAGCCTATCAACACTGTCATTATCAAAGTTTAACATGGTCTCGACGGATGTTTGGTTTGAGAACTGAAGAAAGAAGAGGAGAAATTTGAAAAAGACAAAGAAAAAGCTTAGGGATTTTTTTTTAAATTTGAAAAAAGAAAATTGGAAGCGTGAAAAAGACGAAAGGATTACCGGGTTTAAATAATTGTAATGGAACAATAACGATGATGGAAACATGATTAAAGAGGTTGGTTTTTGACCAGGATTGCCTTAATACGTGCGTGCCATCAAAGATTTATCGTTTTTCAAACATATAAAATTTTCCTTCTTGACACGTGTGCTTTGCACTTAATGAGAAGATTTCCTCTCAGATTATGGTAATCGGTTGGAAACAGAAAATTTCCCAAATAAAATAGGAAATCTGACTCCAACCCCAGTCAATCATTGGTGTTTTAGTCAAAAGAAACTTCTATTATATCTCTTTTGGCAAGGGGTTAAAGTAAATTTTTTTACTTGATTGGTACTGGGTAGGATATGCCTCATGATACCAAGTGGAAATTACCTACTACAATCTACCTCAAAGTACCGGGGTCTCACATAACTAAGATACCTCGGCATCATTGTTGAAGCAAGATAAAGCTCTTACACCCCCATAGACTACTCAATCGGTACCTGAGTACCCTGACACTATTCTCCAGTTTAGTCGTGGTGCATATTCTACCCCACTAGCAGGAATGAAGATGCCCATAAAGCTCCTAGATGATCATAAAGCTCTAATGCGATAGATTAAGCGCCACGTCGTTAGAATGGTACCTCGAGGTACCTCACTATTGGGATGATCGAGCATCACATCTCCAGGCTGATACCTGAAGGTATCTCACCCCAGATAAAATAAATATGAATCTTTCTCCAACCCATAATAAGCTCCACGAACGCACAAACATAATGAAAGAATCCAGAAAAGAAAAAAACACAATTGTCTCATGGGGATGACCGTTTAATGACTGAGTTGTTAGAAACCTACCGTAAGGTTTACGATGAGTTACGGGCGTTGGGAGAAAGAAGTTTTCTCGTGCACATAATCCTAGAAAGAGGTACTTTTTGATGACCACCAACATTGCTGAATCAATGACTTCTTGTCTAGTTGTAGTCCGAAAATTACTTATCACAACAATGGCGGAGTATCAGAGATTTGATGCAAAGGTGGTTCTACGATCGTCAGACAAATGAATGTGAAATGTCTACATACTTGACAACGTTTGCAGATGAACACATCAAATATAGGACAGATACAGCATAACAGTGTGAGATTCACCCCATTCACTTTAATAAATTTAAGGTAGATGACAAATGGAAGGAAACAACCGTCGACCTTGACGAACGTTCTTGCTCATGCCCTGAATGAGATTTAGATGAATTGTCGTGTTCTCATGCAATGACGGTTGCCATGTATGCTTCCCAATATTTTAACTCTATACATTTATTTGTTGTGGTTGATTTTACATACTTAAATTTATGTTTGTTGGTGTGTTATAGCCTAGGTTCAAAGGAGTGTCAATCAACTCACTTGTTTCCGACCTTTACACAACATGATTTCTTAAACATGCTTATGAAATGGGTGTCAACCCGATTATGGATCCCAAATTTTAGGACATTCCTGATGCAATCCGGAACCGTATTGTATTGTCATGGGAGAAAAAAAATATTGGGAAAACCAAAAAAGTAAAGGATATCGTTTGCTGGGGAGAAAATAAAGTTACATTCTTGTTCAAAGTGTGGAAAAAAGGACATAAGAAAACAACTTGCCTGGAACCATCATCTAGCACAAACAAATCAGCCAAAAATGCTCAATCATGTAGCATTTGTAAGAAAAAAGGACACAACAGACTGGAGTGCCCGGACAAGCCACATGAACCTATCTTGATTGACATGGACGAAGAGAATACCGGTGGGCCTACAGTCATTTAAGTGTCTTAGCTGTGACTTAGAGCTGTGAACATTGGATCCCATTTTAGGGAACTTGTAAACCTCAGGTTTATAGTGTATATATATTTGTTTGTGTTAAACACTGCTGAACCAACCTTAACAGGTTTATATATCAATTGGGTTCATTGGACATGTTATTTTGTATGTCTTTTTGTGATGGATTATTGGCTGTTGATATTAATGTTCTTATTTAGTGGGGGTGTTATTACTGATCTTGAAAACAAATGATGGGTTAAGCGCCGGAGTAATGTTTTAGGCTTGAGAGAATATTCTAGGCCCAAACTAATTGCTCATAGGCCTGTTAAATCTTTCATAGGCTCAAGTGTATTTAGGTGCCACGCCATCAGTATTGGGGCTAATAAGAAGGGACTAAGCCTAGGAAGTTTAAAGCCTAGGAATTGTTCCTAAGCCTAGGAATTGTTCCTAAGCCCATGTTGGATTTAATGTCGATTTAATTATATTTTTTTTAAGTTTAATAAATTTTTTTCCAGTTGCACGGGTGTTATTAAAAAGTAGTGTGCACCCACCAGAATCGAGTTTGGATGTGTAAATCGAATATGGGAGATCGATTCAATCTCAACGAGTACAATTGACAAGTTTTGAAACCACTATTAGGCATTTAGGGGTTCATAGTTGAAAAGGTTTTTTGCTATATCTAGTGTAGTGGGTAGAGACGTACTTGTTCCATCATTAGATGATCTAGAAAATTAACATTTATATTTTCATTAATTCCCATTCATCGTTGGACGGTGCTGATCGTTGAGAATAGTGCTTGACCTTCACATTTTCATCTTTGGTGGAAAACTGTAGGCCCGTGGAACAGTTCCTAGGCCCAAAATAATTTGTTCCTAGGCCTATATAATTTTTCCTAGGCTCATGTACACGTGTCACGCACGATCTCACATGTTTACTCGTCACGTCATTATTATTGGGGCTGATACGAAGGGAGTAAGCCTAAGAATCGAGTTTTTAAGCCTAGGAATTGTTCCTAGGCCCATATTGGATTTAATATCGATTTAATTATATTTTTTTGAAGTTTTATAATTTTTTCAGATGTTGTACATGGTTATTAAGAACTCGATTTTATGATTGACTTATTTCATGAGAAACAACACTACAATTTGGATGATTGTGTAATGGGTAACTTATGTCCTCATTGGTAAGCTTCCAAGCATCTTCATGACTTCAAGAGCAAAAGGTATATTCACTTGACTTTGCCTCTTGAAGAGTTTAGGTGCATACACACACCTCATGCATGTTTTGTTGATCTTGCATTTGTGTTGGTATTGTTTATATGTGTGCATCTCCCCACAATCATAATTGCACTTCATTCTTAGTTTTAAGTGTGGTTGTTATGTGTTTAATTCTTATTCCGTTGTTTGATCGGATACGTCCGCGCTTGCATGATGGTGTTCTTGTTTTAGTGAGTTGAGTGACCAATTGAGAAGGTCCAACTATTATCTTAATTTGGTCTTTGGGCACATGATTTTATTCCATGAGTTTGGGCATTCTTATTAAAGTCCAAATCTAACCTTTGGTCACTCAAAGACCATAACTCTTTCTACTGACATCTAAATCATGTTTTGTAAAATTTAGTAGAAAGTAAACTTCCATACCTTTCCAACGGTATATTATATGAAAGGTTTGGATGTTATTTGGTCATGTTTTGGGTCGTTTGAAGCTCAAGTTGTTGTGTTGTCGCTTTTTTCCCGAGAGCATAACGACCTGACCTCCAAGTCGCCCTAAGGTCGCTTCTGACACCCAGAAATCATTTTTTTTCTCCCAAAACGATGTAGTTTTGCTCTAGGGCTCATATATATGTCATCTTCTTCCTCACTCGTTTTTTAGAGTTTTTAAACCATTTTTTAGTGTGAAAATATTTCCTTTGAGAGAGAAGCTCCAAGAGTTATTCTTTAACTCTCCAAACCCCAACCCATCTTCATCTTGCATCTTTAGCATAATTTAAGCATGAGTTTTCTTTGATTGGTAAGTAGAACTTCCATTAAAGTTCATTTATTGTTCTACCTTACCAAGACATGTAATTTATTGCTTAGATTAACATTTCTTCATATTAATTGCATATTCATTGAAGTTATGACATGTTTGGGGTTTGTATTGTGATAGCTAACATTTAGGTCATATTTGCCTTCTAGCTAATTAGGTTATGTTGATTGCATTTGATGATTGTATTTATTGACCATGCCATGTTTATTGATAACTTGTGTTGAAGTGACTTTATTTGATAACTAGATTGTAATATTGTATATCCATATCTAGTTAAGTCTTTATGTATTGCATTTAGACATTATTGTTTATACCTCATTGATTGCATTTATTGATTGCAAAATTGCCCTTGATTATTTGTTGTGACAACTTGTGTTGGTTGGACTTTTATTGACAATTAGATTGTTATATTTTATCTATATCATATTGAGTCCTTATTTGTGGGCATATAAGCATTGTTGATAACTAGGATGTTATATTGTATTATCTACATCTAGTTAAGCATTTTGTGTTTGGTCTTATTACACATAATTGCATTTAAGCATAGTGTCATATATACACTTAGACCATATACTCTTCATTGAGTCAAAGTCTTGTGACTTCGGTGTGAAGTTGCACAAACAAGAGAAGCCTTGCAACCAAGGGTGGGTTGGCAAGTAATTGGTCTGGTATCCACTGTAAAAGGCTCGAGGGGTAAAGTAGGAGGTGCTCACGCCAAGAGTAGTGAATAAAGGGATATCACTAGGGATTGAACCAATAGTGGTGAGTGGTAGTGGTCATAGCTTGAGGTTGTCGAGAGTGAGAGTCCGAGTATCACTTGAGGGTGTAACTTGTTACTCATATAGTGGATTTCTGCGATTGAGTGTGGCTCACTTAACAACCCGAGGTTTTTTTACCCGTTTGGAGGGTTTTCCACGTATACATCTTGTATTGTTTATATATCCGCATTTTTACACTTGATGTTTTATGCTTATTTTATTGGGTGAATATTGAATATTGACTAATCAAGAAAAATTGGTAATTTACTTTATTAAACCTATTCCCCCCCCAGGTTATAGACACACATTTTTAGGAAATTTTCAGGGGTGTTATTAAAAAGCAGTGTCCACCCACCAGAATCGAGTTTAGATGTGTAAATCGAATACGGGAGATCGATTCAATCTCAACGAGTACAATTGAAAAGTTTTGAAACAACTCTTGGGCATTTAGGGGTTCATAGTTGAAAAGGTTTTATTTTATATCTAGTGTAGTGGGTAGGGGTGTACTTGTTCCATCGTAAGATGATCTTGAAAATTAACGTATATATTTCCATTGATTCCCCTTCATCGTTGGACGGTGCCGAACGTTGAGAATAATGTATGGTCCCTACATTTTCGTCTTTGGTGGAAAACTGCAAGGCCCGAGAATAGTTCCTAGGCCCAAAATAATTTGTTCCTAGGCCTGTATAATCTTTCATAGGCTCATGTACACGTCTCACGCATAATCCCACATGTTTACTTGCCACGTTATCAGTTGGTAGTGGAATATATATGGATTACAGGATATATCCCACTGCAACAAATCCTTCATCTTCTTCATTAGTCAAACACGCAAACACATCTTATTCTTCTTTGATTCTTCTTCATGTGTTCTAAAAGAAGATAATTTAGGGTTGTTCAATATTTTTCACTGTGTATACTGGTTGACAACAACCTTCAGAAGGTTCCGTAATTAAAGCCATGGCATAAACCCATTTTTTTTCGGAACCCGATTTCCTTCCTCACTTCTCTTCGATTTACAGCGATCTGTAAACTGTGAGAACACCAATGGGGAAGAATTCTGTTTATATGGTTTTTAAAGGAAGGGAAAACATGTGTGTTCAGTTCTTGGCCTGAATGTTATGAATAAGTAGATGGTTTTCTAGGGGCATATTACAAGAAGTTTAACTCAGTCGATGAAGCATATGAGGCGATAAGTAACCCTTTTGTACATCCAAGCCATTCTTGGCCTCAATCTTCTGTTAATGTTTCAGATAAGGTATCTGAGCAAGGTGAAAGCAGTGGTGTGATGCTGTTTTTTTTTTTTTGGTGTTTATTTTGGGAGTTATAGTAGGCATGATTGTTTGTTATGTTCTGCTGGTATGAGTAATGAAGTAATGTATTTATTTGTTCTGTTTTGTATGCATTAGTTGCAAATGTTATTTTTATTTTGTCTTATGCTATGCTGGTATAATTAATGAAGGAATATAATGACAACATCTAAATTTTGTGAAGCATGTGAAAACAAAACCAATAAATTTCATTAACTTGTTAGATGGTACAACATGTGAAAAAAAACGTTAGATTGAAATGTGTTCTTGTGTAGTTGGCATATTCAGTGTGTTTTTATTCAGGGTGATGTTGGAATATTGAATTCCATCAACTTTTTCTGCATCTGAACGTTTAAGTTGATGATTTCAGCTTCCAGATTATGAAATCTCCCTATCAAAATAGTATAATCATCATATAGCCATTTTGCATTTTCAGGCTCCTTGATGATCGTCTCCTCTACGATTGCAACCCTTTCATGCCTCACTAAAAATTGACACTTCTCTTGTGACTGCTCTTATGACCGTTTGCTTCCATCTCCATTTGTTAGAATGAAGTGATCAAACAAATGACTCAATACTTTTGTGACTACTAAGTAACCCATATATGATTTTATATTAGAACAAGGGGATGACCCATAACTCTTAAAATTGAACCATTGTAACCTTTACATTTGAAATGAACCATTGTGCCTAAAATGAACCATAAATTTCATTAACTTGTTAGACGGTACAACATGTGAAAAAACAAACAAAACAAAATGATAGATTGAAATGTGTTCTTGTGTAGTTGGCATATTCAGTGTGTTTTTGTTCAGGGTGATGTTGGAATGTTGAATTCTATCAACTTTTTATGTATCTTTTCAACAAGTTGGTAGAGTTCACTAAGTTCGTTGTCCCTCGCTTAAATCTGAACGTTTAAGTTGATGATTTTAGCTTCCAAATTATGAAATCTCCCCATCGAAACAGTATAATCATCACGTAGCCGTTTTACATTTTCACTCTTCTTGATGATGGTCTCCTTTGCGATTGCAACCCTTTCATGCATCACTTCAAAAATGACATTTCTCTTGTGACTGCTCTTATAACCGTTTGCTTCCATCTCCACTTGTTAGAATGAAGTGATCAAACAAATGACTCAAGACTTTTATGACTACTAAGTAACCCGTATATGATTTTATAGTGGAACAAAGGGATGACCTATAACTCTCAAAATTGAACCATTGTAACCTTTACATTTGAAATGAACCATTGTGCCTTAATATTAAATTTTCACAGTTATTGGATATATACATGAAGTAAGAATGAAGTAGGCGATTATGATTATTGTTTATGACTACAACTATCCTAAGCCAGGAAACAAATATCCAAGGCCTACAAGAGTTGTTCCCAGGCATAACACAAATTTTCACTGTTTTGTTTCATTATATATATATATATATGCATCTACTGTGAATGTGTCCGGGGTACAGTCAAATTCATTATGCCTTAATATTAAATTTTCACAGTTTTGGATATATACATCTATTAGATATCTTGTGTATGACTACAACTTTGTTATGCGTGGGAACAACTCTCCAAGGCCTACAAGAGTTGTTTCCAGGTATAACACAAATTTTATGGGCAAAATTAAAAAATAGCATTAAAATTATAGGGGTATTCAAAACTGTACATTTTCAATAACTTTCCTTTTTTATCCAAGAGAAATATTTTTGGACAAGTATGCCATTTTGCATTTTTTATGTGGAGCTCAAGGCACAGTGTTCGTTTGAAATTTAAAAAGTAAAAATAACGTTTAAAATAAAAATATAACAAATTAAATGAAATTAAATTAAAATATTTTTGGCGTGTTAACTTGGGAAACGAAACCAGTTTTCAGATAGAGAACAAAGTGCCAATGAGAAGAATTTTTCAAGAGCAGAAAAGGGATTTGTTCGTCACCGACGAACTTTTTATCAACAAAGAGTATCGTTGTGGAGAGAGAAAGATGATGTCGGCATGTGCCTTATATGGATTAAAGATTGTTGAACTTTGGATTTTAATTTTGTGAACAATGTCTATTTTTTGAATGATTCAAATTTTAGTTTAAGGTTGAAATTACCCGGAATGGTTACATGCTAAACTGATTCTACAATCTAGCGTGTAAACCTAGTAAAAGTCTTCATTGTTGTTAAACAATGTGTAAAGATAGTGAGGTTTGACAACTTGTAAAAATTCTCAGAATCGTTACATTCTTCAATCACTTTACAATCTAGCTTGTAAAAGTTTGTACAAGTGAGCGTGTAATGTCGATTATTCATTGGCGTGTAAAGATTCTGGGTTTTGTTACACATCAAAATGAGTTTACAAATCATCGTGTAAAGATTTTGGGCATTATTTGTGTGAATTGACCTAGAATCGTTACAGGATATATGGGTTTACATTGTACCGTGTAAATCCTTTTACAAGTTAGCGTGTAATGATGTTGTAATGTATAGCGTGTAAAGAATTTGGACATTATTTGTGTGAACTTTACCTAAAATCGTTACACGCTAAATATGTTTACATTGTAGCGTGTAAAGTCTTTTATAAGTTAGTGTGTAACGATATTGTAATGTACAGCGTGTAAAGATTTTAACAAACTTGAACCAGAATCGTTACACGCTAAATGGGTTTACATTGTAGTAAGTCAACGTGTAAAGATGTTGTAATGTACAACGTTTAAAGATTTTAGGGGTCAATTTAGTGAACTTGATCCAGTATCGTTACACACTAAATGACCTTACATTGTAGCATGTAACGATATTGTAATGTACAACGTGTAAAGATTTTGGGGATCATTTTAATGAATTGACCCAGAATCGTTACACGCTAAATGGGCTTACATTTTAGTGTGTAAACCCTTTTATAAGTTAGCGTGTAACGATGTTGCAATTACAATGTGTAAAGATTTTGGGGATCATTTTAGTGAACTAACCCAGTATCGTTACACGCTAAATGGGCTTACATTTTAGCATGTAAACCCTTTTATAAGTTAGCATGCAATGATGTTATAATGTACAATGTGTAAAGATTTTGAGGATCATTTTAGTGAACTAACCCAGAATTGTTACACGCTAAATGGGCTTACATTTTAGCATGTAAACTATTCTGCAAATTAGCGGGTAACGATGTTTAATGCACATTGTGTAAAGAACAGTTATACACCATTCTGTTGTCATTATGGCACCTAACTATCATGGAATTTTTCAGGTTGTTACCAAAGAATGATAACATACAAGAGGTTGAGAAAGAGCCAGAGAAAGAACCAGAGAATTCAGATGGCAGAGTATGAAGATCGGGCAGAGATTGGGAATGTAGCAGAGGCTGAGAACCTACCAAAGAATATGAATATATCATAGACGAAGAAAGTAACACAGAATGAGAATGTATGAGTGATTGAAGAGCCATCACAGAACGAAGACCTAGATCAGTATTTGTTACACCCGAGGACTACGTGGGCGTATGACATAACTATAACAGTGCATTGCAAACTAAAATTGATCCATGACATTAAGGAGGTGTTGGGTAGCTGCGGCGAGTTTGAAGAATTCAAGAAAAGCTGTTTCAAGCATTACTTGGATCTGCCACATTACATGAGGAGTTTATGTCAAACGCAATACATACATAACCTATTGCTTTGTCAAATTCGGCTCTCGGGTGCTAATGACGACGAGATGTGGTTTGCTATGGGGAACACCAATGTTAGACTAAGAAAGATAGAGTTTTGTTTATGTACTGGGTTGAAGTTTGGTGTATTGACGCATATTCTTTTGAAAGATTACGTACCGGTGAAGGATGGCATCCACATGAGATATTTCGATGAGGATGGATACTTATTACTGGATTAGCTGTTAAACAGATTCTTAAAGGGTGGGTTTGACCAGAAAGGTGATGGTTTGAAGATGACACTTGGATTGTTTGCGAACAAAATCCTATTTGGCCAGGATTATCGGAGACAAGTCATATACTGGCTATATTGCAATATCATCTTCCCATGGGGATATTAAGTGTTCATGATGACATTGCACTACATCCGAATAGGCTTCAAGGTGCCGGAGCCAATAGGTTGTACTAGAAGGTACAACATCTACGATTTTGTTTGGGGAGTTCAGGTAATGCAACAATTTTGCGAACATATTGTTATTATTATGAGGTTTTCCTTTTATTGTTATATTAATATAAATATTTTACTGTTTCTATTTATGGTAGCTTTGGGCAATGGAGACCATCCAATCGATGCGGAAGAAATCAGGTAACAGATTTGCTTCTCATGGACGCTCCCGTTTTAAAAAATGGGAATTTATCAAACGTGGATCAAATATGAGTGAGTCATGGTTGAAAAATACGTACAAGGTTATACTAAACAACCTAGAGAGGGGGGGGGGGGGGGGGTGAATAGGTTGTCTTTTTTTTTTATCAATTCTTTCGAGACTTGTGACAAAACCTTGATGAGCATACAAATTAACATTCAACATGATTGTTATGAGAAAACAATATATTCAAGTATGCTCAAATCTCCATTCTTAGTCTACAAAATATACAATAAGAATCAATGTATCTTATGAACAAATATATTCATTGTAGAACAAAATTCCATAAGTTGTACTTAGAGTATTACAATGTGGTACTTTACAACTTGAATGGAATATCATAAGATACAAAGTTATCTAAGATATACAAACAATATTGTGTAAGGATGTCAATTACAAATATGACAATATACAAAATATCAATTACATATATATGAATATATATATATATATATATATATATATATATATATATGATAAATAGGGATAAAAAAAGTTGATACAAGATATAACGTGGTAAACCTCTGAAGAGAAAACATCCACGAGTTAGCAACCACCGGCAAATAAAATCCACCAGTAGATATGAAAAGTACAATCTCTTAAGTGATTCCTTCACCTATAAACTACCCTCATATCCTACTCATGAATATGTCACCCTCTTGCTCAACATTTTGAGACCTCACACCTTTTGTCAAGACTTCCTCGCTCACCCTTCCGGATCCTCACAACCCTAAGCAAGATTTCCTTGCTTGACATTCTGAGGTCTCCCATCTCTAGCCAAGACTTTCTTGCTCAAAAACATAGGTCTCACAACTATTGTCAAGACCTCCTTCTCACAAGGCATCTAGGTGATCATGAATGCAAAACGTAAACAAGCAAGCAACATGAAATAATCAATGAGCACACAAAGTGTATTTTCTAGTTTATAATCCAAAAATGACACCACACAAGATGATGCATGAGCAAATGAAATGTATGAATTAGGTACACTCCATGAAGATCTAGACATAGACAATAAAGTTCACAAAACAAGATTGTCTAGATCTTTTGCATGAATAAAAATCTAGAGCATGCCAAATTTCCAAACACACT
This sequence comes from Dipteronia dyeriana, assembly GCA_032871835.1. Classification (NCBI taxonomy): domain Eukaryota; kingdom Viridiplantae; phylum Streptophyta; class Magnoliopsida; order Sapindales; family Sapindaceae; genus Dipteronia; species Dipteronia dyeriana. The sequence goes on along the minus strand of CM065302.1, from coordinate 46,154,327 downwards.
CTTTAAACCTAGATTTTATTCATGTTACTAAAGCTTGAAATAAACATGTTCATGAAGTACATATTCAAGACTTTAGTACTAACACAAAAATTCTAGAAACACAAGATATGATCAATCAAATCTCTAGCAATCATTTAGAGCATATACTCACAAAATAATCAATGAAACTCTAATAGACTCTAAATATAAAAATCAAATGTGTTAATCCTAGATCTATTCAACAAAAGAGTTATAGCACATGATAAAACTATTAATCATGAAAATAAAATCAATCAAAGCATAAATAGTCCTAGATAAGATGCTAGCACAATACAACTCACAATCATATGAAAACATAGGTTTGACTGAAACCTAACTCATAATCAAGTTTCTAATTAAGCACAACTAGCATTTAATTGATGAACCAATGAAAAGACGACGGAACGTCAGAGATGCATCACCATGTAGGTGCAACACTGGGACTAGGGATGACGGTGACCATTGCTGAAAATGTCAATTGCAACGACCTTACAAATGTTTTTTATATCCTTTTTGTCCAAATATTAATTTCCATGGAGTTGATACTCCTGCCATAATTAACACGGCGTTATTCATTAAAAATACACTACAATTGCTTCTGTAAGATGATGAGAAATGTATTACATAAATTTCCTTAGGAAAGCAAAAAAAGTAAATAACAAGTAAATAAATATATCAAACATACCATTATCTTGTTGTGAAATGAGATCAGTGTGCATGCTTTCAACCGTGAATGAGGTTGCATGAGGTTCCATTTTATTTCTTGGTAATAATCGGCATACTTCAACATTGATGGCAACAGGTAAAGCAAGCCATGAATGTCCTTCAGCCATGAACTAAGTCCACTCCCCCGTTCGCTCAATGAGTCAAAAAGTAGAACTTTTCCTTCCATCAGAAGTACATGACATAACACCCAATGACCGGGAAGATGGCACGGAATGAGCACCTGTATATATAGTAGATAAAAATCATTGAAAGAAATAACAGTTCATGCCCTGTTACATGTCTGAAGATGTCTGGACTTAGTTGGTAATCTAAAGAGACGAACTCTTGGTAGTCTTCCCAAACATTGATATTGTTGTTGACCATTTTTTTCATATCTTTTTTCTGCTGAGGAGAATGAGGAGAACTAGTATTTTTTGGTTGTCTTCTTTTCTCTTGATCCTTGTGTTATTTCCCTCAAGCTGTCCAGCAATTTCATTTATGTTGCCTACTTAATGTTTATGTTTGTCTATCATAAAAAAACACAATCATTTAACAGAATTCCTAGACTGATGGCAACCAGTCTTAGGCTTATATCAATCAATCAATGACTAAAATACACATGCATAATAACACAGTTTCAGATACATGCATAATCAAATTTGCATAAACCATATCATATAACTAGACTAATACTTACGAAGAAAGACGTGTTGACCAATCCAATATTTTACACGTAACTCAGCTCAGGGCTCGAACGCCTTCTCTACAGGATATCAAAGTAACTATGAATGTACTGTGTAAATGCAGTGATATGTATTACAAAATAAGTTACATAAAACCTTAATTAACAGGAAGAAGTAGACAGTTAATTATGTTACCATATATGAGATCCACTTTTCGACGTTGACCAAGTATTGAAAATGTTGACGTGTCATGGGTAGGATTTGACCCGTATAAAACTAAATAAAAGTGAATACATTTCATTATGATAAATAAACAAAATTGTATACATTGAAAATCATGGCAATAAAACAGCTTACGGAGATGGAATATTACCTTATTTGGTCGTTTTTCTTGAGTCTACATCTTCCTTGTTTGACTTTGTCTTCTTTGACTTCTTCGGCATCGGATTTGTGTAGGGGCTATCAAGCCACCTTGACTGCTTTCAACCCCTCTTTTTGTCGACATCTCTGTATCCAACATTGGAGTTGGCCTCAGTAAGTGCTATCACACTACTGGACAAGATCTAGCCAATAAAGCACACGGACGGGAAAGGATATTGTTCCTCGCCAACGTAAGATTTTTCCCCTGAGTCCTACGTACAAATAAATATGTAGTAAGGTACAAACCATTTGTAAAAAAACATATGCATCACATAAACACTATTATTGTTTTGTTTCCAGGGCTACCAAATTGTTCCCAGGCCTAAGGGAATTGTTCCTAGGCCTACCAAATTGATCACAGGCCGACCAAATTGCTTCCAAGCCGAACACATTGTTCCCAAGCAGAACAAATTTGTTCCTAAGCCTCAACTATATACATGACATGACCCACTTATAGATATACAAGATAAAATCAGTATTATTTATGAAATGTACCTCGTCCATCCGATCACCCTCGATTGCAGCAGACCCAACACCCTTAACACCCTAAACACCAGCCGCATCTTCCTCACCACCCTTACCAACAACCATATCCTCTTCACCAATTATCTCATCCTCACCAACAACCTCATCTTCACCGACATCCTCCTTACCAATAAAATCATCTACACCAACATCCTTATAACTAACAACCTCATCACCATCACCCTTATAACAAACAACATCATTACCAACACCCTTAACATCTTTCTCATCATCGACCTCCTTAGAAACACCCTTATCATCTTGTTCATCAACAGTCTCCTTACCAACAGCCTCTGCACCAGTACCCCTATCACCAACAACCTCATCATCTCGGTCAGTCTCATCATCTTGCTGACCATTTTTCTACACATCATCATCAATAAATAAGAGAAAAACTATTATAATATAAAAGTATTAATAATATAATTTTCGACTACTTTTATCTAACCTTAACGTCTTTTTTAATTTTTACAAATTCTGATGTATAGAAGGCAATGGTACGTCTCTCGGATGCAAGCATAACAAATAGTTCTGGGATTGTGAATGAGACCTGAATTTTGCAATAATTAATACATTGCATACAAGAATAACATACTACAAGTCTAAAACCAAATAGTGTAGATGCAACTATACCTTATATTTTTTATTGGAGAATAGATGTTTCTTAGAAAGAGGGAATATTTTCCCGAAAATGTGCTTCTATTTCTCCCCACAGAGCATCATATCTCTTTCAGATCAGGAGCGCCAATCCTATCACTGTCAGTGCCGGTCTGATTATCGTCAACTGCATCCTCATAACCAAGGTCATGTTCTTCTTCACTTGTATGTAGACCAAGAGCCAATTTCTCCATTTTTTTTCAGTTAATGACTCACAAACATATTTGAGGTTCAATGATTTGAAGTAATCTGTTCCATTTTCATAGGTTTCAACTTCCCAAGGGAATAAAGTCATCTACATATATGGAACAAACACTTGTTAGCGAATTTCTATAAATAATTAACTAAGAACAAAGGGTCATTAAGTACACACTGATGCATTGAATTTGGATTCAATATCTGAAATCCTTACAGTAAATTCCCATCTATTGAACTGAGGATAACCCGTATCAATTCTCTTGCCCACGTTATTATCAAGACGAATTATCCTCTTCATGACCCATACCTATACAATTTAAACTAACAAATATCGATCAATGTTTTTCAATCCAATAAAGTATGAAACGAGAAACACTAAAACAAAGTTTGATAACATGCTCAATTTTTCTAAAACTTACTTGGAGTACTGAGGGAATCCAGACAAATTGTAGGTGTAATACTTTGATTTTTTTTCCTTATTCTCTTCCTTCCCTTTTCCTTTCTCTTTCTTCTTTGCTTCACCTCTCAGTTGAGACAGACTTTTGTTCAGTACACCCTTTAAAAAATGTAGTGTAAAGCTAAAGATGTAAGAACCCCATGGAAACTTTTTGAATTCTTCTTCGTTTTCAACTAATGAGAACAACCACCCAGAGATGGCTATGGTCTGTCCATCATTAGTGCCAAACAATTAGCTCACCATATATATACTCAACATCTTCTACGCATATTGACTCTGTTTGGACGTCATTTTGCTCAATATGACATTCAATACCTCTGCAGTTGGCCTTTTCCCTTTGAAAATTCTGCTAAGTATCGAATCCTTTGGAACTTCGTTGTTGTTAGCAAAACCTTCAGGCAACTGTCCCATTTTCAAGTCGCTGCATAAACAAAATTCTTCTTGGCCGAACCAGGCTTTCGACTTTGCAAACCCGAACCACATCTCATTTTCTCTCTATCCTTTCGAGTGAATGATTTCTCTTTTTAAAATATTATGTATCAGCTGCTCGTATAACTTCAATGGTTCTTTCAACTCCAAATATATGCCAAATGACCCCTTCTTTAATTTTTCCTCCAACACGAATTTGTTTAGCATTGACTTCAACTCTGTAATCATACACTTTTTGCTTTCGCTATTAACTCTGATGGGAACCCAACTCTCATGGTCTGGGAACCGCCATAAGTTTGCATTCGTATTTTTTGGCATCTAAACAATGAAAACAAAAATAAAACAGCAGTCTCAGGCTTACAAAAATATCTCTTAGGCTTAAATTTATGAATAATCATCAGTCTCAAGCTCAACAACAGTATTGGCTTATGAAAACATTCATATACTCATAGATCATGAATGCATCAGTCATAGGCTTATGAAAATAAGTTCTAGGCTTAAAATTAAAAATGTCACATCATTCTCAGGCTTAACATCAGTACTAGACATTCATAGCAAAAACATCTGTCTCATGTTGAAAGTTTTGATTGCATCATTAGTTTTAGGCTCAAAATCACTACTAGGCTTATCAAAAACATTCAGAGAAATATCAGTCTTACATGCATCATCCATACCTCGGCCTTACAGATATGAGAATTGTTCATAACCTAAACATATGCATTCACCATTATATGCAACATTAGTCATTTGCTCTGCAAACGTTTTTCTTTCCTCCTTCCCACTATAAATTTCTAGTGTAGTTCACAATAATCAATCAAATATGAGAATAATCTAATACACAAACAATAACAAACTCCAATATTCATCCCAAACCACAAACAGTAACATACTCGAATATAATCCTAAAACACAAATAATAACAAACTCCAATAAAATACAGAAATTTGAGAAATTAGTACCTTCAAATTGATTTGCGTTTTTTTTAAGGTTTGGATGCTTCGTTAAATGGCAATGGCGACGGCAATGACGACGACGACGACAAGGTTATGCTTCTCCTTCCTCTATCTATTTCTCGTTTGTTGTTGTTTGAGCTTGCGTATCGTCTAGGGTTTGGTTGCTTGGTTCTATGTGGATGGCGACGGTGACGATGACGACAAAGACAATGAAAACCTTATACTTTCTCCTTCTTCTCACTTTGGGTTCTAGTTGTTCTTGTTGTATGCACAAATCATGGGACCGTTTTAATTAAAATGGTTTTGGTGTTGTTAATTGAAGTTTTGTTTGAAATAAGAGGGCAATTAAGTCATGTTGTGAGAAATCAGATTCAGGAGGGTAATTTGGTCCACTTGATCAGGTTTTATTTGTTCTACAATTTAAGGTGAGTATTTAGGGGATTTCAACAATATGGCCTCTTAAGGGCATACTAGTAAATGGGGTTGGTAAATCGGCTATATATGTAATTTTTTTTCCAAGGGGCTATTTACTAGAAAGTGAATGTTGGAAAAAACCATTTCCACTAATTTCCACTAAATGGAAAGGGTATTTTAGACCCCAAGTGGACATTTTACGAGAAAAAAACATCAAGAAACGGACATTTTTGCAATTTGTTTAAGAAACGGACATTTTTGCAATTTTTGCTTTTTGAGACATGGAGGTGGCCATACAAGAAAGGCCCCTAAAATAAAATGAAGCACTCGGCTTCTCATTAGCACGAAAATGTCCGGTCACTGCAAGTACTCATGCGACACTGCGACTCAGACTCTCGAATGGATTAAAGCCATTGTCGATTTCGTCAAGCCTTTCACTTTCTTGATAAACGCTCACGTAGTCAATTTCTTCACAGATCGACACTGGGAAGCTGTTGATAAGGATTGGATCGATTGTCTGCGCCGTGAGTCCATCGAAAATCTTCTTCTCATCCCTTCTGGTGTCGTCCAGGTAACCTTCTCTAATTCATATCGCAAATGGGTCATTTTTCTTTGGATAATTTAAGTCATTCAATTTTGATGGGTATTTTTGTTTCTTGAATTAGGATCACTGGCCAGATTCACTCAAGGAGTTTGTTCTCACTTTGAGGTCTCTTGTGTTTCCAAGAAAGCAAGCAAATTTACAGATGGTTTGTTCTATTATCTTCATTGGTCCCTCTATTCTTAGAAGATTTTTGCAAAAATAATTAATATAACCACCTTGTGAACCACTCTGTATCTATGCCATATATAATTTTAATTGTTTTGTTTTGTTTTGTTTTTTTATTAGAAATTTTACAATTTAGATGGGTGAAATAGAAATATTTAGGGTTTTTGAGATTTAAGTTGGGTTTTACGTTTGTTTATGGTAAATTTTTTAAATAATTACCTGTTAATGGTGATGTGTGTGTGTCTATATATAACATATTAGTTGTTAGAGGGAAAAGATCAAGAAAGAAAAATCGTAAGAAAATCTGCATGACATGAGAGAAGACAGGGAGCCATGATTTCGGTGAAATATACAAAGTAAGTCAATATTCTGAACGTACATAGTTGTATATTTGGCTCATTCTTATTCTAATACAAGAAGGATTCTCAAAACCATTGTTATTAAAGGTGTTAGGCGCACCTAGGTGCTAGGGGTCTTGGAGCATATGTTTGGCTCATTCTTATTCTAATACGAGAAGGATTCTCAAAACCATTGTTATTAAAGTTGTTAGGTGCACCTAGGTGCTAGGGGTCTTGGAGCATGGGGCGCAAGGCGCAAGGCGAGGTGCACGCCCGACCGAAGTCAGGCGCACCTTTTAAAAAAACATGGAAACGTTCATAAAACATTTATAAACCTAATATATCCTACAAATTTCTATAACAAGGCAAGAATAATAAAATAATGAAAATTCAATCAATCATACTAAGATTCAAACTTCAAAGTTTCAAATGCAAACAACCAAACCAAGTACATAAAAAATAAAGGACGTTCTTAGTTTTCTACTTTCTAGTTTCTACGAATATAAGCTCAAGCATATAGCTATCAAGGATTCAAATTCAATGCCAGCATCAATCATCCAAATTAGGACCCAAATCATCATCCTTTCTATCTCCACTTGATCCTCCCCTTGAAATTCATCTCCCTCTTCTTCCATTTCACACTTTTCCTCAATCTCTTCTTCATCTACAAAGTCCAACCGATCGAACTTGTGATTGTAGCACCCTTGGCTTTGGTGTTGATGAAAAAGGTGCTTTTTGGGCTTGGGTGGGCAAGAGAGTGTTTGGGCTTTAGCTTTTGCAAAAGCCCACATGTATAAGTTGTGTTTTATCAAATGTATAGGTTGGATTTTAAAAGAAAAACTAACCTAATGGGGATGTTTTACTCGGGCGTGCCTAGGTGCTGCCCGTCGCCCGTCGCCTACGACAACCAAACGCACGCCCGATGAAAATTGTGCTCCTGGCCAAACTACAGGTGCAAAAGCTGCCCCGGAGCCTAGGCGCGCTGTCACGGGGTGAGAATTTCATCTAGGCACACCCGTGCGGCACTTAGGCAACTTCCGTGGGAACGTTGCTAAGTAAGCCTTGTAAGAGAGACACTCGGGCAGGTTCTTGGACGAACGTTGCCGAGTGTGAAGATGCGGAAGCGATTTAGAGTGAGGAGAGTCGGGAGAGGGTCGAAATGGGGAGCCCAGAGGCAGAGGATCGGTGGACTTACGAAGGAAGACCACGATGCTCTGGATCGCTAGAATGCTCACAAGTACTCTCAAAGGAAGAGATGTATTAATGTAAGAATTCTAGGATGGTTTACAAATGAGAGGGGTTGGCTATTTATAGGTGAGCCACCTCCTTAAGGAATGTTCTAGACTAATCTAGTCTAATAGTGGAGATTAAGTCTCCAGAATATTCTACACCTAACTAGAATACTCTACATGTATTTACATGCCTTTACAAGGTTCTAGATTATTCTACACATATCTAGCTTAGTACAAAAATGGTGTAGAGATGGTTGATTTACTAGAGACATCCAGAAGCTTGACCAATGTTGGAATTGTGGAGAGGTCTCTAGAATCTTCCAGGAGCTGGGCAGAGTAAGGGCCTTTGTTGGACTCCTGGGCTTGTAAGCTTGCGGCTCGTGACATCCTCCCCCACCTAAGTTCGCAACGTCCTCGTTGCGTGGGCGCTGAGTATGTTGGAGTTGGCCACAAGTTGGTTCATTCATGCGGAAGGTCTTCGGCTTGGGAAGCCTCCCTTGAAAGACCGAATTCGAGTCTCGCATCCTTAACTCGACGCAAGTGGGCTGGCTAGGTTTCGAAGGTGATCCAGCATCTCGGGTGCCTTCTCTCGTGCCTTCTCTCGGTGCCTTCGATCGCTTCCCATGGCTTGCGCACTTCTTGCTCCTTCGAACGCCTACGGTCGGCTGGTTCTGTGGAGAAGTGGGAGAACTAGATAACACCTCAAGTTTTGTGGCGGGCTGCATCCTGCATGGCTCGGGCAGGGATTCCGCCTGGATGGAGAGTGTCTTGGACTTGCTTTGCTTGTTGTGGGAACGTTGGCCACCACGAACAAGCATTTGGATTTCGAATCGAGCAACTTCGCTATCGGAGAACGTGGCTCGTGCTAGCTGTGATTGCTCTATGGTGGCAACTTCGCTATCGGAGTGCATGACTAGTGCTAGCTGTGATTGCTTTTTGGTGACAACTTCGCTATCAGATTGCATGACTCGTGCTAGCTGTGATTGCTTTTTGGTGACAACTTCGCTATCGGAGTGCATGACTCGTGCTAGCTGTGATTGCCTAGTAACGAGCTCCGAACCCTGCTGCTTGGAACCGACCTGCTTTGATACCACTTGTCACGGGGTGAGAATTTCATCTAGGCACACCCGTGCGGCACTTAGGCAACTTCCGTGGGAACGTTGCTAAGTAAGCCTTGTAAGAGAGACACTCGGGCAGGTTCTTGGACGAACGTTGCCGAGTGTGAAGATGCGGAAGCGATTTAGAGTGAGGAGAGTCGGGAGAGGGTCGAAATGGGGAGCCCAGAGGCAGAGGATCGGTGGACTTACGAAGGAAGACCACGATGCTCTGGATCGCTAGAATGCTCACAAGTACTCTCAAAGGAAGAGATGTATTAATGTAAGAATTCTAGGATGGTTTACAAATGAGAGGGGTTGGCTATTTATAGGTGAGCCACCTCCTTAAGGAATGTTCTAGACTAATCTAGTCTAATAGTGGAGATTAAGTCTCCAGAATATTCTACACCTAACTAGAATACTCTACGTGTATTTACATGCCTTTACAAGGTTCTAGATTATTCTACACATATCTAGCTTAGTACAAAAATGGTGTAGAGATGGTTGAGTTACTAGAGACTTCCAGAAGCTTGACCAATGTTGGAGTTGTGGAGAGGTCTCTAGAATCTTCCAGGAGCTGGGCAGAGTAAGGGCCTTTGTTGGACTCCTGGGCTTGTAAGCTTGCGGCCCGTGACAGCGCGCTTAGGCTCGCCTTTAATAACTATGCTGAAAACTACAAAAATTATTAATCGTGTATGTTGAAATTTACATTAAATCAACTGAATAATGAAAGAAGACTATTTTTCTCAATTTAAACACAATCAAGTTACCAAAATACTTTTGATGTTAAAGAATGTAGAATTGTTGTTTAACTTCCGGTGTAGAAATACTAATAAACTAATTAGCATTTTAAACTGGAGTTAAACCTGGACTAGAGAAATTTCAAGTCAATCTTTGAAATCAGTTGAATCTCGATTATATCAAGTGTCGAATTAGAACCCACATGATAAAATTTCAAATTACTAAAACTGGAAATTATATAGAAAATATAAAAGAAATTATTTCAGCCTTCCCATTTGTGAAATTCAAGATTGCAGGTTTCTCACTCTTGCATAGTCTTCCATGTATTCTTTTCCTGGTTGGCCAACTCAACATGTGTAAGCTTGCTATAAAGCATCTTTTGTATAACATGTCCTTTTTGGATTGTAATACCTTCTCATATTTCTTGAATATGCTCTGAGGCCAGCTTCTTGGGGCCAGCTTCTTGAGTCTAATTTGCAGAGTTTTGTGGGTCAAACATAGGCTGGTCTTTGACGTCAAATTGCACTCTATTAAGAGTTTCTCAGATGTTCACCCACAAAATCAAAATTGTCTTTTTTATTTCATAATTTTTGTGACCTCAAGACTGCATAATTATTATAATATCATTGTTAGAGTCTGTTGTGGTTAGTAAATCAAATTTATCACCTGACTATGATGAGTTCAAGAGGTTGGACAGTCTTGAGAGCAACAGTTTACGTGACAAATGCTAAGAGGTAGAACTGTATTTTGAACACCCCTAATTAGTTCTTGATTCCTCTGCCTTTCAATTCAATGGCATGAGTCAACTGATCTTCCCATCAGGCTTATGCTATTCTATGAGTCTAACTTCATGTAGGTGGTTTTAATCCTTCGAATCATCTCTCACATCCTCAAGAGTAACATTCAAAATGTCCAAGATTTTATAGAATATCCTTATGGATTGAATATACTTTTGTATGCTATTAGCTCTAGACACTGGAGTACCCACAGAAGTAGCCAGTGTATTATAGCCTGCTAGTAATCTTATGAAATCAAATTGAAGCTTTAGTTCAGATAACCATGTTCAAACAAGGTATTGTCTTGATACCTATTTGAGTAATTGCATTGGAAGAGCATGGATTCAGAATAAAGGTATTGTGGTTTATAGTTTATAGACAGTAAGTCTATCATCCCTCTATTTCATTAAACTGGTCATCTTGCTCCAAGAATATGATCAACCAATGCAACCAGTTGACTTTTTTTTGTCAAGAAGCAATTGACTACTTGATTTTCAATCTCACATAGTCATATATCACATAAACATTCAAATTGCATTCCATATACTATTATATCTGTTTCTACCACTTCAACAGTCAATCTACTCACATAGTTGATATTCCCCTGCCTATTCCCTGTTTTGTATTGATTTGTTTTCTGCTTTGTACGTTATTGTTTATTTCAACACTTTCCTACCTTTTTTTTGACCCAATTTGGGTTTTAAATTGTTTTGCGAATCAATGTTATTTGTGAATCAGAATTAGAGAACATACCAACAATATTAGACTAAATTTCACCCAAATGGGAAAAGAAAAGAAGGGCTTCATCATTAGTATATACCATGTTTTAAAAAATGGATTGATGTTTTTCATAAAAATCATAGTGAGGCACTGAGGCTACTACTCGTTATTGAGGCTTACGTCTCAATGTTGCCTCACAATTGGTGTAATAGGGTGTACGCCTCAGTTTGGAATTTTTTTTTTTTTTTTTTGGATTTTCAGTAATGTAATGGCCAATTTAGGGAGCTTGACCCCTGAGTGTGTTAGCTTAGCACAACTAAACCAATCCAATTCTCACAACCAATATGAAGATGCATTGATAATGTTATAAAGTTTGTTTTATTTGAGTTAGGAATAACTATTGCCTAAAAACTAATTTGAACATCTTTGTTGTTAGTATATGATTGCATGTTAATTTTTTTATGAATTATGCCTTGTTATTGGTTGTTTGTAAGTTCTAAACCTTACATTTAGTTTTGTAACTTGATTTTTTTATTGGATAAAATAGGTTAATGATTATTAATGTGAATATGTGATTATTGGTTGATTTATGATTTTTTTTGTGCTATATATATATTTAATATATTTTTAAAGCGATATCAAGTGTTTGATGAATGTCCTCATTGAAGACTGGAGATAGAAACAAAGAACAGAGTACAAAGAAATAGAGTATATTTGAGCTCCATTAATGGAGTCTTCTTAAAGCATTTTGTTATTATTGTTGAATAAATATTTTCTACTATAATACACGAATATATATATCGTTGATTACACATTTTACATGCTTTACAGATTTTCGTATCTTCTCAACTAACTTTTGCCATGTCAGCACAATTAGTTATTAACATACTTTTCAATCAGTTACTGACCGAAGTTAGCTGACTCACTTAACTAATCAACCAACCTTGAATGTTTGTTATCTTATCATCCCCCTTCGAGCTGAACTGGGGAGAAATCACCGGTCTCAGTTTGTCATATAAGAATCGAAACTGATCATGAGAGAAGCTCTTGGTAAAGATGTTTTCAACCTGATGTTTTGTTGGAACATAGTGAGTGTCAATCTCTCCGGACATCACTTTTCACGAATGAAATGCGTATCAATATCAATGTGTTTCGTCCTCCGATGAAAGACCGGATTCTGAGCATGTGAGTTTGCACCAATATTATCGCACCAGACAACAGAGCTGGTTGGCATTGGAATACGCAGCTCAGTGAGTAATGAACGAAGCCATACAATATCTGTAGTAACTTGTGCCATCGATCGATACTCAGCTTCTGTGCTGGATCGAGCTACAACAGGCTGTTTACGAGAGCTCCAAGACACCAAGTTCCCACTTAAGATGACACAATTTCCCCTGGTTGAGCGCTTATCATCAACATAGTTGGCCCAATCAGCATCCGCAAATGCTTCAAATGATAACACAGGGACTAGTTTGAAGTGTAATCCAAGATGTGCAGTGCCTTTCAAGTAGGGAAAAACTCTCTTGCAAGCCTGTTAGTGAATCAGGTATGAGCCACCAAAAACTGACTTAGTTTGTTCACTATAAAAGTGATGTCAGGCTGAGTGTTGGTAAGGTATTGAAGAGCCCCTACCATGCTTCTATAATGAATAGGATCAGATAAAACAATACCATCATGAAGAGAAAGTTTGGTGCCAGCTGATATAGGTTTGTCACTGGGTTTAGAATTAACCATATTAGTCTTCTTGAGAAGGTCATGAATGTACTTTGCTTGAGTTAAATAGAGTCTAGAAGAGTCCTGAAAAGCCTCAAAACCCAAGAAGTTGTTTACCTGACCGAGTGTTTTTAGAACAAATGCTCTATGCAAAGTTGACACAAGATCTGAAATGTGCAGCTTGTTATTCCCGGTAATCAATATATCATCTACATATACAAGCAAGAACAAGCAATCAGACTTTGTGAACTTGGTAAAGTGAGACGTGTCTGAGGCAGAATTCTAAAAACCCCATTGAGGAAGAGCTGCTCGAAACTTTGGAAACCACTTCCTTGGAGCTTGTTTGAGTCCATATAAGGACTTATTGAGCTTGCAAACATGAGCTGGTTTGGAGTTGCAATAAAACCTTCCTATTGGGACATGTATACTAATTTTGATAGGTCTCCATTGAGGAAGGCATTATTGATGTCAACTTGATCAATTTGCCATCCAAAAGAGACTGCTATGGTGAAGATAACACGGATTGTTGATGCCTTAACCACATGACTGAATGCAATGTTTTAAAAAATGTATTTAGTATTGAGGCGTTTTCTTCCACTGAGACGAGGCGTAAGCCTTAAGGCGGAATGAGGCGTAAGCCTCATAAAAGACATGTAAAACAAAAATACAGTAGTAATTCCTTATGGTTTTAAAGTAGCATTCTTTTAAGGTTTTATAGGTATTGAAGTGCCCATTTGGCCCAATAACCATATTAGTTTAGTAATTTGGTAATATGTTGGGTTGTTAAGTGTTTTAAAACCTAATTGAATGGCCCATTTGGCCCAAAATCCTTTTTTTTTTTAATTTGGTAATTTGTTGGGTTATTAAGTGTTTTAATGCCCAATTTGACTGAGCCCATCACTTAAAAAAGAAAAAACGAAAGAAAGAAAGATAACAAATGCTAGGGTTTTTTCTACTTTAACTCTGTGTTTCTTTTGTTACTGTCGCCAGTTTCCTCCCAACACAGATAGGTTTGCCTCTTTCTTCTTCCTTTTCTTTTTCCTATTCCTTTCCCTCCTTTCTTCTTCTTCTTCTCTACTTTCTTTTGATGCGTGTGCCTCATAATCGTATTGAGGCGCCACTTCGAATTTACTGCCTTATAAGAATGAGGCGAAATCCTCAATGGCTGTTAGTGAAGCTACCGCCTCAGTACGTTTTTTGCCCAAATCGTATTGAGGCACGCCTCATAACGTTTTTTTAAACATGGACTGAATGTATCAGAAAAATCAAGGCCAGGTGTTTGATGAAAGCTCTTGGCAACCAACCTAGTTTTGTGCTTCCATAAACTGCCATCTGGTTTATATTTAGTCCTAAGCACCCATTTACAACCAACAATGTTCATATCTGAAGTTGAAGTGACCAAAACCCACGTATTGTTCCTTTGTTGAGCATGAAACTCCTCTTGGATGGCCTTAAGCCACTTAGGATCTTTTAATGCAATCTTAGCAGATGTTTGATCAGATTATGTTAAATAACATTGAGATGTACAGCTGGAAACTTTTGCTTTAGAGATGTCATTTTTGGACCTTGTTATCATGGGATGTATGGAACAAGCAGGAGCCAAAACTGGTGCATTAACTAAGGTTGAAGTTGACAATCAGTGTGTGATAAAGATGGACTAGAGGTGCATTGAACATTGTGATCAATGTTAGCTGTGTGATTAGTGTGAGGTTGCAAGACCTCATTAATTGCATCAAGAGAATTTTCACTAGAAGAGAACCTATTATAACAATTTGTATTTAAAGAGGATGACCTGGTATTGGCCCTACCATTTGAGGAAGGTTTACCTGATATTTGTCACAAGTCTGTGAACAGTGGACAAAGGCATAGAATGAGGCAAAGATGAATCACGAGCAGAGTTTGGAGCTGGAAACAAATTAGTGTAAGGAAATTCTAATTCATTGAATTCCACATGCCTAGACATATAAAGCTTGCCTGATTAATGTAAACATTTGTATCCCTTATGAAATGGCTTCTAACCATTGAATATACACTTGGATGTATGAAAGTTGAACTTGTGTTTAGTGTAATCCCTCAAGAAAGGAAAACAACTGCAACCAAAGGTCTTAAAGAATGTGTAGTTGGGTTTTTTGTTATACAAATTTTCGAAGGGTGAAATATAATGAAAAGCAACTAAAGGCATGTTGTTTATGAGAAAGGTGGCAGTGGTGAAGGCTTCATACTAGAACTTGAGTGGCATTTTGGTATGAGCAAGTAGAGTTAAACTGGTCTCTATAATGTGCCGGTGCTTCCTTTCAACTGAGTATCGAACTTGAATCCCATGTTTAGCTAGTTGAGAGGTGAAGGCTATATGTTCGCCTCCCATATCAGTATGGAGGCTCTTAATTCTCTTATCAAAGTGCAATTCAACATTTTTCTGAAACCTCACAAACGCAATAACAGCCTCAGACTTCAATTTTAGAGGAAAAATTCATGGGAATCTTGTATAGGCATCAATAAAAGAGATGTAGTATCTATGGCCCTCTGTAGAAATCATGGGAGCAGGGCCCTAAACATCAGAGTAGATCAACTCAAGAGGAGCTTTTGCTGAGATTTCAAGCCTTGTGAAAGGTAATCTACGATGTTTTCCTAGTTTACATGCATCACAAAAATGAGGAGTTTGAAAACTATTATGAAAGTGTATTCTGTGAAGCATTTTCAGAAGAATTAAAGTGGCTAGATGCCTTAGTTTGGCATGACGAACACCGGCATTAACAACAACATAAGCACACATTTCAGCTGTTTGTGACTTGGATTTATACATATTTCCAAGGTCTGTCTTGTTATCAGCTAAAATACAACTAGGCAAAGCACAAGAATCTCCAACGTTCTTAAGCTTGAACTTAGCAGCATGATGCACACCAGTTGCACCAACAAGCTTCAAAGATTAGATCCCATCTCTAAGTCCTTATTTGAGCAATGGTTTCTTCTTTTTGAGGTCCTTGTCAACACATTGGTCAACATAAAACTCGGCTATGACCTCATTATCAAAAGTAAACTTAGAAATGCTAAGCAATTTTTTTGTTATTTGAAGAACTTGCAATATATTTCTGAGATACAATTTCCTATATGGCTGTGTATGAGACTCCACACAAGAAGCACCGATATGTGTAATCCTGATCAACGGAGTAGGGCATGACTTTGATTCAATTGTACCTGTAATCTCTGATCAACAAAGGTTCATCACACTTGAAGATGCTCACTTCTTATTGATGATGCATGAACAACGTTTAGAACATCTTGGTTCATTATCTTAATTTGAGTCGGGACAAGTTACAGCCAATTAAGTATCAAACAAATCACAAGAGAGCTGGAAGCTTTCAAAACAACTGAGGAGGTGGATATCATGGAAGAGGATGGAATAATAGGTCTGGTGGCAGAGGAAGAATACACTGTCAAGTTTGCAAAAAGCCAGGTCACAGTGCACGAAAGTGCTATCACAGCTTTGATCAAGGATATCATGGGCAACAACAACAACAACACACTAAGAAACAACAAGCTCAGGCCTTCTTCAAGCAACAACAAAACTATAGTCAACAACACGGTTATCAAGGTTTTAAAATGCGGAAAGCAGTGCGAGGCGGGAAGGCCTCCTCGAGGCGATCGAGGCGGGCGCCTCAGTCGAAAAATGGAAAAACAATGTAAAAAAAATTAAAAATAAATAGTAAAGTAGAGAATAGTCCATAAAATTTGGGAAATAAGTTATATCCAATAATACAAACATAAAATGTCTGAAACAAATTAAATATTACAAAAACAAAATATTATCCTAACGATAAATGACCACTAATCATCCCACAAGCTATCATTTGTGTCCAATAGCTTTAAATGTGGATCAAAATGGTAGTCCTCCTCATCACCATCATCATCTGAAGTTCCGGAGAGTTGTATTGGTTTGAAATGTCCTTCCACCCTCGTTCTTCATCCACCCGTTGTAAAGCCTTTCCTGTCTACCCAAA
The DNA here is from genome assembly GCA_032871835.1 of Dipteronia dyeriana. Classification (NCBI taxonomy): domain Eukaryota; kingdom Viridiplantae; phylum Streptophyta; class Magnoliopsida; order Sapindales; family Sapindaceae; genus Dipteronia; species Dipteronia dyeriana. Next base: position 46,137,487 of record CM065302.1, on the reverse strand, counting down.
AATGTAAAGTAATATTATACATTTATGATTAAATATATGATTCTATCCAAGTAAAACTTATTAAATTTGATTGTAGAATTACTTGTATTTCTCTCTTTCTTCCCTCCTACTTGTTGGCTTCCACTTGGTTGACTCATGTCCACATCTGTGGACGTTCCCTCAACTACATCATTGTTAACAATCCACTCATCATCCGACGGCACATCTTCACAACCAATGGATCCTCATCGTACTTCAGTGCCTTCTTCTTCAAGTATCTATGCTGTAACCTTTTATTGTACATTATGTACACCAAAGAATTCAATTTCTTTGTGCTTAATCGATTCCTCTTCTTCGTGTGAATCTACAAATAATTTGTATGAAATTGTTAATTAGGAATACTGAATTTTACTCTAGTATTTATAATTATAAGTAAACCCTTACCAAATTAAATGTACTCCAATTTCTCTCACAAGCTGAAGATGAGCAAGTGAGACTTAAAATCTTCACAGCAAAATCTTTAAGTTCCGGAGCCTCGTCTCCATATGCATTCCACCAATCGGCTACAATGAGAATAATAAACATTGTTCATTTCCTTATAAGATAATACTATAAATTTCATAACGAAATTGATACATGTAAATAATAACTTGACATACCAGGGTTAAGATTTTCTATAAGATCTTTTGTACGTCCATAGCCAAAAAACCCTTCCTTGTTCTTAAAGAGATTAATTTGTAAATTAGCCCGTACTCTCGCCTTCTTATCAGGAATAAGTTTTTCCATGCACACCATCAACCCAATCTTTACCTCTATATGAGAGGATAAACCATCCGAATATTGGAATCGGGGATTCAGATAGTACGCAGCTGCGTGCAAATGGCGGTGCAATTGATACTGTCACTTATCATCAATGATTCCCCATATCTCCTTGTAAGCTCCTTCCTCATTTCCCAAATTAGCGGCTATTTCCTCTTTAGCCTTATCCATGGCACCATAAATAAATCCCATTGCGGGCAGTTGTTCAGAATCTGTCATCCTCAACACACTTACAAGAGGTCTAGTTGTCTTTAATGCATAAGACACGCTACCCCAAAAATTATCAATGAAGATGATCTTCTTGATTTCCCTTCCCTCGGCTTTTTTTGGCCAACTACATCCGTCCCATTCCTTTGAAGTAAACATTTGCTCCAAAGGTTGCCTCAGAATTAACATCTTGTCTAATGTTAAAAATGAAGCAGCAAACCGTGTAGGAGCGGGACGGATCAATTCTTTATTAGTGTGCTTTCTCATCAAAGCCAATACCCATCCGTGGTTGTATATGAAATTACTTACCTATAATAGGTTATAGCACAAGAATAAAAATATTAATTTTTATGAAATGATTAATACTAAATATAAAGCATTTCTATAACAATTTAATGATTTATACCTTCTTTGCTTTCCTCAATGCATTTTGGTGTTGAGGTAAAGATCCAATTTTCTCAAGTATTAGATCAATACAATGAGTTGCACACGGCGTCCACCATAGCCGTTTCCTCTTCTCCATCAACATTTCACCCACTTTCTTGTAGTTCGATGCATTATCTGTCACCTTGGACCACAATATCTTCTCCAACTTCTTCAATCACAGAATCTAATAGGTTAAACAATAGTGTAGCATCTTTAATATCATCACTAGCATCGACCGACTTTAAGAACACCGTGCCATACGGATTGTTTACAAGAAAGTTTATCAACTGTCTTCCTCTCATATCCTTCCACCCATCTGACATAATAGACACTCCTGTTTTACTCCATGTTTTCTTTACTTCATCAACAATTGCTTGGGTTTTGCCTTCTGCCTTCAACAATAGTGAAATGCTCAAGTCATGTGCCGTAGGTGGTTTTAGACCACGCCCGTAAGTCTCAACCGAACGGAGCATTTTAACAAACGATGGACTACGCAACATTAAAGGCGAGTCCATTCTCGGAGAAAAAGTCAGCTATGTCCGAACATGTGTTTTCGTGTGCCTCCTTATCAAGTCCTTTGACTCCCTTATCACTTCCCCCCTAATCCTCCACCGCCTCATTTTCAACATTCACTATAAATCTATCCATCGGTCCTCTGATCCCTCTTTCAGAAACACTACCTGAGCTTGAACCTTTTTTTTGATAGACTATTTAAGGTGACACAATTGTCAATCCTTTCTTCACGCATCAATTGTGCCCTCTTTTTCGCCTTTTCATTTGACAACATATAAGTTTTGATTTCTTCTCTCATTTCTGGGGTGACCTTTGTGCACGGGACAACATTACCTTGAACACCCGCAAGGTGTTCTTTCATCCGAAACACTCCACCCTTCAATACTCTATCACAAAATTTGCATTGGATATACTTATATCCCTTTTGTTCATCCATTTCAACCTCAATCCCATACTTCCAAGCCGGATCTTTTCGATTCGACATTTAAAAATCTACAACAAAATAAGCAAGAAAGCTAAGAGTAAATAATAAAATAATACGGTATTTTTGGAATCACGTAAATTAATCAACAATACAATGTATGTAATATATAGTATATTGTATATAATATACTTAATTACTTATATAGTTATATGATATAATTTATATTATGCGTTGAATGTAATTTATAATTTATATAATTTAAAATTTAATATATAGTATATTGTATATAATATACTTAATTACTTATATAGTTAATAGTTATATGATATAATTTATATTATGTGTCGAGTGTAATTTATAATTTATATAATTTAAATTTTGTCATGTTATCATGTATATAATAAACTTATATAATAAACAAAAGCAAAAGCATACGGCACTTGAAGACCATACACAAAAGCATAGTCAAAGGAAATTGAAGACCAGAGCATACATAAAAACATACACAAAAGCAAAAAGAATAGCAAATTGAAGCATACACAAAAGCATACACAAAAACATAAAAGAAAGAAGGAAATTGAAGACCAGAGAAACCAGAAGAAAATCGAAGAAGCTGAAAATCGAAGAAGAAGCTGAAAATCGAAGAAGAAATTCGAAGAAAATCAAAGAAAAACAGATCACAGGAAAAAGAATAGCAAAGCTGAAGAAGAAGAAGAAGAAGAAGAAGAAGAAGAAGAAATACAGATCAAGAAGAAGAAGAAGAAATTCAGACCAAGAAGAAGCAGAAAAACAGAGGAAGAAGAAGAACTCACCGGAGAGGACTCGAGAAGAACCAGACGTTGATGTCGCCGGAAAGGGACCGATGTCGCCGGTCGATCGGTTTGAAGAAGAGAAAAGAAAGAATTGAAGTCCCGAATGTGTTGGAGAGATTGAATTACACCGTTGAAGATTTAGGGATTTAGGGATTTTGGCTTTATTAGCCTCTTTTCTTCTCTAAAATGATGAGTTTTAGTTTTTTTTTTAACTTGCCTTCCCGAGTCAGAGCTGAGGCGCCCGAGTTGGGAGGACTCTGCGCATATTCGGCTGCCTCGTGCAACGGAGGCGGACGTTCGAACCTGCTCCCCTGGTGCGGCTGTACCAGTGCGCTTTGGCTAGGAGGCGGGCGAGGCCGCCTCAAACCGCATTTTAAAACATAGGTGGTTATAATGGACAACTGCTTATTGGCTCTGATACCATAAAGCGATAGCAGGTGTTTGATGAAAGTCCTCTATGAAGACTGAAGATAGAAACTAAGAACATAGTACAAAGAAAGAGTATTTGAGCTCCATTAATGGAGTCTTCTTGAAGCTTTTTGTTATTATTGTTGAATCAATATTTTCTACTACAATACACGAATATATATCACTGATTACACATATGAGGTCACACCTTTTACATGCTTTACAAATCTCAACTAACTATTGCCATGTCAGCACAATTAGTAACTAACTATTGCCATTTCAGCACAATTAGTTATTAACAGACTTTTCAATCAGTTACTAATAGAAGTTAGCTGACTCACTTAACTAATCAACCAACCTTAAACGTTGTTATCTTATCAATTTTAACTATCCCTAGTGAGGCTTAAGACTCGTTACGCCTTAAGGCTTACGCCTCGCTTCACTAGAGGAAAACACTTTAATACTAAAACCGTATTTTAAAACATTACGTGTGCAATGCCCAATCGATGCGCTGTCTAGACAGCACACTGTCAGAGCCACATGGCCCTGGCGTAGCCTTTGCCGGGCGGCACTATCCAGTGATGGTTTGATGGGAGAGAAAAAACAAAGAGGAGGGAGAGAAGAGAGGAGAGAGTTTTGGGGAGGGTTTTTATTGAGGGTATTTAGGTAATGTCACAAAATTGTGGTTATTAACGGTAAACTTTTGTATGTGTTGAAAACGAAAGTTTAATGTTTTGGGAGAAGTATAATTGCAAAAACTAATATTGGAGTGAGTTGGTGGGTGGGGCATTTAGATGAAGGGTTAGACATTTGGCATGATAATAATTGTTGACTGTTTTGCAGGTATTTCCTGGCTTGCAAGTGATATCACTTAATAGTGTTCTTGCCCAAGGCATGAATCAGAAGAAAAGGCATGAAGTAAGTCATTAACATTCAATATCTTAATTTGTTTATTATTCTCTCACTATTATTTCCTCCATTCTACTTTCTTCTCTGCCCACGAACACCGATGAAACCTTGTTTGTTTGTGCCAAACTATCATAAGATGTTTATGCGTGGTTATGTAATTTTCCACATTTTTTATCATGTTTTTGTTTCTCTTTTAAATCTATAAGTTCTATGTATTAAATCTATAAGTCTTATATATTTATGTTGTAATCAGGTAGAAGTTCTTTCTGCTGTTGTTAGTACAATAGCAAATGATGTAAGAGCTCATACTATAGTTGATGTTGGTGCTGGCCAGGTAAGCCCACTTTGTTTTTCTTCCGTTTTGAATTGTATATTTTCACGATAATTTTACCTAATTTATTTTGATTGTGGCTTTGCATGTAGTTGGATGATTTGATCAGATAATTTTATTGTAGTGTTAACTATTAGGAGGTAAAACATGTTCTATTGCAGTTGGATATTGCAATCAAGATTTTTTTAATTGTGGTCTTCATTATGAGTTGGAAAAGTGTATGATGCTAATGCAGCTTCTAAATCATATTCCGAGTATATTCATGTCTAGGGTTAAGGGTACTTTACAACAAACAAATCAGCTGGCTTTATTTTCATCCTTGATCCTTTTTTTTTTTGGATGAGGAACAGGAAAAGAGATTGTACTGATAAAAACAGGATTCTTGTATTTGGAAAAAGGTTATTGCCATTTCCATCTTTTTTTTTATAAACTATTTATTATTTGCATTATCAATAGTTGACTTTTGAGTTGTGCCGTTTCCCAAATAGTTTAACCATGCAAGTTAATGCATGGCGAAATTAATACTTGGCTCATGGCAAATTTAAAACTTGCGATATTATTCAGAAGAGATCTTAATCTGTCTTCTTCCCCCTTGATGTGTTATGTGCCGGAATTTTGAAGAAAATTTGATTCATCTTTTTCTTCATTGTCCAATGGATGTAAAGTTATGGTGTAAGTTGTTTTCGATGGGGGGATTGAAATGGATTGTTCCTAGGTCCGTGGTCTCTTTCTTTTTGGAAGATTTTATAGCTTAGGGCATCTGTAACCCGAATAGTGGTTTTGGTGCAACTTTTGCATTTAAATAGTGCAACTGTCATGCTATTTCACTATTCCATCTCCAACCCACCGCACTAAATTTTACAATGAAAATAATATTCCTATAAGTGTGAGTTGGTGGGGGTAGTTCATCTCAACGGCCTATTGGGGTGAAGAAAGCAAAATTGAAAAGGAGGGTTGAGGAAGAAAATTCAACATTTTGTGACACTTTGACAGGACAATTTATAAAAAAAACTCTGAGGAGATGCAAAGAACTAACAATATTTTGAAGAGAAAATTGGAGTTACGGGAAACCAAAATTGTAATGATGGATTTGAATACCGTAACTGATCAAATAAAGCCCAAGTTTGTGAATCAACAACAATTAACAATTGTGGCAAAACACTCGACAACAAGACCAGAGATCCCAAAATACATCCGGGTCTTTTGGTGATTTTTTTAATTATCTCGAAGGATCTGGAAATGGTCTTCCAGACTACTAAATCGTTGTTGTAATTTATGTTACATTTTTCTTCAATTTTATTGTATTCCAATTAGTGGTAATTTATTTTATCACTATGAAGTTTGTAATTCGTTTTTAATGTTTTTATTAATTAATGTATTTTGTTTTAACTTCCGGTATTTTGAATGAAGTGATTTTTTTTAAAAACATTGCATTTAATTTTTTTAATTATATACTTCATTTTAGTTTGTTATAAATGTTAATATCAATAATAATTAAAACACATTAAAATCATTAAATAATAAAAAGGACCAAATTAAAATAAATTTAATTGATTATGGTAAAACTGTGAATAAACAAAATCTTTAAATAAAGGATATATTCAGAATACATTTTAATAATAGAGCTAAACTGTGATTATGTAAATGTTGAGGGTTAAAAAAAGAAGATAATTGTGCTTCTCTTCTGCACAAATGAATAGTGTTGCACAATAGATAGTGTGACACTGTTCATCAGCAAAGAGATGCTGCAGAAATTGGTGCTGTGTTGGAGGAGATTTCTTTGGCAAATTGGAGATGGCGTGGAGATTGGAGAAGGGTTGGAGATGGTCTTAGGAGGAAAAAGAAAGTCGTGATTCTTTGGTATTGTGGAATTTTTACTTTTTTATGGGTTATATGGTTAGAGAGGAATAAAAGGATTTTGATGAAAGTCATGAAACTAAAGAGGAGGACAATATTCTATGGGATAAAAAGCTCTTATTATTTAGCTTCTCTATGGGCATCCATCTTTGAAGAATTTAGAGATAATTCTCCATTTTTCATTTTTTAGATTTGAAGGCTTGTTTTTTGATTGAGTTCATTGTATGTTTTGGGAGGACTACTGGTGGTAAACAACTCACACCCGCACCATAAGGTTGCGGGTTCAAGTCCCCTCCCCCCCCCCATTCATAAAAAAAAAAGTACTTTCTTCTTATTTTGAATAAAGTTTATGTTTCCTAAAAAAAAGAAATTACCAATATTAGGGTGGATAGCTACGACTCTTTATCACTTCCAAACGGTGGCTTTAATTCTAACCAAAATCAAAGATGTGTTGATGACATGTTTTCCAAAGCTAGTATTACTTTCTTTGTTGACCATCCTTCTAAGGTGATAAGTAATGAATTCTACCTTGGGCCCAAGGCTTTTGTAAACTTCTCCAAACAAAGGGTTTTTATTTGAAATTAAGAGCTTATGAAATCTTACAATTATTTTGACGTGAAGCCTATCCAAAGTTGTCATGAGGTATGTAACTTTGAGTAACAAGAAATGAGTATAAGTAATTACACAATCAATGATAACGTGAAAAGTGTTTTACACCTTTGTTGACCTTTTAGCTAAAGCAGTCAAAAAATAGATAGGCACATTCTTCCAGTACCATTAAGTAATTAGCAAAGGTTTAATGCTCCCAAAGGCTCTTGTTTTGACTTCTTGCAAGTCAAATATTGGTTGTGAGTATTGAACCAATGTTGCGGCCTGCCTTTGGTAGGAAAGGTTGAGTTTTCTACAGAGAGAAGAATATGGTTGATTACTACGACTCTGATGCTGAACAGTTGCTTTAAACATATTGTCATATCTAGTAGCACCTGAAGAACTATTGCAGTTGTTACCAGCCTCGTGGGCTCCCTATTGCCACTTTCTTCACATTTTCCTTGTACAGCTAGAGCTCCTTTAAATTGCTATGGCACCCTTTGAAAATCGTCATGTACTTGTTCAGTCACTTTGTTGAAATTAGCACTACCTCATAAGTGTTTTACCCTACAGCAGCTACAAATGTTCTTATAGTAGGCCTCATTCCTCTTGCAAACTTGCCTGAGTGAACCTAACTTCATTTTAGATTTTTAGGCAGCTGTAGCCTGTAGAATGCCTTGGTTCGACTTACAAAATTCTCACAATTTTTTTTGCCTTAATAATCTCAGGTAATTACTGCTTAAAGAGCATCTTAAACTCTCCAAATGAGCCTGGATTTCACTCGTTCTCCAGAGGTGATAAAAGTTGAAACTATTTATCTTAATATCCTACGCTGAAGGGACTCAACTCGTCAATATATATATTTCTCACTCATAGCCTACTGTGCATGAAATAGGGTCAGATTTTTCTTTTTTGTTGCCCTAGATATAAGAAGAAAAGCCTGCTCACGGAAGTGACAAATATAAGAGATTTTTCCTGAACAAGAAATTTTGTTTGTTTAATTATATTGTTAGATAATGATAACCGTCTCCTCAAAACTCTTATCTTTTTCGTTAGCATTTATGAAATAATATAGTCTTTCTGTATACTATTTCTGTAGTTAACCTGTGAATAAATTGGTCTTTTAGGGCTATCTTGCTCAAGTTGTTTCCTTCCAATACCAGCATTCTGTAGTAGCAATAGATGCTTGTTCTCATCATGGAAAGGTTACAGATTCTCGTGCAGAGCGAATCAGAAAGCACTATGCAGCTCAGATGCGGAAATTCGGGTACGAGATACAATCAAATTTTTATTTCTTGAGTATTTTGTTATACTAAAGGAAGCCTGTATATTAATCTTGGTTACCAAAGTAATGTTGGTGCATGGTTATCATGTTAAACGTTTGTAGTTTTATACGATGGACCCTTTTTGAAAATTTATGCCTCATTTTTGTAGTAGATTTTTTCTTTAAAAAAGTGAAATATTTACGTCTTTTTGACCTTCAAAGTTGATAGTTTGGATGGAGTTTGCATACCTTTAGGGAAATAGTTAAATGAGGCTGCACGGTTATACTCCTTATATGTTTGATCATTGATGCTACTTGCATGATTGTCATATTCCGCAATGCTGTTTATACTGTTTATTAAAAAATGTTTTTGTCTCACTATTTTCTGTCATAACTGAACACTTTCTATTTTTGTACCTTTTTTAAATGTTCATTTCATGCCTTAAAAAATTGTGTTCGTAACCTGTTTTAATTTAGATTGGTAAACAAGAGTTTGAATGTGCCCAAGACAATCACATGTCGTGTAATGTCCATGAACATGTTGAAAGCCTTGACCAGCTTGTCACTAGATAGGGATGATGTTGAGCAGTCAAAGCTAATTGTGCAAAATAATCGAGAAGTTGATGGAAGAAAACTACAATCTCCATGCAATGCAGACAGTGAAACTTCATTGGTTCTTGCCGGGCTTCATGCTTGCGGAGATCTTTCAGTAACAATGCTCAAGTGAGTTCTATATACACTTTAAAGCTTTTTTCTATCCATTTTAGAGTTGATTGGTGGTTATTTTTTGCTTCACATCAGGTGCCCTCTAATAGATAGTTTTATGTACAGATTCTGTATATAGTGCAGTTGACCGATTTTGCAGAAATGACCAATTAGTTCGCTAACTTTTTAAAGTTGTACCAATTTCGTCTCCCGATTAAAATTCTGTCTCTCAAATATAACAGTCAAGGGGTATTTGATTCTTTAAACCTGTACAAACGAAATTAAAAATTAAATAAAGGATAAAAAATTAAAATTATTTTAAATAATTAAAAAATTATTATAAAAATATAAAACAATTAAAAATTATTAAAAAAAGAGAAAAAAGGTTGAGATCGGATCACCACATAGTGGGAAGGTGGGAGGACATCGTCAGATCCACAATGCCAATGCCTCGTTCTAGGAGGAGATCACCAGGGCCACCTCCACCCCATCTTTTTTTTTTCTTGATATTTTAGTTTCAAGTATTTTTTATTTAAATTATCTTTTTTATTTAAATAAACATTTAATCTTAATGGGTACTTCTGTCTTTTAATATTAAATTATAGTCTAACTCCTTTGAAATAATAGAGTAGGGGATTTTGGAAAATGAATTTTAATAAGGAATAATTTTTCCAATCCCTAGTGATTGAAGAAAAATGAACTGCAAAGGAAAAATATTGTGCCATTAATAGGAATCATTTACTAGAGAGGTGGTCATTTTGTTACTACACTGAACCCCCAAGTAATAAAAAATTGCAGTAACCATCATGAACAATATATAGCAAATCAGAGGATAAAAACTGTTCAATTTTTCTGAGAACCTGAAGAGTGATTTTTAAGACATTTTAATTTAAAAGTATTAAGTTATGACTTAAATACTATAGTTAGACCTATACCTAAGCCTAAGCTGTTCAGATTGATGGTGATTGGTGAGTATGGTATTGGAGCTTAGTTGATCGAGAGGTCTCATATTTAAGTCCTGAAATTCCTATACTGCTAATTAAATTACAGGAGCCTACATTTGAATTCATGTGACTAGCCCATTTGTTAACTACAACATTGCATTTAACACTATTGTTTGGCTTAAGTTTAAATTTTGGAACTGATTATTGATGATTACTGGGTACATATGACATTGAGAAACCCGGTTTTGTGAATTGTTTTTCTCCTTGTTGGTGCTTGTATTTGAATTGTCGCCGAAATAATACAAATTCCTGTTGTGTTTTTTGGCTCATCAAAACCCAAGTCAAGGCTTAAGTAGAAATCCTATTTGGATAAGGAAAATATAAAGTGTACACATACTTTTCTATTGGGATTAGGAAATTAAATTTTCTCAAAAATCCCAAATCAACTAGGATAAGGAAATAAGTTAGCTTTTCTTATTTTAAGAGGATTTATGAGTCCTATTCTAACAAGGAATGTAACCCAAATCCTATATCTATAAATAGGGTGTTGAGAATTTATTTTTAACACAGAAAAATCAGCCAGCATACAAGGGGTAGAGAGCAAGAGTGATAAAGAGGTTCTAGCAATGTTTTGGGGAATTAACTAAGGGGTTTCGATAAGTTTCTTGTAACCAAGCGTTTTTTCTCCCTAGTGCTAGTGATTTTTCAAGAGAGATCACATGAGGACGTAGGCAAAGTTAGCCGAGCCTCGGTAAATTCTTTGTGTTTGCATTGATGTGTTTTCTTTATTGTTCATATTTTATTCTGCATATTTGCATATCATTATCCTATAAGTTTATCGCCGGAATCTATCGAAAAAAATAAGATCAATAAAGGAGTTTAAAATCGACAATTCCAACATTCAAATATAGGTTTTTGAGTGAGGAGAAAATGATGAAGATTAATTATAGTAAATGACGGGCCGTTGTTTTGTGTATGAAAATAGCTTGTCAAACAAAATTTATAAACCCGATTTGCACTTAAATTGATAAACAATATAGTAGCAAGTATGGGTATCATCCACAAAGATCATGTTATATCTATGTGATCAAATTGTTGCTCTAGACTAGATGCAAGAAATGTAATGCAATGGTTGTTGTATTGAATTAAACTAAGATTAAAACTAAAACTAAAACTAAACTGATTAAAATGCAACAAGTTAGTAGGTGAAAATGTATGATAAATGGACTAAGGGAATGATGGATTCAACATGCAAACAATGGGTACTTATGATTTCTCATGAATGTTCATTAAACTAATGTAACCAATTTAGAGGGTATAGAATTCGTTGTATGTCCTTATGGGTTCCATTCTAGAGGGTTATAATATTGGCCACCCACAAGTGATTGTACATTAAAGTGCATCTATCAAAATAAAGGACTATCTCCTTATAAATTCACCAATCTAGAGGGTATAGTATTGGTGCTTAATCTCTTACAAGCAACCAATCTAGAGGGAATATAATTGGTCACCTATTTGAGATAGATAGAGATTGAGATTAATTGTCCGGATTTCACTTGAGGAGGGTACTCTTATTCAATCCTTCCATTCAAATGAGCTTAAGAGAATTGAATTGAGGTTATACCCAATTCTCTACTTCAGTAATTTCTCAAATAATTTGTAAAGAAAGGAAGGTTCAATCAAATACAAATCATCTTTGAAATCAATAAAAACAATGAATGAAATATATTTGATGGTCTAATTAGAGAAGATAGAATTCTTTACGATACCCACAATCTACAAAGAATCACGTCAATCCCCTAGTGGGATGATTAGTTTCTCGTGGCTTTTACAAGAAATGAGCAAAGAGAAGAGATTAAAAGAAAACCCATAGAAGAATCCTCATTCTTTAAGCTCCAAATTGGTCTCCTTGCTTCCTTTAGTTGAGTAGATGATGAAGTTGATGTGAGAATTGAATGGGTTTGGGAGAGAAATGAATTCCTAGATCTAGAGAGAGAGTTGTTATGAATGGGTATATGGGCGTATATGTCATAACAGAATCAATCCTTTATATAGGTGTCTTGAAATAGTCTGATTCGCTGACTTGGCACTCCTATCGCATGAAATGCGTGGGTAGGGACCCGCGCAGTGCCCTGATTACACTGATTCATTCTCCCGGGTTTAGTGAAATGTGCGGGTTGTGCGTGGGTTAGGACCGGCGCAGTGACCTGATGCTCATGCCTTGCTCCCTGGTCAGCTCCCTGGTTTCCTCAAGTGCCTGGGTTATGACCCACACATTTGCCAGTCTTATAATCCTTCTTCACGGTGCGCGGGTTGTGCACAGGTAAGGACCCGCGCATAACCGGTACACTTTGGCTTCCACACTCCATCTATTCTGCCCTTTTTCTGCACAACTCCGTGTTTTCCGTCCATTCTTCCGAAATGTACCTAATTGCTTGCAAATATAACAAACGAGCTATAAGGCACGCAAAAACATACTAAAACGAGATAAAGAAAATGGAATTGAGGGCCAAAATATATGACAATTTTGGCACGATCAGTAAAGAGACAATTAATTTCAGCACCACCAGAATTACTACAAACAAGCACTGCAAACGCCACAAACAATCTATAACACAATAGCTATTTTGAATATTATGAGTTAAGTAGGAAAAATGAGTGGCAGAATGCTGTCCTCTTGCATGAAACACAGCTTTTGAGGGATTGGAAGCGGCAACAAGGGGGACTCCTTAAAATTCAAGTCTTCTAATAGAAATCTGGAAATGGAATACATAATTTTTTTTCAGTGAATAAAATTGAAATTACTGAGAAAGAGATACTTTATGTAGATGCAGAAATTTTTTTAATTTCAGACTTTAACCATCCTCTTTAGTTCCTTTATTGCTTTTAGGACTCATTTAATGAAATATTTCTTGGACTTGATTATCCCACCTTGTGTAATTAATAAAAGTGGAGCTACATGGCGGGAAAGTATTGTTGAGTTAACTCCAACAGTCCAACTTTCAATTATCAAATCCTTATTGTTTACCACTTTACCCACAAAGGAATGACATGAATACATTGATGGGACTCTTGTTGGAAAAAATATTTATTTATGTACTCTTACATCCTTTTTTATCTATGTACTTTTAGTAGTTCTAATTTTCCCCAAGTTGTGACACATAATCTTAACAGTTAGTGCTTTGTAACCCAGTTTATTCTGATAAAACATTTTCTTGTCATCTTTATTATTTTACTAGTTGTCTCTTTTAAAGAGTCTATGTATGCATCGGATTAACAAAGTATTATATTTTAACTGTTTCAGGACCTTTACAGAGTGCAAAGAAGTTAAAGCTGTTGTCAGCATTGGCTGCTGTTACAACTTATTATCTGAAGAAGGTTCTGACATTGCTGGTTCTCTTTGCAGTTTTCCAATGAGTTATGGTGTTAAATCTGCTGATTTTTCTCTCAGGAAAAATTCACGGGATCTTGCTTGTCAGGTACAGGTTTTGCTTTTTGTGTTACTTTGGTATCAAGTAGCGGGGCTAGCAGCATATTAATGTTAGTCAGGAACTGTTGGGTTTTTAAGCTTCTTAGAAATTTGATGGGGAAGTGGTTAGGGATTTGAGAACTTACGTTAGACGTACATTCCGGAAAGATAATTAGGGATTTTATGGGTATTATCTTTTGTTATTTTCTAGATATTATCTTTTATTATTTATATTTAGATGTCGTCTCCTTTAGAGATAATTGATTTAGGTTATTATCTTTAGGTGTTTGTTTTTATTTTAACTCTTTGTATTTATCTCTTGTATCTGATCTTTATAAAAGGCCCCTTTAGAGCCTTTTGTTGAGTTAGACTTGATAAATTGAATTGCTGTGTTTTCCAATCCCCTTTTCTGGTTCTATTTCCTTCTAGTCCTACATCAATTGGTATCAGAAGTATTTTCGCTCCTACTCGCTTCCATCAATTTTTTATTTTTTTTTATTTTTTTATTTACCACAAATCAGTCCATAAAACCTTGTACACACCTCGCCAGAAAACTTACACGCCAGAATCCTCCATAGCCGGCTGTACATGCGCCACCCTCACGCACCACCACCGGTGACCGTGCGTGGCTCCCACCGATGGTACCGTCAGAGACAAACAACGCCGTCCGTCACTTTTCCTTTCATCTCCGACGTCCAGATCTACCTCGATTGCCGTAGATCTACGTCACAAACAACTGGCCGCTGCCGCTCTCCTTCGTCACCGATCACCGGAGCGTGGTCTCTCACCGCCGAGCCTAGCCTAGCCTAGCCTAGCCGATTTGCTCACCGCCGAGCCTAGCCTAGCCTAGCCTAGCCTAGCCTAGCCGATTCGCCGACCAAAGGTTCAATTTCCAGTCTACGAGTGTTCGGGTGGTCGGTTTGTCGACTAGGTCCTTCACGGCAATTTCTAACAGTTGGAGGGTCTGCTGGAAATTTACCTGGGCATCTGTGCTAATCACGAAACCTACTGCGAGTTTTTGCAATTACACATACTTCATGGAGTCTTGTAATTATACAATCTAGAGGGACTTTTTAGCAATTTTTCACATCAACATATTTCAGTTCATCAATGGTTAGCTTACTTCGGAGGGGAGGTTGGCTATTCTGATTTCGCTATTCATTGGTTTTTTTTGTTAAATTTGCAGGCCTTTCTTACTTATTTGCTTAGTTCTAGTTTTTTTATTTAAATTTCAGTTTTATTTAATTATTTTTCTTTTTATTCATTTTTATTATTATTATTAATTTTTCTTTTTGTTATTTTGCTTTTATTCTAGTTTTCATTTATAATCCAATTGTTTTATTTTTCTCATAAATCAAAAGCGGATTCATTAAAATAAAATAAAAAAAATAAAGAAAATAAACCTAGTATTAGTCAACCATTTATTGGAATTGAGTATTTGGTTGTGGACGTACATGTCTAGGAAAGTTCTGTCTAAGGAGGCTGGTCCTTAAGTGTGTCTATTGTGACCCTCCACCCTTTCCTGGGAGCTTACCTGGTGTATTGTTCACAATTGCGTACACTATCCTATAAACAAACCATTTAGAGTCATAGGTGGTCTATTGTGCACATACAGCTACTTTATTTTAATTATTACTTGTTTTCACATTACTCGTACACATAAGGGTTATCAAACAAGACTTTGAAAAATCTAATCAGGATCTTAATGACAAAATCACGGCAGTCCAAAATGACCTTGGGAAACAAATACTTGACCTTACAAATGAAATGCGTAATACCTATACCCGTATCGAGGCCGGGATCACTGATTTTAACACTCAACACTCTCTTAGGGATAGAGGTAAACAATCTATGGAAGAACATGTTACTGGGTCTACCATGAGTCAAGGTACACAAGTCCCAAGTCATATACATCCGAGTTCGTCCAATATAGGCCTTAGGGCTTCAACCTCTAGGGTCCTCCCTTTACATAGGAATGCACAACCCTTTACATAGGAATGCACAACCCCTTCGACCTGAGTCTGATGATGAACCTGATGACTATAGACAACATAGGCATGCCTTTAGAGGTCTTCTTGTTGAGGATAATGACGTTAGGCGTCCATCTAATCTTCTTCCTCGTCGGAATTTTGACCACTATAGGAACCCCTATGATGACCGTAGAGATTTCCATAGAAGATTTTTTGATGACCATTTTGATCCCGTTAGAAGGGTTAAGGTAGATGCCCTGGAATTTGATGTAGGTTAGATGCCAATGTCTTCCTAGATTGGCTTGCTGCCATGGATGACTACTTTGAGTGGTATCCTATGAGTGACGAACAAAAAATTTGTTTTGCCAAACTTAAGCTCGTCGGTTCTGCTAAGAAATATTGGCGGAACATCCAAATGAAGGTTGATCGTCTAGGTTAGGAACCTGTCACCCTTAGGTCTGAGATGAAAATTAGGTTGAGAGAGAAATACCTGCCTACCTATTATCGTAGTGCGTTACTAGACCAGTACCTTAACATTAAACAATCTTCGTCTAGTGTCAATGACTACATGTCTGTATTTGATGACCTGTTGATAAGATGTAATATCAAAGAAGAACCGGATGTAACTGTGGCTAGATTCCTAAATGGCCTTAAGTTTGAACTCAAACGTGTGGTTAGCATGCACAATCCCGAGACTTTAGAAGATGCCTACTCTAAAGCTTTAGAGGCTGAGAAATACCTTCGTCCTTATCCCTCTAGGCGCCCACCGGGTGACTTTTGCCAAACTCGTCCTACTCCACCTGAGGGTTCCCAATCCTTCAACTATAGAGGGGTTAATCCTTCAACCTCAAATGCTCCATTTGAATCTCGACCTCCTGTATTGAGAGATAGGACCGACATTCCTTCTACAGTGCGTCCTCATAACCCTAATATTGAGTGCCACCATTGTCATGCTAAGGGCCATATCGCTTCTCGATGCCCCACAGCGTACCTTAACCATAGGCCAAGAGTATGATGACTATTATCTTCCTGACCCTACGGATGAGGTCGTCGAGCCTATAGAGGATATCCATGATTTGGATCTTGATGCCGATCTAGATGATAGAGGGTTTGAGGGCCAGTTGCACATGATGAGATGCATATTCTCTAAGCCGGTTAGTGCTGATACCTGGAAACAAACGAATGTATTCCATACATTTATTCAATTGAAAGGTAAAAGTTGTAAGTTAGTGATAGATAGGGGTAGCACAATGAATATTGTTTCTAATGCTGCGGTCACTAGATTTCAACTCACTCCGGAACCTCATCCACACCCATTTCGAGTTGCTTGGGTAGATAAGACTTCGTTGCCCGTTTCCTATAGGTTTCTTGTTCCCTTGTCCTTAGGCTCTTATTCAGAAACCATTTACTGTGACATCCTTCCTATGGAAGTTGCTCACATCCTCTTAGGACGTCCTTGGTTACATGACCTTGACGTCAAGAGTTTTGGTCGAACAAACACTCATATGTTTACCCATCAAGGCAAGACTATTACCCTACAACCTGCTAAACCTAAGGATAGCATCCCGACAAAGACTAACACGTTAGTGGTTGATAAACCTTCGCCGACTGTGTCCCCCAAACACAACCTTCACATCTTAGGTCCTAGGGAATTCATACGACAACCACCAGATTGGGATTGTGTACGCATTAGTGATGCGAGAGCAAACCAATGACACCCCTACCTTAGGGATCGATCCCACCCCTACAGTTAGACAGTTACTAGACGAATTCGTTGATGTGACTCCTCCGAACTTGCCCAACGAGTTACCACCTATGCGGGATATCCAAAATGCCATTGACCTGGTCCCAGGCTCCCAACTTCCCAACCTTCCACATTATCGAATGAACTCTACTGAACGAGCTGAATTGAGCAAACAGGTAGAGGGACTTTTAGAGAAGGGGTTTGTTCGTCATA
The DNA here is from genome assembly GCA_032871835.1 of Dipteronia dyeriana. Classification (NCBI taxonomy): domain Eukaryota; kingdom Viridiplantae; phylum Streptophyta; class Magnoliopsida; order Sapindales; family Sapindaceae; genus Dipteronia; species Dipteronia dyeriana. The sequence continues at coordinate 46,119,905 of CM065302.1, read as the reverse complement.
GTGTTAGCTCTTGCGCTGTTTCTGTCCTACTTACTCCATAGAAGGACGGATCTTGGCGAATGTGTGTTGATAGTCGAGCCATTAATAAAATCACAGTCAAGTATAGGTTTCCTATTCCTAGACTCGAGGACATGTTAGATGAGTTAGCTGGTTTTCAATGGTTCTCCAAAATAGACCTACGTAGTGGGTGTCACCAAATCAGGATTCGCCCTGGGGACGAGTGGAAAACTGCTTTCAAATCCCCCGATGGTTTGTATGAGTGGTTAGTTATGCCCTTTGGAATGTCCAATGCTCCTAGTACATTCATGAGAATGATGACACACGTGCTTCGTTCCTATATTGGCAAGTTTCTCGTTGTCTACTTTGATGACATCCTTATCTATAGCAAGACCAAGAAAGAACATTTAGCTCACCTTAAACAGGTTTTTCTTACTCTTAGGGCTGAGAAGTTGTATGTGAACCTTAAGAAATGCTCATTCTTGCTATCTCACGTCCTATTCCTAGGATTTATTGTCTCAGCTTTAGGTATCATTGCAGATCCTGCTAAGGTTAGTGTTATTCGAGATTGGCCTACACCTAGAACCTTAACTGAGGTCCGTAGCTTCCATGGGCTAGCATCATTTTATAGGAGGTTCATTAGACACTTTAGCACCATCATGGCCCCAATCTCAAATTGTCTAAAAAGGGGCGAGTTCAATTGGGACTCGGCAGCTAATAAAGCATTTCTTGAAATTAAACAGATCATAACTGAGGCACTTGTTTTGCGCCATCCTGACTTTTCCAAAGCCTTTGAGATTTCATGTGATGCATCTGGAGTAGGTATTGGAGGGGTACTTAGTCAGGAGGGACACCCAGTAGCTTTTTTTAGTGAGAAACTGAACTCAGCCAAACAAAAGTATTCTTCTTATGATAAAGAGTTCTATGCAATCGTCAGGGCTCTTCATTATTGGCAGTACTACCTTTTTCCAAATGAGTTTGTCCTTTACTCTGACCATCAAACTTTACGTTACCTACAGTCCCAAAAACAATTGAACCCTAGACATGTCAAATGGTCTGAATTCCTTCAAACATTCACCTTCGTTATTAGACACCGTCATGGGGTAGATAATAAAGTTGCAGATGCTCTTAGTCGTGTTCTGATGGTGGTCCAGTCTTTAAGTGTCATAGTATCAGGATTGGATATGATCAAATCCGAATCTTCCACTTGCCAAGACTTCGGCATTATATTCCAAGAAATTTTGGATGGCCATCGTCGAGACCATGTAGATTTTGTCATTAGGGATGGTTATCTATTCGTGGGTTCCACCTATGTCTCCCTCGTACTTCGCTTCGTGACTTTTTAGTTTGGGAATTGCATGCTGGTGGGTTGGCCGGTCATTTAGGTCGTGATAAAAATTAGCTTTGGTTGCAGATAGGTTTTATTGGCCTTCTTTGAAACATGATGTTGCTAGGATAGTTTCCCAGTGTAGGACCTCTCACTTAGCTAAAGCTACAAAACAGAACATCTGTCTTTATACACCTTTGCCTGTGCCTCACACCCTTTGGAGAGATTTAAGCATGGACTTTGTTTTAGGGTTACCCAAAACGGTATGTGCTCATGACTCAATAATGGTGGTAGTTTGATAGATTCTCTAAAATGGCCCATTTTATCCCCTGTTCCAAAACAGTTGATGCTTCACTTGTCGCACGATTGTTCTTTAGGGAGATCGTACGTCTACATGGATTGCCTGTTACCATTGTGTCTGATCGTGATGTACGTTTCATGAGTTATTTTTGGAAGACTTTATGGAAATTATTTAGTACTACCCTTAAATTCTCTTCTGCCTTTCATCCCCAAACTGATGGTCAAACTGAGGTCGTTAATCGTAGCTTAGGCAACCTTCGTAGATGTGTGGTGGGTGATAAACTTGGTAATTGGGACCTTTTTCTTCCTATGGCTGAATTTGCTTACAATAACTCTATCCACCGAACCACCGGATAAAGCCCATTTATGATTGTTCATGGCCTTTCACCTCGTCAACCTATTGACTTGGCACCATTACCGCTTAAGTCACGTATGTCTAAATTTGCTACTGATTTTGCCACTCATATGCATGACTTACATACTGAAGTACGTCGCCAAATTGCATTAAGTAATGATAACTATAAATTGGCTGTTGATGTGCACCGTAGACCGTTAGAGTTTAGGGAGGGTGATTTTGTCATGGTTCGCATATGCCCTGCCCGTTTTCCCCCACATTATGTTAAAAAATTGCATGCTCATGCCACTGACCCTTTTCGTGTTCTCAAACGGCTCGGTTCTAATGCTTATTTGCTTGATTTGCCTGCTGATTTAACAATTAGTCCAGTGTTTAACGTATCGGACTTGTATCCTTACCGGGGTACATTCGAGCCCCTTGTTATTACCTCTGATGTCTCTGCAGGTCCTTCAAGTAGCCCATTGCCTTGCATTCCGTCTATAGCAGACACTCATGTCGATCAAATTGAACAGATTTTGGATGATCACCTTATTGCCTCTACTCAGGGTGGTTGTCGACAATTTTTGGTTCGTTGGCACGGACGTTCTTCGACTGAGGACACTTGGATTTTGGAGTCCGAAGTTTGTGGTCTTGCCCCGTCTCTATTGGAAGATTATTTACAGCACCACTCGCCAGAGACGAGTTCTTTTCAACCGGTGGAGAATGATGGGGAAGTGGTTAGGGATTTGAGAACTTACGTTAGACGTAAATTCCGGAAAGATAATTAGGGATTTTGTGGATATTATCTTTTGTTATTTTTTAGATATTATCTTTTATTATTTATCTTTAGATGTTATCTCCTTCGGAGATAATTGATTCAGGTTATTATATTTAGGTGTTTATTTTTATTTTAACACTTTGTATTTATCTCTTGTATCTGATCTTTATAATAGGCCCCTTTAGAGCCTTTTGTAGAGTTAGACTTGATGAATTGAATAAAGAATTGAATTGCAGTGTTTTCCAATCACCCTTTTCTGGTTCTATTTCCTTCTGGTCCTACATCAAAATTACACTTAAAATTTCCATATAAAGAAGAGATGCAGATGAAACCACATTGAATGCTACTGTGTGAAGACAAATTAGAAGACAGGTATAACTATGATGTGGTCCTTTGACAATGGAACCCATCAGATGGTCATTAGAAAGTGGAGCTATAGGATGAACACAGCTATTTGCGCGGGTACAATATTGTACTAGAAAAGCTCCGAAGCTCCGACATGTTCCAATTTATCTGTTTGGGCACACAGCTATTTGGGCAGTGTAATTGTCCAATTTATTATCTTGACTAAAAAAGGCTTTGTAGATAGAGAAAAAAATACATTAGTTCCTATCTAAAAGAGCGAAAGTGGTATCTAAAGTTGTAGAAAGTGTTGATGCATTAAAATTATGAGTTTCTAATGTAGTGTAGGAAAGAATGATTTGACATACATTGAGATATCATGCAAGATTGTCGGAAGAATCAATTTTCTTTTATTCCTTTTCTTAATAAGAAAATTTGTGTTACACTTGGCTTTGATTATAGGCAAATTGAAGAGACATATCTTGAATGATATCTCCTACCTGCTATCCAAACTTGATATTCTTTTGTTTTTGTCTAAGAGTGCTGAGAGATGGAGAATTCTAGAAAGAGATGCTGGAGTTCATAATTTTGAGTTGCATGCTTTCCGTGCCGCTTTTCAAATGGTAAATCATATTTACAACCTTGTTTTATTGTTAGCTCAGTTATTTTAATTTGTTGAATTTATCATAGTTCCATGTTCCCTTGCATTTTATTAACTATGCGTGTGTGCATTGTGTTGTTTCCCTTATGGTGTAAAAAATTCGGATATGTTGACAGCCGGGTCACTGTCATGTATTGCATCCTTTTAGGTGTGGTCAAAATGTATCCGTCCTTAATGCTCCTTTTGTTTCGGTAACAATAGTTTGTTGTGATATTCACTTGAAGCTAATTGAATTAATATTAAGTAATCTTCCATTAAGCTATATGTAGGCTTAAATAAATTTAGATATGAGAAAGGTTTAATCACAGCAAATGAACCATATGTGTGTTAAGATTTTTACATGTCTTAGCAGCATATGGAAATATGTCAGATGTGTAGTCAGAATGTAGCAGCATCCGAAACTGTTTTCCTGTCCTTAACCAGTGAGCATAACTTTTTTTTTTTATCGGAAATAGATAAAATGAAGAAAGTACCTAAGTGAACCAGCAGTCCACCCAAAACAACAAACTAAACAAAAATAAAAATAAAAATTACAATGATTTCAATAAAAAACCACAACCTTCCATTCTAACATAATGAAAAATCAAGACTTGTCTCTAAATTCTTTAGGGATGGATTCCTATAGAGAAGCTAAATAATAAGCTTTTTCCCTTAAAAAATTATCCTCCTTTTAGCTTTCTCAATTATTCTTCTATTCCTCTCTAACCAACTAACTCATAACAAAGAATCGTATATTTTCTTTCCTCCCTAAATGCTTTAAAGCTTGTCATTGCAATCAAAGCTATTAGTGGGACTAGCTTGAGTATATTTCTAAATGTTTCCACATATTTGGTAGCAGATTAAATTTTAAATATTCACACATATTTGATAGAAGATTTAAATATCACCTTTTCAATGTTTTTATCGACAAGAATCTTTTTAGCATACACATATACGGAGCACCAAATCAAGTACTCTACTTAATATTTGTTATGTAACAGTATATCATTAGAGAGAGACTAGGATTAGGCAATATGTTTGTACCTTATTCAACTGGAAGTCTATGACCAAATAGCAATTGCGATGATATAAGTTTTGAGTTTGAGTTGTTATGTTTCTATTCATGTCATTTCAAAGGAAGCCTACTCTCAATCAAATGGTTCAGCTACACATTTGTACATATTAAACTGGGAACCCATGATAAATAGACACAAGCAGTAGATTGAGAGTCGCAAATCATCCCTACTGTAAATTAAGTTTTGTTCAATAAACATGGATGATAAATCATTAAAAAAAAAAACAAAACATGGAAGATAAATATGATTCTGTTTAATTAAAACAAAAGCATTAAAAAAAATAAAAATGTTTTTAATACTGCCAATACGTTCTTAAAAATAAATTAATAATAATAACACAAAATAATGACAAAATCTTGAGCCAATAAGAAGATTAACTTTATACGATTTATAGCAATATAATTCCATGTTGCCAGTAAAAGATTACCTTTGACTAAGTGTTACTGAAGATGTAATAGTTGCCAGCAATTTTTTTTTCTTCTCATTTTTCTTTCGTATGCTCGCACAAATCTTATTGAAATTATGCTACATTATTTATTATTTTCCAAATAAATCCTTTTTCATTAAATTTCTTCAACTCGAACAAACTACCAGCTTTGTGAAAACTGAATCTTAAGTCTGATAGTTTTTAAACAATCATCTATAATCTGTATAGCTTGAATCTTGTGCCATTTATTATATTTCCATAGTGAAGTAGGTCAGTAATAGATTAGAGGAGAAAATTGACTTTGGGAAGGTAGAAATCAGAATAGGGATGGGGAGAAAATTAAAGGAATTGAGAGAAATGTAGAAGTAGGGATTGGGAAATTCAAATATTGATTATATTTCTAATTGAAAACAAAATAATAGGCCAACTTAAAATCTGAACTACTTCAAAAAAGTAAAAGAAAATTTAAACTAACATAACATGGAAATTCTAAACTAGACAAGTAATACTCCCTCAAAATAGGAAACTACTACATAAATCATTTTCCTTAAAAAATAGATATCCTAAAATATATTGAATCCTTGTTACGGATTATGTATTGCAACATTTCAGTTAAACCTGTTACTGATGTCATTACCTGATTACCTGATTATAGTTTGTGGCCTTTGGTTGACAGCTCTGTGTGACCGTGTGCGTGCGTTCTTCCCTGTGTGTGCGTGTCATTTTGAAGATTTTCTTCAGAAATTTTATTCTTTGTATGGTTGTCCCATTATAGGATTTGAATTATAATGAATTATTGTTATAGCAGTTGACATATATTTCAACAGTATGACTGCTATGACATGGTGCTACATGTGTGGCATAATAACACATTCAAAGATACCTTTCGTGTTCTTATTTACGTGCCTCCCTTATATGAATCCCAACTTTTTGTGGACTATATAATTCTCATTCTCTTCAAAGGTTCCGTAAAAGATTACATGCAAATTTTATTTTCAGAGGTTCCATATTTTAAATCACTTTTCTTTTGAAGGTTCTTTCTAAATATTATCCAGAAGCAATTATAACAAGTCCTTCGGTTGGACGTCAAGGGAAGGCTTTGCGCCGTCAACAGCAAAGGAGGATCCTGGGGTCACATTTGCATTGTGAAGAACACACACGGGTATGTTTTGTTCGGAAGGACCCTGGCATTGCTTGCTCTTCTTCGGAGCCTACAGAATCAAAATTAGGTAAATAGTAAACTTGTTTAATTTAAAAGCTTACTTGCTAAGTTGATAACCTTCCTTTGTTGTTCCCAAGAGTGGGAAAATCCTAAAAATGGTAGACAAAATAGAGGAGAAAAGTTCCTATTTAATGTTTTAATAAAAATAAAACTGTGAAGTTATATGTACACATATTACACGTTCAAGGGGTGTAGGCTGATGTGCTTCTTCTTAAAGTAGTCCAAGTAGATGAGCTTATTGGAATGTTTACATATAAAATATTCTCTGTAGATGACAGGTCAGTCGCAGTTTCGGACGTTACTGCCATATCTCGCAGAAATTCTTTCAATAACAGTACAAGATCTGAAAGCTCTGATGCTGTTGACAAATATTTACTCTTTGGGAAATTTTGCCATTCTGGATTATGCCGCCTTGGTCTCAAAGCTTTGGACAACCTAAATTTTTATGGAATATGGGATGAAGTGGAGCCGTTTGCTGTATGTTATTTTTATACCTCTTAGTACTAATGCATTTAGCATATTTTACTAGATTCATCTATATTTCTCTTTTCTGGACCATTTCCTTGTTTTCCATTTTTTTTAATATAGTTTTTGGCTTATGATAAATAAGATAATTTATATCGCTCTCCAATGGGAGAGCCCACGGCATCCTTTTAAAATTAGTTTAAAAATTTTACTTCTTAAATTAATTGATATTATATCTATTTAACGAATTTTGATTTATTATAACTCTGAAATATATAATAAAAATACCTTTATACTCGTGTTTTTGCTGTTTATATAAGGGTGCAATTGTCAGTATAACAACTATAATTTTGGGGCGTGAGAGTCATTTGACCTGCCTTTGTTGTCACGTCATCACTTTTAGATGGTAAGCTAACAATACAAAAGGTTTTTTTTTTTTTTTCAACAAATTTCTGAAACTGTGGATATCAATTTTGAATTTACCCAAATCTGTTTGCCATTAGGCTTGCCTTTAAACTAAGAAGATTTCTCATTTTCTTAGTGGGAAATAAATTTTTGGATCTTCATTATATTCATTCTATTTGTTTCATTCCTAAACCTATAAGACCTGACCTGGAAAAAAGATAGAGATAAAAGAGAGTTCTTTTCAACTCACAGTTTGTTGAGTTTATATTTATGAATTGTTTTATAGGAATATTAGATCCATTTATTTTACATTTAAATTACTAGCTGCTTCCTAAAGCAACTCCTTTATTCTTATCTTCTTAAATTGTAAAAGCATGTTTGCTTGAAAGTAATGTTACCGTTCACTACGAGATATCAAATCTCATTGGATGTTTGACTTGAATTGTGGTATTTGTAGAGGATTTTACCCCGGATATACCCATAGGTTTAAAACTCGGTCTGAGCGGTCGCCCCGAGGACGCCTCATACCGCCATGTGCCGAAAACGAGCTGGTGCGGCCGCACCAGTGTATTTGATCTAAAAACCGTCTCTGTTGTTCCGGGGCTGCTGCCTCTGTGTCGTACCGCCTCGGCTCGACCGAGTCGACTAAGATGCGGTTTTCATTTTTATATATATAAAAAAAGAACGCAAAAGAAAGAAGAAGTCGGTGAGAGTTAAAGAAGAAGAACCCAGAAGAAAGAAGATGAGTCGGCTACCTTGAAAAGAGAGATCCTGTTTTTTTTTTATTAGGGTTACCTTGGTTTAAAATAAAAAGAGTACCGGGGGTATAAAACTTTTGTTTTAATTTGGGCATTAGTGACCCAAGTAAAAAATTGGCCCATTAAAGTGTCAAATGAGGTTGTGAGGGTATGTATATTTAGGGTTTTGATGGGATTGGGCCAACTTTGCTTGGATTGTTAACTCTAAATGGGCCTTAGTGTCCATATTTTACTTAAATGATATATTTGTTTTGTTTTTTTATTTTATTTTTATTTTTATCACCTATGTTAACTTGTTTATTTTTTACAAAATAAATTTATTGAAATATTTTAGACTATTTTCTACTTTATTAATTTTTTAATTTTTTTTTAATTTTTTTTTTCTAGTTTCTGGTTGAGGCTGCCGCCTCGCCTCGGGAAAGCTTGACCGCCTCGCACCACCTTTTGAGTTTTAAAACTATGGATATGCATGCATTCGTTAGGATTTCTTACTTGAAAATGGGCATCTTGTCAATTTTTCTGTTCTATGATGTTGTTGCTGTGCTTTCATATGGAAGCATGAGCACAAGTATTGATTGGAAGTATATATATGCTGCCAAGTTGCTAATTGATAAATTTATTATATACAGGACCTTATAGGACCGTATTGGTCTCTTCGTGCTGCGTTGGGACCGCTTTTGGAAACTTTTATTCTGCTGGATAGATTATTGTTTCTCCAGGAGCAAGGCAGTTCTATGGAAGCAGTCATGTTGCCGATATTTGATCCCGTACTATCCCCAAGGAATGTAGCCATAATTGCTAAAAGAAAGTAAAATGTTGAATACCACAACTTGGCCTAATAAATGGTAATCGTCACTCCTTTGTGTGTGTTCAAATGCATGTATGGACATACTTTTGGATCAATGCTGCACTACATCATTCTCTCTATGATTATAATATAATTAAGAGTGGTTTGCAGGTGCAGCATCTCTAATATAAGTTATGTGTTGGTAGTCTTGATCGTTTAAAGTGAAACTATCATGACCTTTACTTGGAAAATTATAACTTATAAAATATAACTTATATCAGAGATCCCGCACTTCGGAAGGTCTACTTAATTCTTCAACTAAGTTTGTTTCAACTTGTTTTGAATCTATGAAAGGTGATTTAGTTTGAAATTTTTCTTCAAGTAATTGGTCTAAAGTTAAATATTGTTATTCTAAAACAAAGTAATAATCTCAAATAATGTAAATAATAATGATATCGGTGGTTTAACATGTTAACTTATTAGTACTTTCCCTTGTATTGTTCTACTTTACTGATTTATCCGAAATTACAAGAATATATGTCAATATACTCACAAGAATGTGTGTCAATATACTCATGGATGTTATCTGGATTTCTTACTGTCACTATAATTGATAGAAAAGATAAGAAGCCACTATATTGTGCATTGACGTAGCCATACATTGTGGTATACTTTGAAATTTCCTATATTCACCAAGCATATAGATAGAAATACAAGATATGGTGTAGTTTCACATGATTATTTTTAGTTATTAGGGTTAGGAAATACCTAAAAAATTGTAAATTGGGAATATTTGGATATTGCTAATATATACCCACCCTGTTTGCACAAATATATCTTAACTGAAAATAATAATAATAATAATATACAACTGTTCCTTTAATGTCTTATAGTGATAGTTATCAAAACATTACTATGTTCCTATACATTAAACCTGGTATCCCACCTCATCATACCCACTCTATTACTCATCTATTTCATATTCTCCACAATGTCGTCAATGGTTTGGTTATTATGACAACAAATGTGCATATAGGCATTTGCTGCTCTTGAATGGCTTGGAGGACACAATATGTCACCAGTGGAACCTAACATTTCTTGATGCATTGTTATCGAGTGGATTTCATTTTAATAGTAATATATTGCCAATTCACCCATGTGTACATTAATGGGGAACCAATAACGTTTTATATGGTATGCATTTATTTCTTTCCGTTTGTTAAATTAAATTTAGTTTTAGTATTGACACCCCAAAAGGTTAGGCTTGAAATATACTCTTACCTCAATTTTTGAAATTCGTCAATGACCTTCCTTACTTGAAAATAATAATAATAATAATATATATCTGTTCCTTTTATGTCTTATAGTGATAGTGTTGACTGATTGATTGGCTGATTGATTGTAGCTGATTGTGTTGACTTATTGATTGGTAGATTGATTGAGATTGATTGTGTTGACTAGGAGTGATTCTAAAAGTAAAATCCTAGAAGGATTTCTAGGAATCAAATCCTGTCTAATTGAGTTGATTAATTGTTTAGCTAATTGGTAGGAATTTAATAGTTAGCATTTATATCCTTAATTGTATCCTTAATCGTAGGCGGTCACTTCTGTATATATATATGAGACCTATTGTAATTATTTTGTAATACAATCAATACAAATCAATATACAAAAATCTTCTTGGTATAAGAGCCCTAAATCAATTCAGTACGGCCTATATCGTAGAAATTACTTTCTATTTGATCTTCTTCACCGAAATTTCTTCCGCAATCGGCTTTCATTGCCAATTTTGTTCCTTCCTATGGCCTTCACAGCCAGAATCATCTTCTTCGTCGGCCTACATTTCTTATTTCATTCCGGCTTTTATAGCTGGAATCGGATCCTTGGTCGACCTTCATTGCCGATTTCGTCCCCTTCTACAGCCTTCATAGCCGAAATCAAGATTGTTGACTTTGCCATTTGTTCTAATTAATTATGGCATCTGAGTCGGCTGCTTCTTCAGTACACGTATCTTTATCTATCACCAACCAGTTCAATAACATGCTTAACAAAGAAGATAATTGAAAAGCTTAAGAACTTCCTAGGCTCTCGAGAAACACCCATCGGTTCCTGCTCTCTGGCTTGCTCAGGTAAGTTTCCTAAATCCTTAGCTCTTAATGTTTCGAAAGTTGTCCTTTAAATTCTGAAATTTGGATCATTGACTTGGGAGCCACAAATCATTTGAATAATAGTGCTAGTGATGTAGGACCAGAAGGAAATAGAACCAGAGAGGGGATTGAAAAACACAACAATTCAATTATTTATTCAATTCATCAAGTCTAATTACAATAGGCTCTGAAGGAGCCTATTTATAGCTAACAAAATGATAAAGATAACAACTAACTCCTGATAAAGATAAATAAAACTTAAACTAATCTCTTAATGATATAATTATTCTAAACACAATATGATAATTACTAATATAATAATCCATATCTAATTCCCTATCATTCTCCTCCACTAAGAAGAACTCGACTCCAGGCAAGTCAAATGGGTTGCAACCAACGAACAAGAAATCTGGATATATTCGAAATCTCCGTAACAGTAGGGATGACTATATTCGAATTCATTATCGGAATAATCAAATCTATGGAAATAATCTGGATATCCTGATATAGCTGCAAAGCTTGCAAACAGTACGAAGCATATGGAAATCTGGATCGAAGTGAAAATTTCCACTAGTGGCTGTAACAGCGCGAGGAGGAGGCGGCGCTTGGGCACGTGGGCAATTAGAGGTGCAAACAGTGTGTTGCTGAGTTTTTTTTTTTTTTTTTTTTTTTTGTGGTTTTGTGGTTTTGGTAATTTGTGAGTATTAGTTGCGGAAGTGTGTATTGTATGGAAAAAAGAGATTAGACTTTGATACCAATTGATGTAGGACCAGAAGGAAATAGAACCAGAAAGGGGATTGAAAAACATAACAATTCAATTATTTATTCAATTCATCAAGTCTAATTACAATAGGCTCTGAAGGAGCCTATTTATAGCTAACAAAAATGATAAAGATAACAACTAACTCCTGATAAAGATAAATAAAACTTAAACTAATCTCTTAATGAGATAATTATTCTAAACACAATATGATAATTACTAATATAATAATCCATATCTAATTCCCTATCAGCTAGCCAATTCATTACCTATACACCTAGTCCAGGAAATAGAAAAATTAAAATAGCTGATGGTACTCCTATAACTGTGGTCGGTTATGGCACCATATATTTAACCCCATAGTTGATCCTAAAAAATGTGTTACATGTCCCTAAACTTTCGGTGAGTTTATTATCCATACACAAATTTACCATAGTGTCAAGTAACATTTTTTACTTCCTACTGTGTGTTTAAGGACCAATTTATGGGTAAAATGATTGGGCATGCTAAGGAACATGATGGATTGTACTACCTTGACACGTAATGGTTGTGGTGGTAGAGTTTCACTTTTAAATTTTCCTGCAATTTTGTCGTCTGATAAAGCTAAGTCGTGGCTTTTTCATTGTCGTTTAGGACATCCGTCTTTTTCTGTTTTAAAGGTCGTGTTTCCATCTTTGTTTGATAAATTAAAACCTGAAATATTGCACTGTGAAGTTTGCCAATTGGCCAAACATCATCGTGTATCATATCCTTTAAGCAATAATAAAGCAAGTTTTTCATTTCCATTAATTCACACAGATTTATGGGATCTAGAGTCCCAAATATATCAGTGGCTCGATGGTTTGTGTCTGTCATTGATGATTGCTCCCGTGTTACATTTTTATTTCTTATGAAAAATAAGTCTGATGGAAGCTTCATATTTCCTGTTTTTTTAATAATGATTAACACCGAAATTGGAGAAAAAGTTAAAATCATTCATTCTGATAATGGAACAAAATTTTATAACCAGACTTTGGGATTTTTTTTCCAAAAAGAAGGAAGAATTATACATCATTCCTCTTGTGTTGATACCCCTCAACAGAATGGAGTCATCGAAAGGAAAAATCGCCATCTCCTAGATATGACTAGGACGTTATTGCTCCAAAATAAAGTTCCTAAGTCATACTGGGGAGAGTTGGTTTTGACTGCGACTCACATCATTAATAGGATATCTTCTAGGGTCTTTAATCACAAGGACCCGATTTTAGTACTCGCAAAGTTTTTTCCACTAGTTCCCCAACCAAATTTGATTCCACCGAATTTTTTTTGGTGTCCTGGATATGTCCATTTTTTGGCTCATCAACATAGCAAACTTGATTCTCGAGCCTTGAAATGTGTCTGTATTGGGTATTCCCCAATAAAAAAAAGGATATAAGTGTTATCATCCCCAGTCACGGAATTTTTTTCTCTTTGGATGCTACTTTCAATGAAACACAATCTTATTTTAATGATCACTATCTTCAGGGGGACTGTGGTAGTAAAGATAGTGATGAGTGTATCTGTAAAAGTTTATTCTTTATTTTCGTGAATAATAATACTGCACAAAATAACCCTAATATATATACACATTACGCAGTAACAAACTGCTTAATCTAAGGAATTTGTTTCCTCTTTAAAGATGGAAATTAATACCAAATCCTCTAATAATAGGAAATCTAATATACATCATAATTAAATATCTAGATCCCTTAGAAAACAACAACAAAATCTCCAACACTTCCCCTCAAGCTGGGTTGTATATGTTTAACATACCCAGCTTGCTACAGAGATCTTCAAAGCCAGTCCTCGGAAGTGCTTTTGTAAGTATATCTGCATTTTGTGATGATGAAGGTGTGTATATAGGTTCAATGACTCCCCTTTCTATATTCTCTTTGATAAAATGTTTATCAATTTCGATATGCTTAGTCCTGTCATGTTGAACATGATTTTTAGCAATATTGATAGCTGCTTGGCTGTCACACAACTTTATAGATCCATCAATAGGAACCTTCAATTCAGCTAACAAGCGTTTCAACCAAATTTCTTCACAAATCCCTTGAGCCATGGCTCTAAATTCAGCTTCAGCATTGCTTCTTGCCACGACGGATTGCTTTTTACTCCTCCTGGTTATTAAATTTCCCTAAACATAAGTACAGAAACCTGAAGTTGATCTCCTATCAGTGACAGACCTAGCCCAGTCTACATCTGAATACACCTCAACATCTCTTCCTGTATTCTTTTTAAAAAACAGTCCTTTTCCTGGAGTCATTTTTAGATATCTCAAAATCCTCTGTACTGCTGTAATGTGTTCTTCAGTGGGATTGTTCATGTACTAACTAACAACACTTACAGGAAAGACAATGTCAGATCTTTTATGAGAAAGATCGATTAATTTCCCTACAAGTCTCTGGTACCTCCCCTTTTTAACAGGAGCACTATCCTGAATTGACCCCAGTTTGGTGGTAGAGTCCATTGGTGTATCAACTGGTTTACAGTTGAGCATAGCAGTGTCTTTGAGCAAATCTAACACATACTTCCTCTGTAAGACAACAATACCTCTCTTCGATCTAGCAATCTCCATCCCTAGGAAGTACTTAAGGTCCTCTAGATCCTTGATTTCAAATTCTTTTGCAAGAACTCCTTTAATTCTAGGTATTTCCTCCTCAAAATCTCCTGTAAGCACAATATCATCTACATAAACAATCAAAACACCAACTTACCACTAGGAGAATGCTTTATGAACATTGTATGATCAGCTTGCCCTTAGATGTATCCTTGTTGTTTCAACACCTTGGAGAATCTCTCAAACCATGCTCGGGGAGACTGCTTAAGACCATATAAGGACTTCCTTAGCCTGCATACTTTGCTGACATTGGTTGCATTTTCAGTCCCAGGAGGAATTTCCGTGTACACTTCCTCATCTAAGTCTCCATTCAAGAAAGCATTCTTGACGTCTAACTGATAGAGGGGCCAATCAAGATTAGCAGCAAGAGATAATAGAACTCGAATGGTGTTTAACTTAGCCACAGGTGCAAAAGTCTCCTGGTAGTCAATACCATATGATTAGGTGAAGCCCTTGGCTACCAATCTTGCTTTAAACCGTTCAATACTGCCATCAGCTTTAGTCTTCACAGTGAATACCCATTTGCAGCCCACTGGTTTCTTCCCCCTTGGTAAATCACAGATTTCTCATGTACTGTTCTTTTCTAGAGCCCTAAGCTCCTCTTCTACAACACTCTTCCACTCGGCTATAGACAAAGCTTCCTCCACACTGTTAGGAATTTGCACTTCTGCATTCTCTCACCCCTTTCCGGACTGTTATTGGCAAATCATCATCAATTTGTTCACTGTCAAGGTCTGAACTGTTAGGGGAATTATTGTCTTCAATCTGTGCATTAATTTCTTGAATTTGAGGTTCGGGCTCAGATGATTGAACTGGCTGAGTGTGTGTGGGAACCACTACTTCTTTCTGTTTTTCCCGTCTCCTTGTGTAAACAGTATCCTTTTGATCAACAGTAGTTGGGACATAACACTTAGATAGTTCTCTAGGAGTTTCACTCAAAGACTGATTGCTAGAAGGTTCATTAGAGTTTGGTTCAGGAGTATGAGGACTAACTGAAGAAATTTCAACCAAGCTAGGAGTCCAAAATACATCAAAACTCTCAAGGCTTTGTGGCGACAAACTAGGTCTCTCAGATTTCCAAAACTGATATTCATCATAATTCTCCCTCTGAATAGCAGTTTTGATAAAATATGGTTTTGTTTTAAAAAAGGTAACATCCATACCGTAATAAAACTTATGATCAAGAGGACAAAAACACTTATAACCCTTATGAATTGAAGAATAACCAAGAAAAATCCCCTTGACAGATCGCTTATCCAATTTACCTCGTAAGTGTTTATGAAGATGAATAAAAACAGTGCACCCAAATATTTTCGGTGGTAAATTAGATATTAGGCGACATTGGGGATAGAAGTGAAGAAGGGTTTTACTAGGAGTTGAAAACTGCGAAGTCTTCGAGGGAAGCCTATTGATCAAATATGTTGCTTTAAGAACATCATCTCCCCAAAACTTTTTAGGCATGTTTGTGGAAAACAACAAGGATCGGGCAACGTCAAGGATGTGTCTATTCTTCCTCTCGGCATTACCATTTTGTTGTGGGGTATCAACACAAGAACTCTGGTGAATGATACCCTCACACAATAAGTAATTGCCAAGCTGAGAATCAAAAAATTCCTGCCGTTGTCAGTCCTAAAAATCTGAATTTTAATATTGAATTGGGTTTTAATCATGGTATTAAATGTTTTGAAACTTTGAGAGACCTCAGATTTGTGTTTCATGAGAAAAATCCAAGTAAGTCTTGTGTGATCATCAATAAACGAAACAAACCATCTAGCACCAGTGATATTTGGAGTTTTTGATGGTCCCCAAACATCACTATGTATCATGGAAAAAGGTTTAGATGATTTGTAAGTTTGACTTGGAAAACTTATGTAAGAGTGTTTAGAGAATTGACATATTTCACATTGGAAAGACATAAGATTTTAATTATTGAACATTGAAGGAAACAGTTTAGCAAGATATATAAAACTTGGGTGTCCTAAACGGTAATGCCATAACATCACGTCACTATCTAGACTAGACTCCCTAACAAGGTCATGTTTGCTAATACTGTTAACATAAGGCCTACTCACTGTTGTTGATGCTTGTAGTTTAGGAGAGGGTTGAACTTCTAGATGATAGAGTCCTTCACAGCCTCTAGCACTGCCAATCATCCTCCCTGTAGTCAAATCCTGAAAAACATAAGTATTTGAACGAAATTCAGCCACACAGTTCATATCTTTAATAAGTGTACTTACTGATAATAAGTTGCAATTTAGTTTAGGCACATATAAAACAGAATGTAAAGTCAGGTTCTTAGAAGCAATCATAATGCCAATTCCCATTACTTTAGATATAGTTCCATCAGCAATCCGTACATGAGGGCTGTTACCACAAGCTGAGAATTGATGAAAAATACTTTTGTCTCCAGTCATGTGGTCTGAAGCTTCAGAATCAACATTCCATGATTGAGATTTTCTAAGTTAGCAGCCAAAGCATCAAGAAAATTACCTTTTTGTGCTATAACACATGTACCAATTACAACTGGACTAGCAGACATCTGTGTTTGGCAAAGGATCTTATGCAGTGCATCCAACTGGTCTTTGCTGAAAGGTTCAGCTCCTACGGTGGAAGATAGGTTCGCTCGACCCTCACGGTCCTTAGCTGATTTCCAATCAGCTGGTATCCCATAAATCTTCCAACACTTCTCCTTTAGATGTCTAGGTTTTCTACGGTGATCACACCACGCTCTACCTCCCCTGCGTGGTTCCTGATGATTGCGGGCAGCCAAAGCAGAAGCTTCAACCCCCTGTTTCTTTTGTTTCTGTCCCAAGCATCAAAGTTCTGCGACTTTCCTCTCGTCTGACCTCAAAGAAGGCCTCACGAAGACTCGGTAGTGGCTTGGTACCGAAGATCCTTCCTCGCACAGCATCAAGATTGGAAGTTAAACCCAAACAGAATTTGTAGACTCTTTTACTCTCGATAATCTTCTTGTACTTTTGAGAGTCTTCGGGTGAACTCCACTTATATTTTTCAAACGCATCAAGTTGCTGCCAATAAGTCTGAAGTTTGTTGTAGTACTCGGTCACCGAGAGATCCCCTTGCCTTAGGTCATGAAGTGCTCCTTTAATTGTCACTAATTCAGGAGTGTTGTCTTTGTGAGAGTCTCCTTCACTGCTTCCCAAACCTCAACAGCTGTCTCATAAAGGAGGAAATTCTCACCGATATTAGGCATCATCGAATTTATCAACCAAGACATGACTTGGCTGTTATCTCTCTTCCAAGCTCTATATTTAGCATCCTTCTCTTCGGGCTTGATGATTTTTTCTGTAAGATATTCTTTCTCTTTGCTGCATAGATAAAGTAGGACAGATTGAGACCACTAGAGGTAGTTTCGACTGGTAAGTTTGTAGGAAGTAATGGACATATGAGGGCAATTTTGAGGTTCTCCACCATTGCCACCAAGAATGGTTGTTTCGGGAATTGTAGACTCGGTTGAGATTATTTCAGACCTGCTGGATTTGGTCATGATGAATGATGAGGATTGTTGCTGGAAAGAGCAACAAGAAGATCGGAGTTACTGCCAGAAAAGGCAGTAAGAAATTCGGAATTGAGACAGATCACTGCTGGAAAGAGCAGTGAGAGAAGGAGAAAAAAAAATTAGGGTTTCAGAGGAGACTCTGATACCATGTAAAAGTTTATTCTTTATTTTCTTGAATAATAATACTGTACGAAACAACCCTAATATATATACACATTAGGCAGTAACAATCTGTTTAATCTAAGGAATTTGTTTCCTCTTTAATACCAAATCCTCTAATAATAGGAAATCTAATATACATCATAATTAAATATCTAGATCCCTTAGAAAACAACAACAAAATCTTCAACAGTATCTTTAAATCTTTGGATCTTGTGTTTGAGCCTAATTATATTTTTGTACCAGTGGTCGAGTTGGTTGAACCCGAGTCTGTCATAGCAGGAAATGAGAGTGAAATTATTACTCAAACAACTAAGGTGTGTACAAGACGGAACAAATCCATCTTGCCTCTGCCGCCTGCTCAAGCCTCTGCCTCTTCAGTTAGCCCTAACAGGGAACCTGAAACCAAAACCCACATACACATACAACCGATAATTCTTGACCTGGACCAGCCAATTGCTATGAGGAAAGGAGTCAAAATGTACAGAACATCCTATCTCAAAATTTGTTTCTTTAGAGAGACTATCTCCTTCACACAGGGCATTTGTATCCAAGTTAATGAACCAAATTCAAGTTCCATAAATAGTTCAGGAAGCATTAAGTGATGCGAATTTGAGAAAAGCTATGGGCGATGAGATGTTGGCACTAGAAAAGAACAAAACATGGGAGGTTGTGGAGTTACCAAGAGGGAAACAACCAGTGGGATGTAAGTTGGTATTTGCCTTGAAATACAAGGCAGACGGGTCACTAGAAAGGTATTAGGCAAGGTTGGTTGCCAAGGGGTACACAAACGTACGGTGTGGACTATTAGGAAACCTTTGCTCCTGTTGCAAAAATGTTTACGGTAAGAATTCTACTTTCCCTTGTAGCGATTTTTGGATTGCCCCTACAGCAGTTTGATGTCAAAAATGCCTTTTTCCATGGTGATTTGGAAGAAGAGGTGTATATGAAGGCTCCTCATGGGTATGATGGGAACTTGGAAAAAATAAAGTATGCAGGTTGAAGAAGGCCATGCATGGTCTGAAGCAATCTCCAAGAGCTTGGTTTGGCAGGTTCACTAAAGTCATGACAAGGATGAAATACAATCAAAGCCATGGAGACCACACTTTGTTTATTAAGAAATCGGGTCATGGAAAGATTACTGTCTTGATAGTTTACGTTGACGATATTATAATGACAAGAGATGATATCGAAGAGATGACCTTGCTCAAGAAGAGTTTGGCAAATGAGTTTGAGATTAAGGAATTAGGGAGGCTAAAATACTTTCTCAGAATTGAGGTGGTTGACTCAAGAGAAGGTATATTTATCTCACAACAAAAATATATTTGTGATCTTCTGAAAGAAACAGGATGCTTGGCTGTAAACCCGTAGACACTCCGATTGAGCAGAACCACAAGCTTGGAGAAATCAAGGAGGAGCCAGAAGTTGATAGCGGACGATATCAAAGGTTGGTGGGAAAACTGATCTATTTATCACACACAAGACCAGACATAGCATATGCTGTGAGTGTGGTGATCCAATTTATGCACGCTCCTAAGGAAAGTCACCTAGAAACAGTCTACAGAATCCTGGGATACTTGAAGTCTACACCAGATAGAGGAGTTCTTTTCAAAAGAAATGGGAGCTTGACATTTGAAGCTTACACGGATACAGATTGGGCATGGTCGGTAATAGACAGACGCTCTACTTCAGGATATTGCACATTTCTAGGAGGAAATTTAATGACATGGAGAAGTAAGAAGCAACCGGTGGTAGCAAGGTCCAGTGCTGAAGCATAATTCAGAGCCATGACCTAAGGGATTTGTGAGTTACTCTGGACTTGAGTGACTTAGGAGTTCAATGGGAAGGTAGCATAAAGTTGTACTCTGACAACAAGTCGACAATTAACATCGCCCATAATCCGATTCAATGTGATCTCACTAAACATGTTGAAGTGGATCGTCACATTATTAAAGAGAAATTGGAGAGTGGACTCATTTGTACACCTTATGTATCTAGAAAGAGTCAGCTAGCTGACATTTTTACTAAAGGTTTGGCAGATCATACATTTAGAGATATTTCTTGCAAGTTGGGAGTCGATGACATCCATTCTCAAACTTGAGGGGTAGTGTTGACTAATTGATTGGATGATTGATTAGGATTGATTGTAGTTGATTGTGTTGGCTACGAGTGATTCTAGGAGTAAAATCCTAAGAGGATTTCTAAGAATCAAATCCTGTCTAATTTAGTTGATTAATTGATTAGCTAACAGTAGGAATTTATTAGTTAGCATTTATATCCGTAATTGTATCCCTAATTGTAGACAGTCTCTTCTGTTTATATATGAGACCTATTGTAATTCTTTTATACTACAATCAATACAAATCAATATACAAAAATCTTCAGATAGTTATCAAAACATTACTATTTTCCTATTCATTTTTCTTTACACCGGCTGTCTTTGCCAATAGACAAGAGCATTAAACTTGGTATCCCACCTCATCATATGTCAAATAACTAGGTGATATAAATGCTCTCTATTGCCACTCTATTGCCACTCTATTGCTCATCTATTTCATAAACTCCAAAGGTTATCAATGGTTTTGGTTATCATGACAACAATGTGCATTTAGGCATTTGCTGCTGAAGAATTCGGCAATTTGCCGTTGAAGAATTCGGCTATTTGCCTTGAATTTTATTATGTACAAAGCTGCAGTTATATACACGATAGTCCTAGGGTTACAAACTTCTAAGAATCAGTTTATCTTAATTAGAGAATCAGATCTCATAAAACTAGCTAATAAATTAGGAAACAAAATGATAGGAAATAAAATAAATAAATACAAATTGAATAGAAAATAAAACTGAATCCCTAATATCTCTCTAACATCTAGGACAACTAAGATACATATATTAACACCCCCATTAAGGTGGGTTGTAGATGTTTATCATGCCCAGCTTGTTACTCAAATCTTCAAATTTGTCAGGCTGGAGTGCTTTAGTTAAGATGTCAGCAGCTTGTTGATTTGGTGGAATGTAAATTAATTTCAGTATACCACAGTCAACCTTTTCCTTGATAAAATATTGATCTATCTCAATATGCTTGGTTCAATCATGATGAATAAGATTCATTGCAATGCTAATAGTAGCATGATTGTCACAGAACATACTAATAGGCTCCTCTATGGTTATTCGTAGATCGGATAGAACCATTTTAATCCAAAGCTCTTCACAGATCCCATGTGCCATTGCACAAAGTTGTGCTTCTGCACTGTGTCGGGCAACAACATACTGTTTCTTACTCATCCATGTAGTTAGGTTGCCCCAAATTGTAGTGCAATACCCCGAAGTTGACCGTCGATATGTGATTGAACCAGGACAATCAGCATCAGAATGTACAATTACTTCCCTGGTTGTAGTTTTCCTGAACAATAAGCTCTTTCTGGGAGTTAATTTCAAATACCTGAGTATTCTTTGAACTGCTATTATGTTCTCTTTAGTTGGACTGTTCATGAACTAACTCACTAGGAAGGCTATATCCGGTCTTGAGTGTGACAAGTAAATTAGTTTTCCCACAAGCCGTTGATACCTTCGTTTATCAACTGGAGCACTCTCTCTATCAATCCCAAGCTTCATTGTTGTGTCCATAGAAGTCGGCTGGTTTGCAATCGATCACTTCTGTTTCTTGAAGTAGGTCCAAAACATACTTTCTTTGGGAAATCAGAATGCCTCCTTATGAACGAGCTACCTCATCCCAAGAAAGTATCTAAGATGTCCTAAGTCCTTGATTTCAAAGTCACTAGACAACCAGCCCTTTAACCTTGGTATTTCATCCAAAAAATCACTTGTTAGAATAATGTCGTCCTCATAAACAATTAGGATTGCTCGCTGCCCATTTTCTGCATGCTTGGTAAACATGGTATGGTCGGATTGACATTGCCCATACCCATGTTTCTTTAGAACTTGAGTGAACCTTTCGAACTAGGCCCGAGGCGATCGTTTCAGGCCGTACAAGGACTTCCTTAACCTCCAAACTTTATTTGTTGTTGCGACCTCCATATAGACTTCCTCCGGTAAATCTCTATTGAGGAAGACGTTTTTCACGTCTAGCTGGTATAGAGGCCAATCAAGATTGGTTGCCAATGATAAGAGCACCGTAACTGTATTATGTTTGGCCTAAATCTTTTTGGGGTGATGCAGTACTATCTACTGCATATCTCATTAATCGTATGCCATCCAGTGTTCTATCTTTTCAAACCCCGTTACAATCCTTGTCTCATTACTGTGATGTTAACTCTGCATTGCATATTCTTTCTCGGGTTTTTGACTGTGGTATATGTACATGTTCATACTCATCGAGGAAAGCTAGATCCACGTGCTCTTAAGTGTGTTTTTATAGGATATTCTAGCTCACAAAAAGGATACAAATGTTATCATCCTCCATCCCGTAGAGTATTTGTGTCACAGGATGTTACTTTCTGGGAGAATGAGGCATATTTTACCTCGGAGACTTCTCTTCAGGGGGAGAATCTGAACTATGAAGGGAAGTCTCCTAAAACTGCTGACAATGGTATACCTATTAGTCTGAGAAGTCAATCTTTCGAGGAAAAAAATCTGTTTTTGGAAAGTAAGATTCCTGATAGTCTCACAGAAAAGATAGAACCAACATTGAGAGTGTATGAAAGAAGGAATAAAGGGAAAGAGAAACAGGGGGAGTCAGTTCTCATACAGGTAGTACAACCTTCCTCTTCTTCATCACCGGTTCGTCAATCAGACTCTAAGGTTGAAAATGCTCCTGAGGTAACTCTTGAACCCTTCTTTTTATCTAATGATATATCCAATCACACAGATCCTGATCCCAGTCCAGCTACTAGAAGGTATCCTAGTCGAGAACATAGACCACCTGTACGATTTGGTCTTTCCCCCGAACGACCTCCAGCAGATAGTAATGCTCTTTACTCTATTACTAATTACATCTCAACTCACAGACTATCTGAAACATTTAAAACCTTTGCACATCAATTATCCTCTGTATCTATTCCTAGTAAATTGCAGGATGTACTGACATACCAAAATTGGGTCCGAGCCATGGATGAAGAGATGAAAGCTTTACAAAAAAATTGTACCTGGGAGATAGTGGATCTTCCTAAAGGAAAGAAGGCTGTTGGATGTCGATGGGTATATACCATCAAACACAAGGCAGATGGCTCAATTGAAAGATACAAGGCTAGGTTGGTTGCCAAAGGGTACACTCAGACTTACGGGGTTGACTACCAGGAGACCTTTGCCCCGGTAGCAAAGTTGAACACTGTTAGAGTACTTCTCTCACTAACAGCTAATCTGGAGTGGCCTTTGAAACAATTTGATGTAAAGAATGCCTTCTTACATGGGGAACTCAGTGAAGAAGTTTAAATGGATCTCCCTCCTGGTTTTGATTCTCAAACTGGTAAAGTCTGTAAACTAAAAAAGGCTCTCTACGGACTAAAACAATCACCTAGAGTCTGGTTCGGACGACTCAGTACTTCCATGAGGAAATTTGGATATGAGCAGAGTAACTCTGATCACACCTTATTCTTCAAACGAAAGGGTGACAAAATCACTATACTAATCGTCTATGTTGATGATATGATTGTTACAGGAAACGATGATCTGGAGATGACTAATCTTTAAAGTCACTTGACCACAGAGTTTGAAATGAAAGACCTAGGAGCATTACGGTACTTTCTGGGAATTGAGTTAGCTCGGTCAAAACATGGGATTTTCCTTAGTCAGAGAAAGTATGTTGTTGATCTGCTTACAGAAACTGGGATGCTTGCTAGCAAACCAGCAGATACTCCTATGGATCAAAATCACAAGTTATGTGAATGTCCAGATCACCCTGATCAAACCCTGGCAAACAAAGAAAGATATCAAAGGCTGGTTGGTAAACTTATCTACTTATCGCATACTCGTCCTGATATTGCATATGCGGTGAGTGTGGTAAGCCAATTTATGCACGCTCCCACTGAGAGTCACATGGATGCAGTACTTCGGATTCTAAGATACTTAAAAGGATCTCCTGGCAGGGGATTAATGTTCTCTAAGAATGGACATCTAGACATCAAGGGATACACAGATGCTGATTGGGCTGGGAATGCTAGTGATCGGAGGTCTACTTCTAGTTACTTTACCTTTATAGAAGGTAACCTAGTCACTTGGCGGAGTAAGAAACAGACTGTGGTGTCACGATCCAGTGCTGAAGCAGAATTCCGAGGGATTGCCCAAGGAATTACTGAATTACTGTGGTTGAAAAACTTATTAGGGGATTTGGGATTTCACCCAAAGGATAGTATGAAGCTATATTGTGATAATAAAGCTTCAGTACAGATTGCCAATAATCCTGTCCAACATGATCCTACCGAACATGTGGAAATTGATCGATTCTTCATCAAAGAGAAATTAGCAGGGAAAATAATTGAGCTTCCGCATGTATCAAGTAAAGATCAACTTGCAGATATCCTTACAAAGGCCATTAATGGAAGGAACTTTCATGACTCAATTAGCAAGTTGGGCATGAGTGACATCTATGCACCGACTTGAGGGGGAGTGTTAGAATATTATCATTAATTAGGAGATTGTATAGTTGACTTTGTTAGAATATTATCATTAATTAGGAGATTGTATAGTTGACTTGACTGATTTGATTAGAATCAATTAGAGGATCAATTAGGATCAATTAGCTTAATTGTAGATTGTTGTTTCCTATTGTATCTATTGTATTTTCCTATAAATTACCTCCAATATGGAGAAGAATATATAACAAAAATTCTGAATTGTTCAGACATGGGGTAGCAAATTTTAAAACATTTGATGGCAGCCGATTAACAAGATAACCAGCTATAAGAACTGCGTCCCCCCAAAACGTTTTTGGCATGAGTAGAAAACAATAAGCTCTAGCTTTCTCAAGAATATGACGATTCTTTCTCTCAGCGATTCCATTTTGTTGAGGGGTATCCACACATGAACTTTGGTGAATGATACCCTCCTCAGATAGGTATCAAGAGTTGAATTAAAATATTCTCGCCCATTATCAATTCTCAAAATTTGAATACAAGTTTGAACTTTGAAATTGAACTTGGATCATATTTTTGAAATTCTGAAAAATTTGGGTTGCTTTTGATTTTTCTTACAATAAGAATATCCATGTGAGCCGAGTATGGTCATCTATGAAGAAGATAAACCATATGGCACCTGTGATGTTAGGGACCCCGGAAGGACCCCAGACATCACTATGAATGATCGAAAACGGTTTAGTATTACGGTATGAACACTTGGATAAACACTTCTTGTATGTTTAGCATATTTACACACTTCGCATTGAAAAGAGAGGACTTTCATTATAAAATAGACCAGGGAAAAGTTTTGAAAGATATATAAAACTAGGATGTCCTAAACGGAAATGCCATATCATTATAGTCTTATCCCTATCAGAATTTGAAGAAAACAATGACTGTGATTCACCTTATCACTAAGAGCCGCTTTGAATTTTCTTGCCACAACAGAAGTTGCCTTGAGGTAGTACAAACCGGAACAAATCCTAGCACTGACAATCGTCTTCACCGATTCCAAGTTCTGAAAAACTCATACATTGGGGAAAATTTTAGCAACAGATCACATATCTCGTGTTAACTTACTAATAGATAACAAATTGCAGTCGAGATTAGGGACTAGCAACACAGATGTGAGAGTAATGCCAATATCCATCACCTTGGAATGGGAACCATTTGCTATTCTAAATTTTAGGCTATCATCACATGTTGTAAAAGTGCTGAAAATACTAGCATCACCTGTCATGTGATCTGATGCCCTTGAATCCACAATCCAAGATTGATTACTCTCCTGTCTCAAATGTAAGGCTATTGAAAAATTACCTGTATGTGCCACTAAACCAGTGCAATAGAGGAAGAGGTTTGCTGGTTCATAATCTGCTTGAGAAAATCTAACCGATCCTTGCTGAAAATATCAGCTTTTGACAATAATTTGCTGCTAACAACGGTATTACCTTTGCCATCTCTTTCAGATTTCGGCTTACAGTCGGTTGGCTGGCCATTTATTTTCTAGCATGTGTCCATGTAGTGCTCAGATTTCCTGCAGTGATCACACCATGGACGGCCACCCCGTTTCTGCCTACCATCCGAAGAAGTGTGGCTGCATTGGACTGTAAGTGCATTTCCTTCGGCTTGAGAACTGTCACTGTCAGCCCCTGGCATTACCTTTCGATGGCTTTCTTCCTTAACTACTTCAGAGAAAGCTTAATGTAGAGTTGGTAAGGGTAGGTTTGATTGCCATGAGTCTGCCTCTCACATCATCGAGATTCATGTTGAGACCAAGAAGAAATTTGAAAATTCTCTTTTTCTCGATAATCTTCTTGTGAGTGACTTCATCTTTGGGATTCTCAAACTTGTCATTCACAAAGGTATCAATCTGCTGCCATAAGCGTGAGAGTTTTGTAAAATAGCTAGTGACAGAACCATCACCTTGGTGCAGATCATGTACTCTATATCAAATAATTCTGTTGTATTATCAGATGTGGAGAATGTTTCCTTAGCTACATCCTAGATTTCTTACGCTGTCATACAACAAAAAATGTTCACTGATTTCATTCTCAATGGAGTTGAGAAGCCAGCACATAACCAGGTGGTTATCGATTTTCCACTGACGATAACCCGCATCTTCCTTGGCTGGTTTATCGATAGTCCCTGAGAGATAGTCATCCTTCCCTTTTCCTCGGATGAAGATTAGAACAGACTAGGACCATTGAAGATAATTTTTTCCGGTCAGTTTGTGACCAGTGATAAGAAGTTTATGATGGGATGAGATCTGGTCGAGCCTCCGCCACCACTAACTGTCGAGTGTTGGAGGCTTTGAACCGGAAATACCATTTTTGGAATCGTTGGACATGATGTGTTTGATGTTGATATTTAGGATCTCAGAGAGTGCTCTGATACCATGAAGAATTCGACTATTTGCCTTGAATTTTAGTACGTACAAAGAAGCAGTTATATACACGGCAGTCCTAGGGTTACAAACTTCTAAGAATCGGTTTCTCTTAGCTAGAGAATCAGATCCCATAAAACTAGCTACTAAATTAGGAAACAAAATAATAGGAAATAAAATAAATAAATACAAATTGAATAGGAAATAAAACTGAATCCCTAATATCTCTAACATCAAGGACAACTAAGATACACATAATAAAAGCTGCCATAATTATATCTTCAGTGTCATCTATGACAAGTACTAATTGAGTCTTGAATGACTTGGATGAAGCAATGTGTCACCATTGGAATCTAACTTGATGCATTGTTATTGGGTTCATTTTAATATCAATATATTGCCAAATCACCCATTTGTACCTTAATGGGGAACCAACAAATTTTTTTATGGTTTGCATTTATATCATTCCAACTGTAAAATTAAATTTAGTTTTAGTATTGACACCCCCAAAAGTTAGGCTTGAAATACACTCTTACCTCAGTTTTTGAATTTGGTCAATAACCTTCCTTACCATTGTTTCCTATTACATATATTAGTCCAAGGTTATATTAACTAATTTTAAAAGAATTAATGAATTAAAAAAATATATTATTCTCCTATTAAACAGTATCTCTTTAAAAGTCCCTTTGCAGATCATTTCATTCCTGAAATTCTCTAAAAGAAAAACTCTCTTTCAGAACCCCTCCATTCTAACCAATTACCAGTGGTTATCTTACTTTAACAAGACTTGAATATTTCTAACATACTCATTTAAGTGCTTTTACAAACTAGCATAATTCTTTTTGATCTGAAAATGTTGAAATGCTAAATTCTAAATAGCACGAGTGCTTGCTTTGTGTTTCCTTTTGATTTGTAGGTCTTGTTTTTGTCTTGAAGGTACTCCTTGTTACCCTATGGCTAGGTGGTATTTTGTCGGCTTAGGTGAACTGCTTGTTCATAATTGTATAGGGCTGTGTTGCTACATTCTATGATTTTTGTTACTTGTATAGCGCACTATTGTATCATTCCATCTTTTTCAATAAAATTCTCTCTATCAAAAAACAAATGAACATGAGTGCTTACACTATATTATCTTCTTACAGGGTTTGACAGATTCACTGTTATTGTCCACTAAATGCAAATGCTAGGGGTTATATTTCTGTAAATGGTGATTTTTAATGGATCGATTTCAGATATAACACTGGTGTATGATGGTGAGTCTTCTTCTAATCACTGTGTATAACTCTCTTAACCATACCAACAACATATGTAAAACATGATTTGTTCTTACCTAGTATATTAATGTAGTAAATAGAAAATCAGAACTTTGAAATTAATTTTGGAAAATAGTTGTATGGTGAATTTCATTATTAGTTTATTATTATTATTATTATTGCTTTTCTGCAGATGAAGAACTAATGATTCTTATGACATTGAAAGATTGAGCAACTTAATACTGTCAAAAGAAAAAGAAAAAGAAGAAAGATTGAGCAACTTGCATGCTGGTATCACCTTGTGTACCTTGACTTGTTCAATTTGTAGTAAATACCAGCATATTTCTTGGTTTCCATGTGGCATGTGAGCATGGACTGATTTTTGCATATCTTTTTGTCATATTGTTAACAAAATAGTAACGGAATTGCTCTGAAGACTATTATATTGTGAACACTTGTTAGATTTAGGCATGATAATTTTAACAGCTGTATTCCGGTGTTAGACCATTTTTGTAACTGTTTGATATTTGACCTTAAAGTAGTCAGATCTTCAGCACCAATTTAATATTTTTTATGCACAATTTGCTGATGATCTAATATATCTAAAATGGATAGCTTCTTGACCAATCTGCCTTCCATATGCGCTTTGCATCAAGTTATTAGTTGGGAACATTGGGTCAAGGTAAAACCTCAATATTTTAATAAAGTTTTCTCTGAGCAAGAGCTGGATATCAATGATTTCAGAATTATACATTCATTTCATAGCAAATATCAGTGATAAACCCCCTCATGTGGATGAACTATATGGAATCTGAATATCTGATACTATGACGTGCTTTGACTATTTACTTGTAATTATAACAATCTTGTCCTCATAATATAAAAATTAATATGATTTTTCCACATATAAGAATTAGAGTATTTGTAATACTAGTAAACAATATAAAAGCTTGTATTATTATTATTATTATTATATAGTAAAGGCTAGTGGACCAAACTATTTATCACAGTATTATCAATAAGATGCGTTATTCAAGACACTCACTTTTATTGTACATAGAGCTACTGTGACTCTTTGAGTTGTATGGTTTGAGATAACTCTTTCACTATCAACAGTGGAGACGATAGATGTGTAATGGTGTGGTTGAATTTCATTATCCTAGCCTCTCTGTATATATATATATATTTAATTATTTATTTTCATGTGTTCCTTTTAGGGCCCTGACTTGAGAACGTAGTAATGCTATATTGAGTAAGATATCCTCTATTAGGCTGCCCATTGATGAAGGAATATTCCCTTTTGTTTTGATTCACATGTTGACTTTAGACTAGATACTCAACATTTGCAGTTGTGTTGGTTCTGTATTTGTTAAAATCAATGGTGGTAATTATTTTGATGGAAGGAAGCTCTAAAGGTTCCTGCAATCACTTTGTTGACTGTTTGTCCTTAGTGTCATGGAGAAGTCTGAGTTTGCACGCTGGATTGAGAAAGACAGGTTTGTTTGCATCCATTTTATATCCAACTATTTTTGACCCACACTCAGAATTCTTTTCTTTCCTTGAAAAGAAAAAGAAAAAGAAAATCGCAGTCACTAAAAAAATGAAATAGGTATTGATTTGTCGTCTTGAGACACTATTTTATGTATCAGGAATCGTTAAAGATTTCTTTAATGTTGTGTCACAGAAAGCTTTGGTTGGAGAATATTTGTGGTTACTGTTTTCTTAGGATAGTCAGTCACAGATTAGGAGAAGTGTGGAAACCATGTTCCTCTCTGCCAGTTGCCTTCAAAATTAAGCAACCATCAGGGTTACTTCAATGGCTAGTGATGACCCTACAACCTGTGACGCGTGTCCCTGCTCGAATATTTCTTGTCGTTTTGAACAGTTTGATTTTTGTTTCTACTCCTGGGTGTTGACACTCGTGGAATAATGACGTTAAATATTACTTTAAGTGATAAGAGGAATTCATTCAAATTTGTCCAAGTACAGAGTGCAATATAACAGAAACGTCTACTTCTGATGATCAGATATGTACACTTTCCTTTTCATTACATGTCTTTGTTTATGTTAAAGTTGATGAGTTGGAAGCATAACCTTGTTTAGCAAGTGAAATATGAGATTTTTATCAATACATTCATTTATGTGTATAGTGAAAAATTGGCTGCCCTGTAATTTTCATACAATTGTTACTCAATTGGAGGTTCTCGTTAACTTTTAAATTTGACACAATTGCAGTTAGTAGAGAATGTATTTTTCTATTTAGAAAACTTTTGCTCTTAACATGGATAAGTATACGACTTTTGCTCTTAACATGGATAAGTAGATCCGCTCCTCGTAATATGGATAGATTGTTTCAAGTATGATTTTCGGCATTTTTATCGGAATTTTTTTTTTATAAAAAAAAAACAATTATATAAAAAAACGATAATGGATATCACATTTGTAATCATAACTTTTCAATCATATAAATTGATGAATCGATAAATCGATATATGGATAAATGGGATAAATCATTATTAATATGTATTTATTTATCGATTTATATAATTCTGGTGAGGGAGGGTATTTGTGACCTTTTAATAATAGAAATAAGTAATAATTAAAATAATAATAATAATAATAAAAATAGAAATAAGAAATAATAATAATAAGTTTGCGTTGTCTTTTTTTCTACTATCACCATTATTAGAAAGATTTTTCTGAAGAGGATGTTTTTGACTAGTTGCAAGGTCTTAAACAAATCAAATGTTTTGGAATAATGTGAATAAAAAAAAATCTTAAAAACTTTCAAATAAATATGTAGTCTAGGTCAAACCTCCGAGAAGGTTGTAAAATTATATCTTAAAGGATGGTTTCATTTTTTTTATTTATAAAAAATGATGGTTTTATTCGTGATTCAACAAGGACGGGCATTTCCCTATGGCCCTACCCCACGACCTCCATTAGTCATGATTGCGGTTCGGTTCCAGCCATGAAAATGAACTGAAACCGACCTTACAAAAAGAGTAGAACTAGTAAGGAACCGTTGGTTCCAAATCGATGGTTCCTATCCAGTTATGGAACTAGCGGTTCCACCATTTTTTTTAAATGAATAAGAAAAAAACCAAAACAAGGTTGATCTATGGCTATGGATCTTCACCACCATCTAGACATGTCGGCGGTTCAGTTCAAACCGGTGAACCGAACCAGAATCGAACCGTCGAAAACCGAACCGTTTGGGAAGGTTTGGAATCGGATCGGAACCGGTACTGTAGCGGTTCCGATTTTGGTTCCAACAAATCTGTTTTTTTTTTAAATTTTGTTTAACTGTTGCAGTCCAATACCATGCATTTACAAATAAATTTACCTTTACCTATATGTAATATTTTATAGAAGAAAAAAAAAATCGGACCACCGGAACCGGACTGGAACCGGCGATTTCGGAACCGGAACCGTCGAGAAGTCTACCACCATCCAATCATCCATCCATTAAAACCCTTCCAAACCAGTCAAGAACACCATGTCAGGATTATAAAATCTAGGCAGATCAAAGAAAAGGATTTTTGGATTTAGGTTTTCGATTGGATTCGAAATTGGGGACTTGATTTGGGAACTGGGTATTTGATTGAGTGGTCGAAGAGAAGCTAATTGTGGTTGCAACAGATTCTAGCTAAGAATTGTTGTATTAATGTTGGATTAGGGAATGAAATGAATAGACAAGTATTTTCATAAATCTATCTCCCTCAAAATTTTCTCTCTCTTAAACTTCTCATTCTCCCCTATCTAATTCCTCTCAAATATCATATCTCTTTTCTCTAGCTAATTCCAGAAACCTGCAAACAAAGAAATAACCCCTTGAAATCCAACTCAGTTGAATAGAAAAATAGTTGGGCATGACACATTACAAACCTAAAATCCACCATAACCTAAACTCAATCACACATATCCACCGACCACCACCTCCATCGATCGATCAAGAGAGATGAGATGAGGAAGAAGGTGTTGGTGTGGTGGTGATGATGGCAGATTCACGGGTGGTGGTGGTAGGATTGTTTTTTTGGTTTCCACCACTATCGAGATCGAGAGATGATAATCATATAATAGTGACGAAGAGAGAGAGAGAGATGCACATGATTGTGTTTTTTTAAAGAGGAAATGAACCACTAGAACCGGATGAATCAGAGCCAGATCCTTCCTCCAGGCGGTTCAGTTTTGGTTTTGGATCCCCCTAGAACCAGAATCGGCCAGGAACTGAATCGAGGTCATGGGTGGAGGCGAACTTGGCCCCCATTTTTTAATTGGGAGAGGTTGTGAGGGGACCCCCTTACCCCTACCCCATTTCTCCCAACTATATATATATATATATATATATATATATATATATATATAATAACTAAAGTCCCATATATATATATATTTTTAAATAACTAGTTGAGATTTGAGATTGTCTAGATTTTGTGTCTTCTTGTCTTGTATTTTGGATTGATTGAAGATTTAAACTTTAAATTTGTTTTGACTTTTATTGTGTAATACTCATTTGTGTATATCTTTAAACCCTTTGGTGGAGAGATGTTTAGTCTTGTTTTATTCCACTTTCTTGCTAGGCGTTGACCATGTGTCTTTTGTCGAACAAGATTCCCACGAAGGATCATCTGTGTAGGTTTGGATTTCTGTTGGTTTTCCTAGTGCAGTGTTTGTTGGGTTAGAAGTGAACGGCTGGTCATCTTTTCCTCTAGTTCCCCCAGGCGACTGCTCTTGGGAAGGCTGCTTTCTTGGCTTTCCAGCAACGTGTTTCGGTCGACTCTTGGATTTTTTTTCCTTATAGGCTATGTCGGTTTTGTTTACTTTTCTGGTCATTGTTTTGTGGAAGGCAACTATCAATGTAGTTGTTTGGTGTGTGTGGTTTTCTTGTGGATCTAGGTAAATCGGTGGATTTCAGGTATGCTCTTTCTCTGGTTTGGCGTGTGGTTTCTAATGTTAATTGCTTGGAGGTTGGTTGTAATTTGGTCGCATCCGACTCCTGGTTGAATCAAAGTCAATACGGATGGTGTCGTCTTGGGTTCTCCGGGAGTTAGAGGTTATGGGAGAGTCGTCTGTAATTGTTGGGTTTTTATGAAAGGTTGTTTTGCTATCCCTCTTGGACAGGTGTTTGCGTTTGAGACTGAGCTTCTTGTGGCTTCTTTGACCACTAATTTTGTTATGAGGTATGAATGACGTCGAATTTGGATTGAGAGTGATTCTAATTATGTGGTTTAGTTGCACTCTTCTAGCTCTGAGTCGGTTTCTTGGCAGGTTTGTCAGGCGTGGCAGCGTTGTATCTTCCAGATTATAAAGTTGGATTTTTAGGTGTACCATATGTTCAGAGAGAGGAATCAGGTTACAGACGCCTTGTCTAACCATGCTTTAGAGTATGAGGCAGATTCTTGGTTCTCCACTCCCCCGTTATTTTCCTCGTTGAATGACTGCACGGGTTGGGAGTCTTTTTGATTTTCATGATGCTTTTTGTTTTTGTTTCTTTTTGGTTTGGCCTGCGTGCCAATTTTTGTTTTGGGTTTGGTCTGCGTGAAAATTTTTGTTTTGAGTTGTTTTCCGCCTGGTTTTTGTGCTTATTTGTTTGTCGTTACTCTTTATTTTATTATATATATATATATATATATATATATATATATATAATCTATACTGCCTACTGATTTTTCATCATATGATCGCTTGCGATGTTTTTTTCCTTTAGGCCAATCCAATTTTATAAAAAAGTAAATAAATACTCTTTTTGGAATAATTTGTATTTATTTTGGATGTTTTTAAAACCAACTATATATTTTAGAACGAATATGGTAAGTGTAATTATTATGTGATTGTCTTATTTCTGTGTCAAAACATTGAGGTGCTTTTGTGTGGGTAGTTTAGGTTCTTCATATGGTCATCAACATTGTGTTAGTGATTAAAGATGACTTTCCCGGCATCCCAAGATCTTCAAGTGCCGAGTTTCAAAGGTAAATCTACTCGACTTGTTCTCTTGAAAAGATTAGGTGCACACACACAATTCATTCATATGTATCCCTACATTGTTAAGAAACCTTGCACACATGCAAACAATTTGCATATTTTTGTCTTTACATCGTAGTGCATTATTCATTTCACACACATACAATTTGATTACACGTGTCACTGCATTTGTTGTACTCGCTACACATGCACACGCTTCCATAACGATTCCTTTATATTCGTGTGTTTCACTGTTTGAGTTACGAGAACTCATTTGCTTACTCTGTATCTTATTTTAGATTTACGGTCTATGTGTTTGTATTATGAATCGATTCCATTTACTGATCGGGAAATGTCCGCGCTTGCATGTTAGTGTGCTTTACTTTGCGTAAGTTTTTGATCGCACGAAAAGGGAAATGTTCTCTTTACCGTGATTTGGGTTACTGTCGGTGTAATTGCATACATTCTGGTATACACATCGGTAGTCTCCAGTAGGTCTTCACTGCATGCCACGATTGGATGAAGGGAGGATTGCCCCGCGATGGATTCCAATGACTTTACACGACATGTGTCGTGGCTGAGGTGTAGTGCATGTGTAGCTGTAAATCCCGAGGTGATTGTCGGAGGTTTGTCTCCTCTTGTTCAATGGTGTAGGCTTAGGGCATGAGCTGTGGTCGAGTGGAAATTCATCAAAATGACGTTGTTTTGTATGGGCTCTATAAATACCCCAGTTTCCCATTTCTACATAATCTAAGATTCAAGCTTCATTAATTGACTCTCCAACTCTATTCCATTTGCATTTAGTGACATCTTCATTCATGGGTCTTCATTAACGGTCTCCATTTTTAGGTAAGATCAAAAACCCCTTTCATTAATTGTTCTTAACTTGTTTAAACTTCATTAATTATATATCTTTAAAGTTATGGAGATTGTTGATCAGACCAAAATTGTCATATATTTTGGCTGTCAATTCCATTACCTTTGTCTTGTTTTTGAGAGTTTTTGCTTGCCTTATGGCTCATTTGTTATGTTTGCAAGCAATTAGGTATATGTTGGAAGAAAGGATGAAAAGCACAATGATCGAGCGAAAACATGATGAAATCACTGAAGAAGGGCTTCAGTGTGCAGGTCACTGTACGGGTCCCAACCCGTGCACAACCCGTGCATTTGTCAAAACGCGAGAGATGTAAATCATCAATCAGGTCATTGCACGGGTCCAAACCCGTGCATTACCTATGCATTTGGCACGTTAGACAACCACATCAACAATTTTCAGACCTAATCATGAAACCTTATAAATATATCTTGTTCTTATCATCTCAAAAAGGGAATTCTAAATCTGATAATCATTTATTCTTTTCTCCAAACACATTATCTTTAACCACTAACCTAGATTAGGAACATCCCTTACCAAATCTAACCATCCTCCATCCTCATCTACTCAAGGACACTTGGAGATTGGATCAAAGCTTCAAGAAAGGAGGAGTTTATCTACATGGGTCTTCTCTTTAACTTTTCTCCTTGTTATTTTACTTTAATTGTCATGAGTAGCTAAACCCCTTTGTGGGAGTTGATGTAATAGTTCATGGATTGTGGGTTTTCCACCTTATTCTTAGTATTTGATTATTTAGTTTCATTCAATGGTTTTTAATGCAATCTATTATCTCTTGAATTAGGTAGATATGCCCTTTCTTGATTCTTGTTGATTATCAATTTATTTTGAGTTTTAAATTGGAATATATATCTTATTGGATTGGGTAGATATGCCCTATCTCAAGCCAAGTTAGATACACACTTTTAGGTGATTAAAACTAGCTAAATTGAATGGAATGGATGTATGGTGAATATGCCCCTCATATGCATATAGGCTTCAATGGAAAAGGGGTGGATTGTGAATATGCCCTTCCAAGGCATCCTTAACCATTAGAATCTATCTAGGCTCGAAGAGTGATTCTCTTATAAACCAACCAAGTAGTTGTGTAGTAGAGAATTTATGTGATAAGAGTCTCTATCTTTCCAAATCCGACCAAGTAGTCGTGAGTGAGAGTTATTGACTCTAAGTCACCCTTAAAGATAGATTAGCCATTAATAATCGAATCGGTTCTTAAAGAATGGATTGCCTACTATTCGTGTATAAATTGCATCGGCTCTCGCATTTATATCACATACCATATCTCACCATTTGCATTCTAACTAACACTAATTGCATGCTAGATTAATTAACATAATTGTAGTTTTTTAGTCAATTAACCTTTCAAAACCCTAACCATTTATCTTTACCTTTACATGCTTAGTTTTAGTTTAATAGTAGTTAACTAGTTTTAGCCATTCGATTTCCCTTTCCCTATGGACGATACTCGATTTGCCATTGTACTTGTTTTGTAAACATATTAGGCAATGTTGTGGTTTTTATAAATTTTGTTTGACGAGCGTTTTATAACGACTAAAAAATTAGCTCGGTCAATTGTTTAATGGTATAGATAATCACTTGGATTGTTGGGGTACTTATATTCACATCAAGTTAAGCTTTTCTGTATGTTCATTTAGGCATTTTTTTTTTATTACTAGGATTATTAGGTATTTAATATCTATATTTAGTTAAGCATTATATGTTCATATTTTGCATCACGCATTCATTGATTGTTCATTTAGGAAATTTTGCTCTATTCATTGAGTTCAAGCCAAGGTGTTGGTTGCATAAGCATTGCCAAGTGCCGTTATAAAAGGCATACGGGTAGATTGGGAGGTGCTCACGCCAATAGTAGTGTATCGAGGGATATCACTAGGATTGAACTAAAAGTGGTGAGTGATAGTGTCTGACACGTCCTAAAGAAGTGTTCTTACTCCCAAGTATAAGAGTGTCAAAGTAATAAATTAACCGGTAAGACCGGATCGAACCACAGGGAGGTTGTTCATTTGTCTTTGTAGAATTAATTATCTAGATTAATTAATAAGCTTGTTATAAAAATGTAAATCAATTAAAATTAATACTGGGGGCTAAGGGATCCACTGTTGGTAATTCGAATATGATCCAATTATTAATATTTAGTCCAGATTAATGGGATGGTATTCCACTCCACTGGCGACTCTCTGATAGATATGGGTAAAAGTACTCACTGTGCTAGACAACATCTGTCTGTCTACAGTGAGTCAAAACTCCACAAAGATTAGAGGGGATAAACCACTCTCTGATAGATATCGATAAAAGTACTCACTGTGCTAGACAATATCTGTCTGTCTATAGTGAGTCAAAAACTCCACAAAGATCAGAGAGGAGAAACCACTCTCTAATAAATATGGGTAAAAGTACTCACTGTGCTAGACAATATCTGTTTGTCTACAGTAAGTCAAAAACTCCACAAAGATCAAAGGGGAGAAAGCATAAAAATAATAAACTTACCAAAATTGGATTATATTTTCCATACCAACAGTATCACCTTTGACCCCAGCTATATAAAATTAGCCAGACATAATTTAACTAGAAAATAGCTATTTTATTTAAATTGAGAATTTGAGAACAAAAGAGAGAATTTCATAAATCTAATATCAGATTTGGATTCAGAATATGGAAATTAGGGAGGAGAGACCCCCTATTTATACAAAATACGAATGAAAATTGACCGTCAGATGAATTTATAATAGAGCGTCCAGATTTCGCCATGTCATCAGTGAATAGTAAACAGTGAACAGTGAACAATGAACAATGACAGTGAACAGTAAACGCATCTGTGAAAATGAATATTGAATAGTGAACAGTGAACAGTGACAGTGAACAGTACGCATCATGAAGTGAATAGTGAATAATCATCGGCTTCTAGAATTTTATTCTCTGCAGCAGCGTGTATGGTGTACTCGTAGTTTGGGCCAATAGGAATGTGCCACATTATCGGTCAATAATCTTCTAGAAAGTCAACTATGAACAGTGCATCAACTTCTAGAATGTGATTCTCTGCAGCCGCGTATACGGTGCACTTGCTGTTTGGGCCAATAGGAATGTGCCACTTCATCAGGAACAGTGAAAGTCAACTGTGAAGAGTGAAAGTCAACTGTGAACAGTGAATAATCAAAATTATTAAAATACCCTCTGTGGCCTTCCTAAGGTTTTTGACTTTCTAAACTTGAAAACGATGTTTGTTTTGCTATCTGACTTCTCCATAATTCTGAATTGATCGAATTACCTCTGAAGTACAAAGAAAAATACACTGATTACTACACAACACATTTATTTAATCGAGCGAATGAAATTATGTCTAAATTAGGGAATTAATCATATTGGAAGTGTAAAATGATCATATTATCCCTTAGTAAACATACACTTTTCAGTGTTAATCACACCCCTAACCAGCTTATTGCTAGTCCTTAGCAATTAAAGCGAAAATAGTAAAAACTCAAATTCAAATCTCTAAACTACCAAATAGATAAACTCTCTCATACCTCTTTTCTCACCCTTTAACAACCAGTCATCAATTGAGTTATCAATCAAACTTTCTTGTGCTCAGTAAAGATCAACATAATAGCTATGAGATTCAATTGAAATCAAGCAACATTTTTATTTCGAAATCTCATCAGGGCTTCTTCCTTAGACATTAGTTTTATTTATTTTTCTTTTTTTTTTTAGTTTTTTTTTAAATATAACAAAATTGGAAACAAACATTCCATCTTTAATCCATGTAGCGAGCTTTAGGCCAATGACTCCCAAACTAGTTGGCTTTAGGGCATTACGTGTTAAAACACTCCTAAGGGTTTAATTACTCGGACTGCCGATGTTTTTTTTAGTACAATTCCCTTAACCTTTCTCGTTAACCTGTGTAACGAGCTTTGGGTTAATGACTCCCAAACCAGTTGGTCTTAGGGCATTAGGTGTTAAAGCACCCCTCAGACTTAATTGCTCGAGTTAAAGAGGCTACGGAACTGCACTTTATTCTTATCTAGACTCCACCGTTTTACGTGAACACTCTATGCTTACTGAGGCATGAGGCCCAGCTACTAAGTAAGAGTTTTGGTCACAACACACAAAATTATTATTATTATTATCACTATATATATTTTTAAACAAGACCACTGTCTTCAGTTGTTACCCTTGGATGATGTTTCAGAACTAAATATTGCAAAATCTCAACTTACTGCACATAATCACGTGTCAATGTGAGTGTGTGTCTAGAATAGTTCAAAAAATTTCTCAAGATGACAAAATGAACAAAAGGATCAGTCAATGATATCACAATGGAGAGTTTATAAATTTGAATAGTCACAAGAGAGGAAAAAAAATGCACCAGAACTATAAAGATGCGTCTCAGAAGTATCTAAAAGATCTCTTTACTCGACCATCTTTACAAAAAAAAAATGATCAGAAGTTCGTTTTTTTTTTTGAAAAACAAAAGTTATTGAATCAACTATCCTCTCCTCCCAACTAGAACGAGACATTGTCCTCAATGTCTTTAGAAAGAGTTAAGGTTTAGAAGATATCACATGAACAACTTGAAAGACAACAAAATCCTGCAAAACAACAAAAGAAATACAAAAGAAAGGAAAATAAAATGCATAAAAACCATGGGACAATCACAAACTGAGATTCAGATCAATTCTGCGTTTCTTGTTCTCTTCATCAATGGACTAATCAATTTTGGAGGTTGAAGGATCTGGCTCATAATTGAAAGCTTGTAATTGGTCAATCAGCTCATGAGAACTTGAAGCAGAGATAAAGATTTTTTGGATTGAAGGTGGAATGTAATAATTTTTCTGAGCATGATCAGGAAATGAAAGCAAACCATCATAAAATTTATTAACATTCAACAAACCGATGGGTTTCTCATGGATGTGTAGTTGCGCCCAGGATGCCATTGTAAAGATTTCTTCTAAGGTTCCAAAACCACCTAGCAAAGCTATAAACGCATCAGCATGATGTAACATAGCAGTCAATCTTTCAGGCATACCTGAAACATCTAGCTCTTCACCGTTTGTCTTTCCGATGATGTCTGCTGCGGCCATAGGTTTTGGGACAATACCCAGAACTTGACTACCTCCGTCTCGTGAAACACACCCCATTAATCCCAAGTTACCTCCTCCATACACTAGGTGTATTTTTCGCTCAGCCAAAACCTTACCAAGATGAGTTGCAGCCTCAACAAACTCTCTGTATTTCCCATAGTTAGTGCCACCAAACACACAAATGTTTGTGAATCGTTTAGTTAAAGGTGACACCATTAATGCACTCTCTGAATTTTTCTTTTGAATGTTTATGAGTGCTTGAAGCAAAAATGAAAACAAATGCTTGTATTTATAGATCCTGAAAAGGTAACACAATGATACACCTATATGTATAGGGAGGCGTATTTGTCAATGATATTAGATCCAAATGGTTCAAAAATCAAAAGTAAACAACAATATTACAAAAGACATTTAATGCGGAAGGAAAAAGATAATAAAAACAAAAGGATATTTACTGGTAGTTGTGATTGTGGCTCACATCTTCCTCTGGTTTTAAGTTCAGAAACGGCTTCAACGCCTTCTCTGGGTCGGGGATATGCTTCCTATCCAATTTTCTTATAAATTGGCAAACGGAGTCTTTTAAAGTCAGATTCCCAAGACTTTATTGTACATGTTCTTTTTGAAATTGTGGCCATAATTGGTCAATTGACATTTGCACATATCCACTAGGATGTGCATCAAGAGTCGTTAGGATAATATCCAATGACTCCCTACGCAAACCATGCCTAATGAATAAAATTTTATCTTCCCGATTATTAGACACCATTCCTAAAGAACGACAACGTGTGTTGCAAGTTGTACGTGCACATTTGTGACAAGTAACCCCTAACTTCTTAGCTCTTCGTTTTTTTACAAGGTTACTTCTTCCAAAATAAGGCATGTAAGATATAAATGAGTCAGCAGACTCACCTGCTAGACGTACCTTAGCTTCGAACAACCAGCGAATTTCAACAGGAATGTTGTTTATCATCAGTAAGCGTAATATTTCGGAACGTGCTATGTAAATATTTTTCAGAGCATTTTGGGGCAACGATG
Source organism: Dipteronia dyeriana (assembly GCA_032871835.1). Taxonomy (NCBI): domain Eukaryota; kingdom Viridiplantae; phylum Streptophyta; class Magnoliopsida; order Sapindales; family Sapindaceae; genus Dipteronia; species Dipteronia dyeriana. Next base: position 46,078,625 of record CM065302.1, on the reverse strand, counting down.
GAAAATGTTTTCGCAGGTTTGTGAAAATTTTATCCATGCCTTGTTTTGGGGATCAGTTATTTGGGATATTGAATTAAACTGACTTCAATTGTCACGGAGTACCATTATCCGCCACTTAACCGGGGTTATATAGCAAAACACACCAAGCAAAAATTGAACCTAGAAATTAATCCTGCAAAAATTCAAAACGTAAAAGCGAACAAAAACAAAAATAATAATTGCAAACACAAATAAAGTCAAAAGAAAAAGATTTATATACTCACCTTTGTAACAAGGGTCAAAAAGGACTGCAGAGACTTTTTAAAAATCTGTATTTTTTAAGAATGGTTTCACACGCTGTCCATTTACTTTAAACACATTACCATTCCTGGGATTCGTAATGTCAAGGGCACCATATGGATACATGTGTTTCACAACAAATGGACCACTTCATTTTGATTTCAATTTGCCAGGAAATAAATGAAATCGAGAATTATAAAGCAAAACCTTTTGACCAACTTCAAATGATCTTCTTAAAATTCGGCTGTCATGAAAAGTTTTAGATTTTTCTTTAAGAATTTTTGCATTTTCGTACGCATCATTTCTTAATTTTTCAAGTTCATTTATTTGCAACTTGCTCAATTCACCAGCATTATTTAGGTTAGAGTTGAAAGATTTAATGGCCCAATATGCTTTTTTCTCAAGTTCAACAGGTTAGTGGCAAGGTTTTCCATAAACTAAACAATAAGGAGACATACCCAAAGATGTTTTAAATGCAGTGCGGTAAGCCCAAAGTGCATTATTTAGTCTAAGAGACCAATCTTTTCGATTAGGATTACTTGTTTTCTGCAAGATATGTTTTATCTCCCTATTTGCTAACTCAACTTGACTACTTGTTTGAGGGTGGTATGGTGTAGTAATTTTGTGTGTGACTCCATATTTCTTCATTAAAGACTCAAAAGGTTTGTTACAATAGTGTTTACCTCCATCACTGATAATGGCTCGAGGGATTTCAAATAGACTCAAAAGATTTTCCTTTAAAAACTTGATCACTGTTTTGTGATCATTATTTCGACAAGGAATTTCCTTGACCCATTTTGACACATAATCAACGGCAACCAAAATGTACAAAAATCCAAATGGCGGTGAAAATGGACCCATAAAATCAGTTCCCCAACAATCAAATATTTCAATGACAAGAATAGGGTTTAAAGGCATCATGTTTCGCTTGGAAATGGATCCTAACTTTTGACAATTTTTACAGGTTTTACAGAATGCATGTGCGTCTTTAAACAAGGTGGGCCAATAAAATCCACTCTGCAAGATTTTTGCAGCCATTTTATTTAACAAAAAATGACCACCACAGGCTTCAGAATGACAAAATTCAATGACACTACTTACCTCATTGCCTGGAATACACCGTCGAACAATTTGATCAGAACAATACTTGAATAAGTATGGGTCATCCCAGTAAAAACGTTTTACCTCGATCAAAAATTTCTTTTTATCCTGTGTATTCCAATCTAGTGGCATCATTCCTGTTTCAAGATAATTAACAATGTCAGCATACCAAGGCAAAGTTGTGATAGAGAATAAAAGATCATCATGAAAAGAATCATTGATGGGTGCTTTTTCTTTTGGCTCGTCATCTTTCTGTTCCAATTCTTCAAAATCTAAAGTGTCTCTTTCTTCTTCGACAACCTACAAACAATCATCAAGATGTGAATGCATGCTTGACTCAGGTGATTTGATCAAACAAATTTCAGACGAGTTAAAAGAATCCTTCTGAACCTGATCTTCAACAATGGTTTCAATAATGTCTACATCTTCATCTTTATTTTCATCATCAAATGGTTCTTTAGACATGTTGAAAACATTAAGCTTAATTTCCATATTTACAAAAGACATGCTCATTATTCCATTCTTGCAATTAATCAAGGCATTAGCAGTAGCTAAAAATGGTCGGCCCAATATAACAAGAATTGATTTGTGCTTATTAACAACAGGTTGTGTTTCCAAGACAATAAAATCTACTGGGTAGATAAATTTATCGACTTGTACTAACACATCTTCCCCTATTCCTTTTGGTATTTTAATTGACCTATCAACAAGACAAAGTGAGGTTAAAGTCGGCTTTAACTCACCAAGTTTAAGTCGCTGATAAAATGAGTATGGGAGCAAATTTACACTAGCACCTAGGTCAAGTAAAGCATGCTCAATTTCATAGTAACCAATTGTGCAGGAAATAGTGGGACAACCAGGATCTTTATATTTCAAAACATTTTTATTAGAAAGAATTGAACTTACCTGTTTAGCCATAAAGGCTTTCTTTCTTACCTGATGCTTCCTTTTCACAGTGCACAGATCCTTCAAAAATTTGACATAGGAAGGTACCTATTTGATTGCGTCCAACAAAGGGATATTGATCTTTACCTGTTTGAAAATTTCAAAAATCTCTGGGGGATGCTTCGATTTATGTGAATTTTTAAGAGTTATGAGGATATGGAAAGGGAGGTGGGGATTCAATTATTTCTTCGTTAACAATGGTTTCATCAACCCCTTCCTTACCCTTGAAAAATGACTCATCCTCATTTTTACTAGATTCAAGAATAGGTTTGTTGATGACCTTACCACTACGAAGAGTGATAACTGATTTGACTTGATCTGGACGTTGGTTATTATCATAGAAACTTGACTGACTCTTGGGATTTGGTTATGGTTGAGATGGAAACTTACATGTTTCGTGTGTGGTGAGTGTAAAAGCAATATTTGCCAAAGTATCTTTAACATCTATCAAGGTTTGTGCAGTTTGGCTGTTAATGGATTCTTGCTTCTCAATGAATAAGTGCAACGTGTCTTTAAGGTTTTTCCTAGATGGTGGGACATAAGGTGCATAACCTTGAGGGTTTTGGAAATTCTGGTGTGTTTATGGATGTGATGGACTTGGTGGTTGTGAAGACCGGGCTTGATTATTATTCCTCCAACTAAAATTTGGGTGATTTTTCCAACCAGGATTGTAGGTTTGTGAATATGGGTTGGAATTTGGCTTGTTGAAAGCGTGTAATGCATTGGCTTGTTCATGAAGACAATCTTTTAAAGCTGGTAAAGTTGGGCAACTATGAGTGATATGATCATCAGAATCATATACATGGCATGCAATTTCTTGTACAGATTTTACATGTTCACTATTTTTATTTTCTAAAGCTTCAACTTTCCTAGCTAGGGATGCAAATCTAGCTTGAAGGTTATGATCTTCCCTAAGATTATAAATGCCTCCGCTAGATGAAGATGGTTTTGGTTTGCTCATGGACTCATAGAAACCAATGGTGTCCCAATTTTGAGCACTTTCGGCGATATGGTCAAGGTATTCAAGTGCTTCTTTAGGATTTTTGTCACTGAACTCCCCATTACATATCATTTCAATGACTTGTCTACTTTGGGGTGTGAGTCCCTCATAGAAATGTGACACTATCCTCCATGTTTCAAAACCGTGATGTGGACAGACATTTAACAACTCTTTGAACCTATCCCAACATTGGTAAAGTGTTTCCTCAGGTTTTTGGGCAAATGAAGTGATTTGCCTTTTAAGAGAGTTTGTTCTATGAGGTGGGAAAAATTTCTTTAAGAACTGTTGTTGCATATCATTCCAAGTTTGGATTGATCCTGATCTAAGGTTTTGTAACCAAGTTTTAGCTTTATCTTTTAAGGAAAAAGTGAAAAACTTAAGCCTAATTATATCCATGCTAACATTTTGTCAGTACAAGTGTTACAGACTTCCTCAAAATCCCTAAGATGCAAATATGGATTTTCATATTCAAGACCGTGAAAATTGAGTAAAAGTTGAATGATTCCCTGTTTAAAATTAAAGTGTGTTGCATTTGGTGGGAAAACAATGCATGAATGTGCTCCAGTGCGTGTGGGTTCATGTAGTCTCTAAGAGTTCTAGGTGGATTTGGGTTAATGTGTTGGTCATGGTTAACAGAAGACGGATGGTTGCTGTGTTGAGACATGTTGTCAAGGTTGTCTAAAAGGTTCTCGGCTTGGTTTTCTGCTGGATGTCTAAGTGGGTTTTTAGCCATGTTGTTAGTGAATGTGGGTGATTGGGATTTCCTAATAAATCTACCACTAGATGTTCGAGACCAATGTCTCATGCAAATTTAATGAGGTTCATGGAGGTGAAATACACAAAAATGAAGAAAATAAAAGAAAAAGTGGTAAAAATAACAAGATGCAAAATTCTAGGGGTGTAAATATAAATATACACAAGTGTTGGGGTAAAAGTATAAATAATTATAAATATAGGGGTTAAAGTAAAAATATGATAAGTACAAGGACTGATATGCAAAAATGAAAAATAAAATGACCTATATGCAAATACAAACAAAATCTAAGGTAAAATACAAATAAAAAGTTTAAGGACTAAAATGCAAAAATGTGATTAATGAATACAAGTGCTTTTTTTTTTTTAAGTGGATGAAGTTTATGATTAAGATGAGTGATGCAAAATTGAATACAAAATAAGAACAAAGAATATAGAAAAAAAAAATAGCTAAACTAAAATAAAATTAAAAAGAAATTACTTCTACAAAGAAAAGACAGACTTACCTCCCAGGCAGCGGCGCCGCCAAAAACTTGACACGTCCTAAAGAAGTGTTCATACTCCCAAGAATAAGAATGTCAAAGTAATAAATTAACCGGTAAGACCGGGTCGAACCATAGGGAGATTGTTCACTTGTCTTTATAGAATTAATTATCTAGATTAATTAATATGTTTGTTATAAAAATATAAATCAATTAAAATTAATACTGAGGCTAAGGGATCCACTGTTGATAATTCGAATATGATCCAATTATTAATATTTAGTCCAGATTAATGGCATAGTATTCCACTTCCCTGACCACTCTCTGATAGATATGGGTAAAAGTACTTACTGTGCTAGACAACATCTGTCTGTCTATAGTGAGTCAAAACTCCACAAAAATTAGAGGGGATAAACCACTCTCTGATAGATATGGGTAAGAGTACTCATTGTGCTAGACAATATCTGTATGTCTATAGTGAGTCAAAAACTCCACAAAGATCAGAGGGGAGAAACCACTCTCTGATAAATATGGGTAAAAGTACTCTCTGTGCTAGACAATATCTGTCTGTCTACAGTGAGTCAAAAACTCCACAAAGATTAGAGGGGAGAAAGCATAAAAATAATAAACTTACCAAAATTGGATCATATTTTCCATACCAACAGTATCACCTTTGGCCTCAGCTATATAAAATTAGCCAGACATAATTTAACTAGAAAATAACTATTTTATTTAAATTGAGAATTTGAGATCAAAAGAGAGAATTTCACAAATCTAATATCAGATTTGGATTCAGAATATGGAAATTCGGGGGGAGAGGTCCCTTTATTTATACAAAATACGGATGAAAATTGACTATCGGATGAATTTAGAATGGAGTGTCCAGATTTCACCACGTGAACAGTGAACAGTGACAGTGAACAGTGAACAGTGACCGTGAACAGTACATATCCGTGAAGTGAATAGTGAATAGTGCATCGGCTTCTAGAATTTTATTCTATGCAGCAGCGTGTACGGTGCACTCGCAGTTTGGGCCAATAGGAATGTGCCACATCATCGGTCAATAATCTTTTAGAAAGTCAACTATGAACAGTGCACCAACTTCTAGAATGTGATTCTCTACAGCCGCGTGTACGGTGCACTTACAGTTTGGGCCAATAGGAATGTGCCACGTCATCAGGAACAGTGAAAGTTAACTGTGAACAGTGAATAGTAAAAATTACAAAAATACCCTTCGTGGCCTTCCTAAGGTTTTTGATATTCTAAACTTGAAAACGATGTTTGTTTTGCCATCTGAATTCTTCATAATTCTGAATTGATCGAATTACCTTTGAAATACAAAGAAAAATACACTAATTACTACACAACACATTTATTTAAGCGAGCGAATGAAATTATGTCTAAATTGGGGAATTAATCATATTGGAAGTATAAAATGATGATATTATCCCTTAGTAAACATACACTTTTTAGTGTTAATCAGTGTCCATAGCTTGAGGTTATCCCGAGTGAGAGTCCGTATATTACTTGAGGGTGTAACCTGATCGTGCCAAAATTGTACTATATTTCGCCCCCCTATTACCATGTCCTTTGTCCCATCTTTACGCGTATTTATTGTCTAATAGGCTCTTTTGTAGTGATTGCAGGTATTGGATGCATTTCAGATGATGGAAATGGAAAGTGGGAAGTTCGTACGGAAAACAGATTAAAAATCGAGGAAGAATGGCTAGTGCGCGGGTCCCTCCCTATACACAGTGAAGAGGAGGATATCAATTGCCAGTGCGTGGGTGCCTACTCATGCACTACCCGTGCACATGGGGAAAATTAGAGGTGCCCAACTCACGGGTATTACACGGGGTCTACACCAGTGCACTACCCGCGTACCGATAAAGGAACCATATCAAAAAGGCTACTGCATGGGTCTCTAACCACGCACTATGGGCCTCAGGTTTCGCCACATCAGCAATTCAGACATGTGTTTGGAAACCCTATATATACATCCTTATCTTAGGTTAGCCACACGCTCGCCTTAGCTTTCAACCTTAAATTTACACATTTTAGATCTAAGAACACTTTCCTACAAATCCAAACCATTTCTCCACTAAATCCTTCACCAAAAGCATTTCCATAACATTACTTTCCCATCCTTTTCAGCAAACCACCAAAAACCCACACATAAGGAGCTTAGTTTCCGTGCAAAGAAAAAGAGGAGGAGCAAGGGAGAGAAGAAAAAGGGCAAAGTACTTCATGGGTTTCTTCTCAACTTTATCTCTTTTACTTTTTCTTTGAGAATTTATGATAAGTAACTAAACCCTAGATGGTAGTGATGTAATAACACATGAATTGTGGGTAGTCCACTATATCTTTATTATTTGATTATTTAGTTTCAATCAATGATTTTAAAGCAATTGATTACTTCTTGAATTAAGAAGATATGCCTTCTCTTGGTCCATGATTAGTTTCAATTTATTTTGAGTTTTGAAATTATGTTTTAAATTTTCTTGGATTGAGTAGATATGTCCTCTCTCAAGACAAGTTAGATACTTACTTTTAAGGTGTTAAAACTAGCTATATTGAATGGAAAAGATGTGTTGTGAGTATGCATTTTGGCTTCATTGGAAATGGGTGGTTTGTGAATATGCCATTCTAAGCCATTCCTAACCGTTAGAATCTACCTAGGCTTAAAGATGGATTCTCTCATTAACTGACCAAGTAGTTGTGTAGAAGAGAATTAATATGATAAGAAGTCTCTATCTCTCCAAATCCGACCAAGTAGTCACGAGTGAAAGTTATTGACTCTAAATCAACCTTAAAAGGTAGATTAGCCCTAGATAATCGAATAGGTTCTTAAAAGGTTAAATGGATTGCCTTTTATTTGTGTTGTTATTGCATCATCTCCCATTACCTTATCATATCTTATAACCGCATTTCATATTCTAATTAGTCTTAGTTGCATGCTAGTTTAGTTTACTTGTAGTTTGCATTTAGTTGTTATCACAAAAATAAATCTCAATTTACCTTTAATTCATTTTTAGTGCTAGAGTTCAATTTGGTCATCGCTAACCAATCGATCCCTGTGGACAATACCTAACTTGCCACAAAAATTGTCTTTTCACATTTTGAGCACATTTTGGGGTTTTATAAATTATTGGTACGGATATTTTCATACACCAAAAATGACATATGTAAAAAATGGCGCCTCTACCAGGGATTGGTGTTGTTAGCTGTGATTAGATTTTTCTTTAGTTTAGTTATTTATTATTTTAGTTTGTTTCTAGTTACTTTTAGTGTCTTTGTTGTTTTAGTTAACTTTAGTTTCTTGTATTGCTTTTGTGTTTTTGTTTTTGCAATTTCCTGGTTCCTAGGTATATGTATGGTAAACGATCATTAAGAGGTACACTATTTATAGCTCAAGATAATATTCATTGCATTGGTAGGCTGTTAAGATAGTTTGAAGTAAACCAATTAGGAGAAGATATGGCAGAAGGAGTGCCACTGGAAGTGCAAGAGCAAGTTGCTCACGATGAGGAAGATTTGGGGCTTACCTTAGGGGAGTACACTTTACCGTCCACAGGCAATCAGCCCACTACTATTGTTTGGACGATGTTGCTCAGCAGTACGAATTGAAAGGGATGCATATCAACTTATTACCGTCATTTTATGGATTACCCACCGAAGATTGCTTGCTGTTCGTGAAAGAGTACAATGTTGTTTTGGAGACATTTTCGATAGTGGCTCAGAACAATATGCTCACCAGAGACTAGCTGGACACACTTTGTTTTTAGCACTGCTTGAAAGACCATGCCAAGCAGTGGTATGTGGCATTGAGGGCCAGATCACTCACTACATAGGCCTTAGTGTGCAAGGTGTTTTACAAGTTCTTCCTAACAACAAAAGCGAAAGATTTTAGAGTGAAGATTGCTACATTTGTTAAGAAAGATACAGAGCCCTACCATGAAGCTTGTGACAGATTTCAACTATTACTTGCCTAGATGCCACCACAAACCTATCCAGATGAGTAGAAGGTCACCTTATTCTATAGTGGTCTCATCTCCTTCACTCAGATGATGCTCGACAATGCATGTAAAGGGACCATTACAGAAAAGAGAGCCGGCAGAGCGTATGATATACTATAGTAGCTAGCTCAGAAGTCTCAACAGAGGACCTCAGGCACAAGAAAAGGTGGAAGATTATATATTGATGGAGGCATAAATATGGCTATAGAGATGTCAAGAATGGTTAATGAGATACAGTCAATGAGGGAATTTATGAAGAACATGTTCAAGCCTAGTGTCAAAGTTTGCCAAGTGACAGATGATAAAATGAATGGAGGAGAAAGACAAATGGAACAAGAGGAAACTCAAGTCTTAGGAGGATTCCAAAGGCAAAGGAATGACCCATTCTCAAACTCTTACAACCTAGGGTGGAGGAATCACCCAAATTTTTCATGGTTAAACAACAACAGTTCAAACAACAATCAGGGGTACCCGAATCAAGGTTCCAATAGGTACATCAACCAGGGAGGTTCAAGCAACAACAATCAGTGGGGAAGCAAAAACAACAACCCAGAGAATAACTTTAACTCTCATACAAACCCATTCCAGGAGAGGACCAAGACTTTTGAGGAAGAAACGAGGAATTTCGTTCTGACAGTTCAGCAGGCATTAGTGGCCATCGTGAACTCATAAAGAACAGTTGTTGAACAACTACATTCAGACAATGGACCAAAGGTCTAATGGCATGGATGCCTCAATCTAAGGGTTGGGGACTTAGATGACCCAAACCACTAAGACTTATATGAACAGGACAAAGGAAAGTCCTTAAGCAACAATGAACATGCTAAGGTTATAGATGTTGTCAAGAGTGAGTATGAGAATTTGGTAGAGGATGATAGAGATGAGTTTTTGGAAGATGATTGACCTTTATTATTCATGTTGTTATCCTTGCTTTCATATTTAAACTCTTTTATGTTGTTAGTACCTTGCTAGGATGAACTTTATTCTACTTTCAACACTTTATTCTTCATTTTAGTTCTTTTGTCTTAGCTTTGCTAGTTTTGATGGATATTTTGATTATGGGATTTTATCTGGTTAATATATTTTTGATGGTTAAAGATATTTTGGTTGATGTTGTGCTTGAAGCAATGTTCATCATCGCTTGGGTAGAAACAACAACAACTTGCAAGTTTTGTAGGGACAAGCAAACCAAGAGTGCTCATAAAACGAGCAAAGAGCCTTATCTTCAATGAGGGATTTTCTACCTCTATTTACGTGTTTACTTGAATGGTGATGGATGAATTTAATTGTTAATATTTTTTAGAATGATCGGATATTGAGATGAGGAATGAATATTTTTGTTGATAAATTTTTAGATTGATTTTATGGATATATTTGGTGCATATTGATGACATTTTTTTATTTAGATTTGGAATTTATTGATTTATTCATTTTTGAGTGATGGATGAGCCGAAGGCTATTTTGAATCACGTGCGAGTGTACAGGTTCATTTTGCATATATATAGCTCCATTCGGTTTGGGGGTTATAATTGCTTTCATTTTTTTGTACAAGTCTTATACATGCATATAGTCAGATTTGGTTTAGGGGTTGTTATGTCCCATTCCGTCAATTTTGTTGAATAAATGGTTGATGTTGGCGTTAAGGAATATTTTAGATGCTTATGCTAAATGTCAATATTGCATCGTATTGCCTTATTGTTTTGAGCATAGTATGGTCTTTTCGTTTTTGTGGAATTTATTGTGTTTTGATTAGGGCATAGGTTTGTTTGGTTTTGTGTCCAGTTAGGTGTGTCTAAGCCGGGCTCTCTTGTCTTCAACATTGCGAACAATGTTGAATTTTGGTTTGAGGGTGTAAACGCCTTTGTTGAGTCGTCTTTTTGGGTTTTGAGTCATTTTTGTGTCCAAAATTTTCAAATTGTCGCACAACCAATCTTTTATGAGCTTTAATTAGTTTGGGTTTCATGCCTTGAGCGTGTGTTTTTAGCGAGTGTATTCATGCATTTTGAGCTTGTGTACTAGCTAGTTGTCATTCTAGGGTCTCACTTGCACGTCATGAGCTAGTCTTATCCTTTTCGTGCTTAAGTTGAGGGGACTCGGTGCTCTAGTGGAGATTACCCGTGAGTTCACAAACACAAGCCTTTATAAAAGTGCATTGAGTGTAATAATTTTTTATATTCTTTAAACTCTATTCTCGTCATGTTCATCAAAATCCATATGACATTACATCTCATATATACAGTGGACTGATTGACAGATGCATTCATTCTCTTGATAGATAAATTATAGAGATGATCTTAGGCAATGTGTGTGGAATTAATTGCTCAAATTAGCCTAAACACATTCCTATTTCCCTATTCTGTGCTCCAAAGCCAAAGTTGAGGCCAAATATTCACCTTTATTTTGGAACCACATATAACAATATAGCTAAGTCAAACACATGCCTACCTTTTATTGCCAATCATGTTAAGGTGTGTGTGTTGTGTGGATTGAAAGGTGAATAGCTCTCATATGTAAAAAGCGTGTACTTAGGCAATGTTTTGTAAAGTGTGCTAGCAAATGCTCAAAATTGTAAAGTGCCAAAAATTTACCCTTAAGAGCCTAACTGTCAAATGTAGAATGTGCAAAAGGCATATGAAAAGAAAAGCAATGCAAGAAGAAGAGAGAAGAAATGAATAAAAAATGAGAAAGAGAAAGCTAAAAGAGCCTTGAAAATTTTAATGTAAAGTACTCACAAATAAGGTACAATGTTAAACACAAGTGTATGTAAAGTCAATGCCTAAATGCTAGTTCAAAATGTATTTGTAAAGTAGAGCTAAGTATGAGGTGTGAGGATTTGTGAGTCATAGTATGATCGGTGAATTTTGAACTCCAAGTTTTTCTTATTCCCTTGTTCACCACATTTAACCCAATGACCCTATTACAACCAAAGAGAAAGACCTTTTTGATCTATGATGAGTCTTGATTGGGAATGATTGTTGAAGCATGATCTTCCACCTCCATGGCATATTGATTTCTTCCTAATCCAGTGTACAAGAAAAATAGTTGTCTTTCAATGTACATTGTTTGCAATGCATTAAACTCCTATGCATAAATTCCATCTTTGCATACTTTGCATGAGAGTGAACTTAGGACTCCGAGCAAAAAGAAGAGAGTGAATCTACATGAGGCTTAGAGTTGAAGCGAATTATGCTCGAGGTGTAGGAGTGTGTAGTTCCCGAGATAAAGCACTCTTAGGTGTGGTTTTCATGATTGTACGAGTACCCTTACGTTGCCTACTAGTTGCTTTGAACATTGTGCATGTGTCTACTTCTCTCTACCGCACATCATTGCATCTTATTACAAGTTAGAAATGCGACCGTTTGAAGTGTTATTTTCGTGTCTAGGATAATTTTAGATAGAGTCATGTTTGTTGTATCCTATTTGTTTTTGTCTTTGAAAATTCCCTTAATCACTTATAGTGTCAAATATACCTAGAGGGGTGGGGGTGGGGGTGGGGGTAGGGGGGGGGGGGGGGGGGGGGGATAGGTATAATCTCAAAATTCTTGCAATCTTTTTTTCTCCATAAGAAATTCAATCATACAAAGAAACTTTAACAAGTAGATTGATTCAACAAGAGAATATGAAATCAATTAAGCAATAGATGAAACTATTCAAGTTAAAGTAAACAAAGAAAATAAAATGCTAAAACTAACACAAAGTTTTTTACATGATAAAACCTTGAATATGAAGAAACATCCACGGGTTGATACCACTGTAGGGAAAAATCGACTCAAAACACAGCGGAAGCGTAAAATTAGGGTTTGGTATATTTTAAATTTTTTCCCCTTTAATCGAAAGAATCTTAACCCTCGATTAATTGACATATATTAAAAGTATTGTATCTTTTTTTTCGTGACGATTGAACTAGTGTCGAATTGAATTCGTAAGATCTTCCAATCCAATCATGAACGTAAATCACCTAGAAGTGTGGGATCCCTTTCTTTTAATTGTATATCTGAGGATGGAAACAAACAAAATCTTCTTCTTTGTTAGTCACAATAATCCTCCAAGAGAAAACCCAAGAACGTCCAGTCACTTGTGAATTATAAATCTATTTGATTGAAACTCGCTTGAACCTTGATTCGATGTTATACACAAAACCTTTTGATGTAAATGCTACTAGTGCACTATCGAAAACAAAATATTCCTCTTTTGTTTTCTCCTTTGTAGAATTCAATACGCAATATCTATGAGTTGGACGAAGTTTTTTTTAATAACTATAAATAAACAAATAAATAACAACTTCTTACACCAATTATTAGGTCCTGGTCGAAATTCTATATAGGAGTATATATAGGTGGCCAAAAATCCTCCTATAAAGAGGATTTCAACTTCACCAAGACTCCTATCAAAATTTGGATTCAATCCTCTTAAAAATAGGATTTCTTTTACAGACCAACACTCTTAATCCAACTCAAATAGTATATTTATTCAATAACCAAAATTTGAAAATAAATTAAATTGTGGCTAAATAAAAAAAACTTCCTATTAGAAATCAATACTTCCTAATTTGATTTGATAAATAAATTCCTATTATTTATCAACTTATCAAATATAGGATTTGATTCTTATCATATTACCAACAATAATATGAATCTAGGAGACCATCTCCTACTTGGAAAAAGATTTTGACTTTTAATTAAATAAATAATTAATTAATTTCTATTTAATTAAATAATAAAATAAAAAACAATATATAAGATTAATAAATAGTCCCTTGCTGCCCAAGGCCATATATATGGGCCAAATATTGTTTTTCATATTTTATTAAATCCATTGGACTTAAATAAAAAGTCCACATGTGAATTAGACCCATGCTTACTAAAAGAAACAAGTCCACATGCCTTAATACAATGCCATATGGACCCATAAATTGGTCCGGTAGAATATATCAAGTGATCCATGCAAGTTCGTGTGAATTGGGGATCTTGGCAGGATATCTAAATTTAAGCTCAAATAGACATAACCTAATCACAATCAACAAATGATTCACTTAAGTCCGATCTATTAATTTTAGTTCATTCCACTAAAGAACTAAAATTGAACTCTTAAATAAAGATAGAATAAGTTAATATTGCTCATTCATACTCTAGACAATCTTAATGGAGAAAATGTATCCTCGTGAAGAATACCAGTAATCACCAAGAGCTCATAGACTGCCTATAGCTCTCCAAGTTACCATATTTACTCATATGACCACATTTTGAACATGGATACTTTGATTTGTCCAAAAGCCATATTTCAATAGACACTATTGAAAACTTAACGTTAAGATTTAATATCCAATACCTCAAAACATCCATACGATGATATTCCACTCTCATTTAATAAATGGAGCCACGATGTCCATATCTATAAATGAAGTTCTGTATCGATTAACAAATGAATACCATCAAACTATCGAGGGTAGACTTGCAACCATAAGTCCATCATTTATCTCAGGATTGAGATAGACTACCCGATTGTCTTCAAGTGAAAACTTTTATCCATTGACGGTTCTGGACAAAGTATTTCAATGTGATCCTATTCAATACACCCAGTGCACTAGATTCTTTTACCCAAAGACACCACACTTTGATGATTTTAGACCCATCTAAACACATTCGATCCCACTCAAATGCTAGCAAAAGAATCTACAACTTTAACAAGATAAATGTGCCCGACCTTTATCTTAAGTTGTGAATATTATTCAAGACTAACTAAAGAATTGTGTCTACCTCATACATATCCAGGTGTACGATCGATTCTTCTTTTCTCATAGTCATTTGACCTTATGATTATTTACTTTTGACAATTATAATAATTAAACTATAAATGCTATAAGATTTGTTAAACTAGAAATCACTTTTATTAATATGAAAAGATTGTCAAATATATTATTACACTCTAGTTATCGAGCATAATCCCAACAACCACAACCACCGGTAAATAGTAAATCACTATGACGAATAAGAGAAACACACTCAAAAATCAATCAACATATGAATCACTCTTCAAGATATCAACTCCTACTCTATCCTCAGGCTTAGTGAACTTACTATGCCTACTTCCTATCCAAGATATGCCTAACACACCTCTAGGAAGCAACTTCCTATCTGAGACCTCCCGTTTCTGGGAAGCTTCCTTTCTTGCCTATCGGATCCTCCCAATCCTAAATAAAACTTCTTGCTTAGCTATATGTGTCCTCCCAACTCTAGCTAAGACTTTCTTGCTTGATTATCTGGATCCTCCCGACCCCAATTAAGACTTATTGCTCAAGTTATGAATGAGAGACTTCAACCTTTAACAAGACAATGATCGAAGTGTAGTGCAAATATGCAAACATGATGCAAAAACACAAGCAAATAGAGCAAGTGGATCAAACAAACTCTATGAAGAATTAGTCTTTCACAAATCAAGCTCACAAGCAAATGTAACTAATTCTTATGAACATGTAATTAGGGATCTAGATTAAGAATTCAAAATCATTCATAAAAATATCTAGAAACCAGACATGTCAATCAAAGTTAGAATAACAAGTTTTCAATGAAAATGACACAATGAACAAGATAACACTTGAAATTCTCAACATATCCAACAAAAAAGAAACAAAAAACAAAACAAAGAACTAGGTTTAGAAAATAGAAATCACAATCAAGATATTCTAGTTCATGAATATTTAACAAAAACCTAGAAGTCAACAATCAAGATCAAATACACAAGAGATTCTAGATTCAAGTTCATGTTCTTCAAGATTAGCTAAAATGGTATTCAATCAAAGACACAAAAGTAAATATAGAAAATCAATCAAACAAGTCTAAAATTGGAATCAAAATCATTCTTATCATTTTTCTCTAATCAAATAGGAAGATTTATTGAGTTGATCACAAAAGAGAAATGAAAGAAAATGATTCACTTACAACTGATGACACACGAGAAGAAATCAGATCATCACAAAAATTCTGGCCATAATTTGTCTCTAAAAATGATTGGGACTTGTTCCTATCTTCAAGACAAACAATTTCGGCATTTGAAAATCTAAAATCGGAGTTGATATGAGAGAGTTATGGTGTTTGGAAGTTGATAAAATTGGAGAGAAAATTTCTGCACAAGTTTTTCTTCTTCAACTTCTTCTGATGAAAAGAGAGGGAAATGAAGTATTTATTGGAAAAGGAGAGAGGAAAACAACCAAAAAATAGGAGATGCCACCTCTTCTTTCCCATGGAGGTGTGTGGCCTCCACAGGGGCAGAGGGTATCCTTTCCCGTGAGGCTTACGTGCCTCCACAGGAAAGGGTTCTAGGCCATTTCTTCCTTCTTTTGAGCCCCCTTTGTGTTCTTCGGCTGTTTTTTGGCCTTTGAACTTCAATTTCGAATCTATTTTTGGATTATAAATTTGGAGTCCCTTATGCACAAGGAATCAATAAAATTTTCACAAAAATTTGGAATTCAACTTGATACACTAGGATGAAAACCATGTACGTCAATGACACAGAAAGTTTCGTAACTCCCTAATGGAACTTGAAACTTAATGAATGAGTAACCTAAACATACGGAACTCAATGAAAAATTAAATAAGCTCAAATTCAAGTCCAATATCATAAAAATACAAACAAATAAATACAAGAACACACAAGTATGACATTTCCTAGATATAGTCCTAGAACATGCAATTTCTCAAATGTGCATACTTTAATAAGTGTGTGTATGTGTAATATAAATTTGGCACAATGATGCAGGGACACATATGGATTCAATGTGTGTTTGTGAACTTACACCTTACAAGAGAAAGAAGAATCTTGATACCTTAGCATCCAAGCAAGTAGGTTTCCTCTTGAAGATGAACTTTGCATGAGAAGTTGATTTTCATCTTTGAAGCTTATATAAATCACAAACTACCAAAGCAACTAAACATTATATAGAAAGAGAGTTTTGTTATGGAATCAAGCCAACACAAATCTAAAGCCTAACAGTCTTGGGTTGGCTCGAGGACGAGCAAAGGTTTGGTTTGGGATTATTTGATTGTGCCCGAATTTTACTATATTTTAGCCCCCATTACCAAGTATTTTGTCCCGTTTTCATGCATATTTAAGTGTCTCATAGGATCTTTTGTATTGATTACATGCATTGGATGCATTTCAGATGATAGAAATGGAAATCAGGAAGTTCGTGCGGAGAACGGATCAAAAACCTAGGAAGAATGGCTAATGCGTGGGTCCTTACCCGCGTACAGTGAAGAGGAAGAGATAAATTTCCAATGTATGGGTGCCTACCCATGCACTACCTGCACACAGGGGATGTAAAATCAGAGGTGTTAGATCATGAGTACTGTACATGTCTAAACTGACACACTACCCATGCACTGGAGAAGGAACTAGAGCAAAAAGGCTACGACGCGGTACACTATACGGGTCCCTACCCATACACTACCCGCGCACTATGAGTGTCAGGTTTGCCACATTAGAAATTCACACCTATTTTTGAAAACTCTGTATATACATCATTCTAATAGGTCAGCCACATTCCCCTTTTAGACTGCAACCTTTTTTATCCATTTCAGATTTTTCTAACACTCTTCCACAAATCCAAACCATTTCTCCACCAAATCCTTCACCAAAATCATTACCATATCATTAATTTCCTTTCCTTTTCACCAAACCACCAAAAACCTACACTCAAGGAGCTTAGTTTATGCAAAAAAGAAAAGAAGAGGAGCTAGGAAGAAAAAACAAAGAGCAAAGTACTTGATGGGTTTCTTCTCCACTTTGTTTCTTTTACTTTTCTTGTAAATTTGTGATGAGTAACTAAACCCTAGGTGGGAGTGATGTAATAACATATGAATTGTGGGTAGTCCACTGTATATTTATTACATGATTATTTAGTTTCATCCAATGATTTTCAATGCAATTAATTACTTCTTGAATTAAGTAGATATGCCCCCTCTTAGTTTATGATTGGTATCAATTTATTTTGAGTTTTGAAATTGTGATGTAAATCTTCTTGGATTGAGTAGATATGCCCTCTCTCAAGGCAAGTTAGATACTCACTTTTAAGGTGTTAAAACTAGCTATATTGAATGGAAAAGATGTGTTGTGAATATGCCCTTTCAATGCATTTTGGCTTCAATGGAAATGGGTGGTTTGTGAATATGCCCTGCCAAGACATCCCTAACTTTTTGAATCTTCCTAGGTTTAAAGATGGATTCTCTCATAAACCGACCAAGTACTTGTGTAGTAGAGAGTTGATGTGATAAGAATCTTTATCTCTCCGAATTTGACCAAGTAGTCACGAGTGAGAGGTATTGACTCTAAATCACATGTAAATGTAGATTAGCCCTTGATAAGCGATTAGGTTCTTAAAAGGTTAAATGGATTGCCCATCATTTGTGTTGTGGTTGCACCATCTCCCATTACCTTATCATATCTTATCTCTCAATTTCATATTCTCATTAGCCTTAGTTGCATGCTAGGTTATTGTAGTTATAGTTTGCTTTTAGTTGTTAATCACAAAAATAAATCTCAATTTACCTTTATTGAATTTTTAGTGTTAGAGTTCAATTTGGTCATCGCTAACCGATCGATCCCTGTGGACGATACTTGACTTGCCACAATACTTGTTTTTACAAATTTTGAGCGCATTATAGGGTTTTTAAAATTATTTTGACAGATATTTTCATACAGCAAAAAAGACATATGTAGTAACCTTCTTTTCATATTGTGGAATTCTGTGGCTCAAGTGGCTAGCAAGACTAGTCCCATGGTTTTTTCCAGTTAGAGGGTTTACATATAAAAATCAAGTGTTCTTTAATTTCCGCATCTTATACTTGATTTTATTATAGTGTTGTTTGCCTTTAAAAAGGACTAATCAGAAAATATTGGTGACATAATCGTTTAATTGGTAAATAACTTATTCACCCCTATGTTTGTTGTATTCTAATTAGACACATTTTCAATTGGTATCAGAGAAGGTGCTTAGATAAAAAAGGTTGATCCTTGCATGTTTTTGTGTCTTGCATACATTGCATCTCATTCATTAAACACTGTGAGCGGCATTGATATGTTAGAGGGTGCATTGAGGTTAGAACCACCGTTGCTCACAAAGGATAACTGAGAATATACAAATACGGTTAAATTGCCTAAAGCTAACCGAGAGGGGAAGTGAATAAATTTTTAACCCTCTTTTCACACCTTGAAACAAACAAAAGGTTGTCCCTTTAGATAGCTTGTATCATAACACATTAAAGATATTAAAGCACACATAGACTATTGAAGAACATATTCAATTAGGCATGTCAATTAAAGTCTACAATTTTTGAGTGAAGAGATCACACTAAACATAAATCAACAAGTAATTGTATCAATATATATGTTCAATATAAACAAGTACAAATCAAAGAATAAATAAGTCAATTTACAAAGATAAATGATATATACAACTTTGATCACATGAGTGTTTACATCTCATACTTTTACAATGATCTTGTTTACAAAGATATACTGAAATGATGATCCAAACAAGATACAACCAAACACATATACAAATATAAAAGATATAGGGATAAAGACATTTGACACATTAATTTTTTTACTTAGTAAAACCTCCAAAGAGAAAACATCCACGGGTTGAATCCACAACCACCAGCAACCTATCTTCCCTAGTTAGATAAAAGTAAACCCTTAAAAGTGACCAATCCATATGATACACTCTCTATTGGATATCCCTTCTAACTTATCCTCGGGCAACTAATGAAAGACTTGCTTACTTTCTATCCAAGAAACATCACATGTCACAAGAAAATATCCTTGCTTGACTATCCGGATTATCCCAATCTTAGCCAAGACTTCTTATTCAACTATCCGGATCATCTTGATCCTAGTCAATACTTCCTTGCTTAACTATTCGGATAATCCCGATCCTAGTTAAGGCTTCATGTCTTTTACAAGAATTTTCTAAGTGTGATCAAATGTATACAAATGGAAACATATGCAACATAGAATATGTGATCATTATATCCTATAGAAATTAAAATATGTGATCAATTTATCCTATGGAAACTAGAATCATCAAAGAGCACATAATGTGTATTTTTCTATTTTATAATCCAAATAAAAATAACATCACACAAATGTTGCATGCAACATATGAAATGTATGGATTAAATACACTCCATGAGACATAGGCATCAAAGGCCACAAAACAAAATTGTCGAGATCTTATTCATGAACCAAAAAACCTAGAACATGCAAATCACCAAAACACACTTAACTTCTAGATTTTATTCATACAACTAAAGCTAGAAAACATAGCAATTAAGCACATGTTCAAGACTTTAGAACTAAAACCAAAAATGCTAGAATCAAAATGTTAGGTTCTAGATTTGTGTTGGCTTGATTCCATAACAAAACTTCATTTCTTGTAATGCTTAGTTGCTTAAGTGGTTAGTGATGATAAGAGCTTCAAGGAAGAAAAGCAACTTCTCATGATGCAAAGTTCGTCTTCAAGAGGATTGGTACTATTCTTGGATGCTAAGGTATTGAGATCCTTCTTCCTCTTGCAAGGCGTAGACGTACACACTCACAATTCATTCATACGTATCCATGCTTAGTTGTGCATCATTAAAAGCGCACACACACACAATTTATACATTTGTTTCCCAGCAACATAGCGTATCATTTGGTATAACACATTCACACACTTGAAGTTGAATGCTTATGCATTGGTATGAAAGTAACATGTTTTGGAAAAATGCATGATTGGAGACTTTCTCAATGTAGTTTGCATTCTTGTGTGAAATATGTTTGTTTGTTTATATATTTGTATAACATGGATCTTGAACTTGATTTTAGTCTTAGATTGTTCATGATTGAGTTCTGGTCATTTCGGTTACTCATACTATTGATTTCGAGTTCTAAGTCAAAAGATACTACACTTTCAACTCAAGTTGTATACATTGTCTTCGTCTTCATATATTGAGTCGAATTCTTATTTTCTGAGTTGATAATCTTATATTTCCATGTCCGTGAGGGAGTACCAGTTCGTAATCTTCAAACAGATTTAAATTCGGAGTTCGGAGGCCAAAGCATGGTCGAAGAACGAGAGAGGAGCGCAAGGGGTGAGGTGCGATGGCTCAAGCCATCACCATGCACCAACCCGAGATGGCACGTGGCCATCTCGGCCCCAAGAGTGCTCTGCCCCAAGATGCCCAAGCGACATCTCGGGGAGACACTATAGAAAGAGGGCAAATTGGTATTTTGGCTTTTCTCTTTTTAAAACCTCTCACTCCCTCTCATTCCTTACAAGTTGATTTTTGTTTTTGTGATAACTTCTTCATTTCTACTCCGAATTACTTGATTCAAAAACTGATTTCGAGTGGCTGGAAGATTTATACAAACCCCAAGAATTTCTAGAACCAAAGGATGTCTACATTTTTCGTTGTGATCTGATCTTCAGTCAGTGGTTTGCATCCTTGTTGGTAAAATCATCTTCTTCTTAGTTTTCTTCTTAGATCTTCTTACTGATTGATGTTATTTGATTAAGATGCATGACTAGGATGATTTTGATATCATTTTGTGGTTTGTTGATTTGATTTTCAAGTTTATCTAGATTTGTGATATATTGAATGATTTGTGCTAAACTTGATAAGCATGAAATTGTTTCTAGAAATCTCTTGTTATTATGCTTGATTGACTATTTCTAGATCTAATTTCATTTTCTAAGAACTAGGTTTTGTTTCAATTGGTGTCTACATCTTCATACCTATGTTCTTAGTTGATAACATGCTTAGATTGTCTAGATACATTTGTGATTGTTCTTTGAAAGCATAATCTAGCTATCTAGTTGCATGTCCCTAGAATTTGTTGATCATCATTTTCTATGTTGAGTGCTTGTTTGCGTTTTGCATTTATGATCACTTAGATGCCTTGTGAAGAGGTAGAAAGCCTCATATCTTAGAGTGATTCTTTGATTTGAGCAATTGTAAGTCTTAGCTAGAGTCGGGAGGACTTAGATAACTAAGCAAGAGGAAGTCTTGACAAGAGGTGTGAGACCTCAGATTGTTGAGCAAGGAAGTCTTGACTAAAGTCAGGAGGACTCAGATAGTTGAGCAAGAAGTCTTGCCTAGGGTCTGGAGGATCCAGATAAGTTAGCAAGGAATCTTCCTAGAGACAGGAGGTCTTGGATAGGAAGTCGGTTTAGTAGATTACTAGGTTCAAGGATAGAGTAAGAGTGATAGATTGTAGAGCATGTGTGATTGCTTGAGTGTGTAACTCTATTTGAAATAGTGGATTTGCTTTTGCCGGTGGTTGTGGTATCAACCCGTGGATATTTCCTCTTCGGAGGTTTACCACATAAATATTGTGTGTCATTGTTTGCAATTTTCATTAAACATCGTTAAAATTGCATTGTTTTTAAAAGAAGATAAAAATTGGAGATTATACCTATTCACCCCCCTTTAAGTATATTTAAACTATAAAGATAAAGGGAATTTCATAAAAGATATGTTCAATGAAGTTCTCCAGCAATTATTTAGAGCACATATTCACAAAATAATCAATTAAAAACTCAATGGGATCTAAATGTTAAATTAAATGTGCTAATCCTAATTATATTTAACTAAAGAGTCCTAGCTCATGTAAAGAATATCAATCATCAAAATAAAATCAATTAAAGCAAAAATAGCCCTAGATTATAAGCTAGTCACAATACAACCTCTAAACATGTGAAATCATAGATTTAACAAAACCTAGATCATATTCAAGTGTTTAATTAGATAAATCTAGCTTATAATTGAAGCTCTATCACTTAATAGCAAATTTTCAAGTAACATATACATAAATGAGATATAGACCTAAGGTATTTGAGCATTTTAAAGAACAAAACTCAAAAGATAATCAAATACCTTGACAACTTGAGTGTAGTACTGGAATTGGTGTTGAAAAATCAAAATACTTGAACAAAAGACATCAAAGTTGCTTAAAGATGATAGAAGACTTCAATATGAATCTTTTCCTTTTTAAATCACTCAAATTGGATAAGAATGAGTGAGATATGGTGATTTTAAGTTGATAGAAAATTGAAGAACAATTTGTCCACTTATTTTCTTGAATTGAAAAATGAAAGGGAGAGAGCATTTAAAAGAGAACGAAGGAATCCTATGTGGCATTGGAAGGGGCCACGGGTTAGAGGTTGTGGCATGCCACTTTACCACCCCGTGGATATGCATGGCCTGCACGGGGACAGAGGACATCCCTTTCTGTTGAGGTCACGTACCTCCAATGAAGAGAGGAGCATGAGCAATGTGCCACTTCTCTCTCCCACGCGCATCTCCGAACTGTGATTTTAAATCTATTTTGGGACTACAAACTGAGACTCTCTCTCAAACATGGACATCTATGAAACTTCAACAAAAATATGAAAATTGACATTTTTAGGTTCTTGAGTCTTGTGTTGGTATAATTCCTTATCAAAACATTATTTCATTTGTATTTTGATTAGTTGTCTAAGTATCAAGGTTTATCAAGCTTCAAGGAATACTGGACAACAAATCAAGCAAACTTAAAGTCTTCAAAGAGGAACGAGCTTCATTACATAATAAAGGTATAATAAGACCTAATCTCTCTTACAAGGCTTAGGTGCACACACACATTGCATTCATATGTGTCCCTGCATCATTTTGCCAAAATTTATATTACACATACACACTTATTAAAGTATGCACATGCATTATATTTAATTTGATAATTTTTGAGAAATTGCATGTTCTTGGACTATATATAGAAAATGGCATACTTTTGAGTTCTTGTGGTTATTTGTATGTATTTTTATGGTATTAGACTTGAATTTGTGCTTATTTGATTCCTTATTGAGTTCTGGTCATTTCTGGTACTCATTCATTAAGTTTCAAGTTCCAATTAGGAAGTTACAAAAATTTTCCGTGTCTTTATCGTACATGGTTTTCACCCTTGTGTATCAAGTTGAATTTCATATTTTTTGTAAAAGTTTTGTTGATGTCCTTATGCCTGAGAGATTCCAGGTTTGTAATCAGGAAATGGATTCGAATTCAAAGTTTGGTGGCCGGAGAACTGTCGAAGAACACAAAGGTGCATGATGAGAGATGAAATGGCCAAAAGAGGGCCATTGCACCTCTCCCTGTTGAGGTCACGCACCTCTACGGGATGCAGATGTGACACTTCTTGATTGGCCCATCAATGTTGTCTTTAGTTTCTCTTATTTAAATATCCTTTTTCCCTCTCATTCTATTCTTAGAAGAAAAACCTAAAAAACACTTGTGTAGACTTTTCTCTCAAATTTTCTCATCTTTCGAACAGCATAACTTTCTCATTTGAACTCAGATTCAAGAGATTAAAATTGGATATTGTTTGTCTATCAATTCTCTATCATCTTAAAGAAGATTTGAGGTCATTTGATCAAGTTTTTAGGTGGCTATACACTTAAAAAATGGGACTGCACAGTTTTTCTTGAGGTATTGAATCTCTTCTTGAGTTTTGTTCTTAAATGTGTTCAATTACCTTGGATTTTCTTCTTCAATACATGTATGTGTGATGTATAAAGTTTTATTAGAGTTTTAGACTCTATTAAAGCTGACTGAACTTGAGCACAACCTTGCATGTTGAGTTAAGTTTTTGTAAAACCGATGTTTTCACATGTTTGTGTTTTGAATTGTGCTAGCTTTGTGTCTAGGGCTATTTGAACTTTAATTGATTGATTTTGATAAGTAATAGTCTCTACTTGTGCTAGGTCTCATTAATTGATTATATTCATGATTAGCACAATATCTTGTGTATATAGAGCTTAATAGGTTTCTATTGAATACTTTGTGAATACATGTTCTATATTTCTTGCTAGAACTTTTATTGATCATATATTGTGAATCTAGCATGATTTTTGTTTGATACTAAATCTTGAATTTGTGCTTAAATATACATGATTGACTCAAGGTTTAGTGACATAAATAAATCTAGAAATTAAATGTGTTTTGGTGTTTCACATATTCTAGAATTTTTATTCATACATAGTAACTAGATAATTTTGATTTGTGAACTTTCATGCATATGTTTAGTTCCCATAGTTTGTGTTGATCATCATATTCTATGTTACGTGTTTGGATGTGTTTTACATTCATGATCACTTAGAAAGTCTTTGTACAAAGCATGAAATCTTGGCTAGAGTCGGGAGGACTCAGATAGTCAAGCAAGAAATCCTTGGTTAGAGTTAGGAAAACTCGAATAACCAAGTGAGAAAGTCATAGCTAGAGTCAGAAGGACTCGTATATTTAAACAAGAAGTCTTGTCTAGGGTTAGGAGGATCCATATAAGAAAGCATGGAATTTTCCTAGAGACTAAAGGTCTCAAATAGGAAGTTGCTTCCTAGGGGTGTGTTAGGCACATCTTGGATATGAAGTAAGTAAGGTGATTCACTAGGCCCCGAGGGTAGGATAGAAGCGATAGCTTGGAGTGTGTATCATGGGATTTGGTCACTACTTTGAGTTTGTATCTTTTATTCATCATAGTGGATTCATTTTACTAGTGGTTGTGGATTCAACCCATGGATGTTTCCCCTTCGGAGGTTTTACCACATAAAAATATTGTGTCAAGTGACTCTATCTCTATCTCTTTATATTTGTATATGTGTTTGTTTAAATCTTGTTTGTACTATTTCTTCTAAATTTCTTTGAATGATAAGATTTGTATAAGTGTGATACGTATACAACTTAGTTGATTGTAGTTGTATAATATCTATATTCTTGTAAAGCAAATCTTGTATACAAGTTGTTGTTGATTTAAGTTTTTGGTGTTGTTTTTTCACTTGTAAGTTATCAACTTTTGATAAATCAAGTTTATTTGATATTGTTTGTCAATAGTCTATATGTGCTCTATTTGATTAATATTTTGTGATAAAGATTATTTGGAGGGACAAACATTGGCTTGTTTTTAAGGGATTGAAAAGAGGTGTGAAAACCTATTCTCCCCTGATTGTACATTTTTCAAACTTGATACATAAAAACGAAAACCATGGACAATAAACACACGAAAGGTTTCGTAACTTCCAACTCGGAACTCAAAAACTTACGATGAGTAATCGAAACATTCGTAACTCAATAAGAAAAATATGAAAACATATTCAAGTCTGATATCAATAAAACACAAGAACACACAAGTATGTCATTTCGTAGATATAATCCTAGAACACACACTCTTACAAAATTTGTCAATTTAAATCTAATGCATGTGCATACAATAATATGTGTGTATGTGTTATACCAATTGAGCACAACGATGTAGGGATACATAGGGATACATATGGATACAATGTATGTGTGTTCCTAAATACCTTGCAAGAGGAATAAGGTCTAACATACCTTTGATGTGCAACATTGCTTGCTCATCTTGAAGACTTCTCATTGCTTGATGAGCTGCCATTCTTCCTTCAAGCTTGAATCACAATGGGCCTAGACAACTAATCAATACAAAGGAAATATTGTTTTGGTATGAAATTATGCCAACATAACTCGAAAACCTAAAAATAACTACTCTTATTGGAAATGAATGATGGAAGTCTTTCTGACAGGCATCGATCAAGAGCACGTGTGGACGTGTGTGGAAGAGGGATACTATTCTCCTACAGAGAGATTAGAGAATGAGGCTTATGTGTGCCTAAACCAAGGTTTAAATGGACCAATTAAGAGTTCAAGGCTACAAAATGTAACTCAAAGACCTCAGTGCCTTATATTTTGCAGTGGATGAGAATCAAGTCAAAATCATCCAAACCACTCGAAGTTCTTATGAAGCTTGAGAGATTTTAAGAATCACCCACGAAGGTGCTGTATCACACAGAAGAAATTTAAGATTGGCCACATGTCAATCATCAATTGAACTAAACAACAACGAAGCAAGTCTTAAAAAAGCTGGTTCAAATGATGAATGCCACAAGAGCACTAGTGGTAGAAGCTTCGATGAAGAGAGTTCAAGCTTTTGGAACTTAAGTGATGAGGGTTTGGGTTATGATGACTTTATTGTAACTTAAAGAAGAAGAACAAAATGAAGATGTTAAAGAAGAAAAACCTTTAACTAATGATGAAGTTGAATGACTCCTTGAAGACAAATATGATTGATATGTCCAAATATGATAAGGAGACTGAAGATTGCCACCAATGCATAAAGGTAATGAAAGAAGAGCTTTCCAACAACAAAAATTCCTTGAAGATTGTTAAGGATAGAGAGATGAGGTGCCTTGATGAATTGAAGAAGGCCTAGATCAAGCAACCTCAAGCCTAAGGCAAGAGTAAAGTTTTATCCAAGCAACCTTCAACTCAAGGAAAGTCCACACAATTCTTGGCAACTCAATCAAAGCATGGGCAATCTAAGAAGAAAGGAAAAGTCCTTAAGAAGTCAACCCTCTCCTCTAATAAGCCAACTATAAAAAAAAGAGGTGACCACAAGAGATAACAACAAAAAGGAGGTACAATTTCTAAATTTGTGCTTATTTGTCTTTTTTGTTGCATTATAGGTCATATAAGACCTCGTTGTCATAATGAGAAACAAATCTTCAAAAATTCAATCTCATGCTACACACACTCATGATAGTTCTAGAACTTTGATTTCTAAAAACCAAGTTCAACCTTCCTAATTCATTCCCATATTTCATCTTTGTGGAGTGGAAGGGCATATCAAGCCATATTGCCATGAGTTTAATGATATATGCAAGACCAAAGCTAAATCTTAATCTCATTAGAAAAGTAGTAATGGTAAACCTAAGACCAAAAAGGTTCTTGCACCCAGTCCATAAGGGAATGTTACCCGAAAAGCCACTAGAAAGGTTTGGGTTATGAATGATATGATTAAGAGCTCCACCACTATTGAATTAACAAAGAGTGTTATGTGTGACTATTATTTGCATAAAGGGAGTGGAAAGAAAGAGCTTATTGAGGACAACCATGTTGATCAATATATCTTGACGTTAGGGTCAAATGATTGTAAGATTCATCGAAGTTGTCATGCCTCACTTACATTTTATTTACTTCTTGCACATGATTAAGAAAGAGCAAGTTGTGTTACAACACCAAAATGCTTGTCATTTTGATTTATGTCTGGAACCTTATTTATGGGATGTGGTACTCATGTGACACTAATTCCTATTGATTTGGTTTTAGTGATGCAATTGGGCAGGTATCTTATTGACTGAGAATGCATATTCGGAAGGTGTTTCCATGTGGAAAAGACTAAATGACAGGGTTGAACAAGGTGCAATCCTCGATCTTTCTATCCATTGTCAAAAAGTAGTTCATGGTTGTGAGGTACATATGCACACAACTCTTCTAGATGGAACAAATGCTTGCAAATGATGACTTTGATGAAGGTACTCACATTCCTTGTTCTTCTAACTCAAATGCATTATATTTTCATGAAATTCATGTTTAGCACTTGAGAACAAAGGTTTTACATTAATCACCATTTCATTAGGGAACTAGAAATTTGTTTACAAGCCTTTAGGATTCATCTAGGTTTGAATTATGTAGTAGGTCTATTGGGTTTGTGATATACCTTGATTTAGTTGGAATGATCCTATAATGGGAGCTCAAGCAAAGAGAGTAAGCTTGTATGATTCTTATATGCAAAAATGTTGATTAATTTTTATGCTCTCTTGTGATTGCTTGAGATTGTATGGAAGTAAATGCATGATTTATATGTTTACTTGAATATGCTTATCTTTAATTTTCTTCTCGATAGTACATTTGATTGACCTCAAGTAGTTATCCATGTTCATGATTTTTATGATATGCATTTTTAATTTCTCTCTTGAAATGGGCTACTGCCAATATGATATCCAGCAACCCTAAGAAAGGGCTACTCATTTGAAACCAAGTGTAAGCTATCAAGAGAGTTACATTTGCATGACAAACATAATTATATGCAGTTTATGCTTTTAAAGGAGACAAACAAAATTTGTTGGAAAATCATTGTTGATGATGTGTTGTGGTTCATTACTAAATAAGACCTCAAATTTTGATAAATAATGATGTGTCTGCAATGAATAAAGTTGATATATATATATATATATATATATATATATATATCTGATGTGATTAGATCACTTTGCACACAAATGATTGGATATTTATCTTCTAATCATAACAAAAGGGTTTAAATTGGTTTGACTTCATTTGGAAATTCTTTTGGTTATTGCTTTGGTTGATTCTCATGCATGAGCTTGATAGTATTTGTATTATGTACAGAGAAACATTTCTTCACACACACCCTTTCTGAATAAAATCTCCTTTGACTCTCTCTCTATCACTTGAGATGCATAAAGTCTTTCTTTATGATTATGCATCTTGTCTTATAATTAGCTTTCTTGGTCGAGGCAACCCAAATTGGGGAGCTTCTTTGCCTATCCCATGATAAAAATGGGGAGAATCTGACACTCATTAGTCGCATATGCAATATCAAAACAAATTTTATAAAACAACAACTATGCATTCAAATGTATTAAACAAGTACTATGGCAAGTTCGGAAATCGTCCACAAAGATCGAGATATAGTTATGATCAAATCGTGACTCCAGTAATAAATGCAATTAAAACAAAGTGCAATAAAAGTAAATTGTAATGATTGATGATATGAACTAAACGAAAACACAATTACTATTAAAATAAAGAAACTAAACAAGACTTAAGATAATGAAAATGTATGATGACAAATATTTGAGTTAATGCAATATAGACACAATTAGTGGGAGTTCCACTTATTAAGCCTGATTAGATTTCGATAGAGTTTCCGGGATGGTTTGGATTGGAGTGCTCACAATCCACCTCTTTCACTTTTGTGTTGGATAGATGTAAGGTATCCGGGATGACTTGGATTGGAGTATCCATAATCCACCCCTTTTAGCTTGCATGGATATGTTGGATTGGAGTGCTCAAAACACATCCCTTTCAATTCAAATGAGCATGGTTAAACACTTTTGGTGTGGATGGTTAAAAATATAAACTGATATCTAATGTAAACCAAGAGTTGGAGTGCCTACTTGGCTTACAAAGAAACCACAATTCAACCTCTACAAAGAGTTGGGAGTTAGAGTTCCTACCCAACACAAAGTGAGAATTAAATTATTATAGACCAAAATCAACCACTGAGTGATATGGGAGTTGGAGTGCCTACCCACTTCACAAAGATCTTAATTAAGGTTTGAATACTCAAATAAGTTCAATCAATCAACAAAAATCAAGAGTTAGAGTGCCTATTTAATTCAAGAGATAATTAAAGACAATTAAGCATAATGAACGAAACTATATTAATCAAATCAAAATGGTGAAAATCCCACAATCTTTGAATTAATTACATCAACTCCCAAATTGGTTTAGGTACTCATAACAAATGTAATAAACTGACAAAGATGAGAGACATATGAAGAACCTATGTAAGACCTTCTTTCTTCAAGCTTGGATCCACATCTGTTGTCATTCTTGAATAGAAATTGATGAAGATGATGTATGGTTTTGAATGGTTTTAGGAGAGAATGGTTTCTAGATCTAGAGAGAGAAAAGTGTGACATAAAATGGTGTGTGGGCGTGTGGAAATAATCAGAATCAAATATATTTTTTTATGTCCCGAAATGGATTCAATTTTGCTGATGTGGCAGTACCTGAAGCATATAGTGCACAGGTTGTGCATATATAAGGGACCCATGCTATACCCATACTTTCTTCTTTTTTCTTTTTGGTCTGGGTAATGTGCACATGTTATGCACGGATTGGTACCCGTGCAGTACTCGTACACTGAGGACTTCTTGTTTGGTCGACTCTCTAATTTGGACAAATGCACGGGTTGTGCATAGGTTGGTACCCTTGCACTAAGGTTTCCCTAGACTTTTATCTTTTGGTGCACAATTTGTGATGAGGTAATGCACATGTAAGATACCCGTGCACTAGGGCTTTCAATCCTTCTCTTTTCTACACCAATTTGTCCTTTTCGATTACGTTCCCTGATTTTCACCTAATGCTTGCAATTGTAATGAAATATCCATAAGACACACCTAAAAACGAGGCAAAATATAAGGGTATGAGGAACAAAATATATAACAATTTTGACGCAATCAAAGTCTTTAGAATTTTAGGAGGAGTTGATATATTTATCTTGTCCTTGTGCATAAAAGAGGTTAGATACATTGTTGGGGAGTTACCCATTTAGGCGGTGCATTGCATATCCTTGAATGCCTTGAATATCCCACATATGCTTATTATTTGGAAAAAAGTTATTTGTATTTGATTCTCACAAGTGTGCTTATAAGTGATTGAAGACCGTGTTACAAGTTTAGATTAGGTCTCTCTTTGTAATGTGACGAGGTGATATATAATTAGCTTTCTCATTTTTTTTTGTGAGATTTGGGTTTTTTCAAGAAATAGCCAAATGGGAAGATGGTAAGTGCAACTATTTTGTGAGTACCTTATTTCTGTGTTAAAACATTTGGGTGCTCTTGTATGGGTAGTTTAGGTTCTTCATATGGTCATCAACATTGTGTTCGCGATCGAAGACAACTTTCTCGGCATCCCAAGATCTTTAAGAGATAAGCTTCATTGGTAAATCTACTCAACTTGTTCTCTTAAAGAGATTAGATGCACATACACTCACATAATTTATTCATATGTGTCCTTATATGGTTGAGGAACCTTGCGCACACACAATTAATTTGCATATTTGTTTCAAATCGTGCCAAAGTTTTGCTATATTTTGGCCCTCATTTCCTTTATGTTGTCTAGTTTTTGTGTGGTTTTAGTGTGTCTTACGGCCTCTTTTATAGTGTTTGCAGACATTCGGTGCAATTACGTGTTAGAATGTATGTCCTAAAGCTTGTAATTTGTAAATGTTAGAAATACATTAATAAAAGAAGTAGTTATTTCATTCATTAAATAAGACTCAAACATTTATATCATATGTGCAAAACATCCAAGATTGCTAAATGTAATCTCAAACTGAGCATATGAGTGTCATATACAGAGGTATTTGGTTTGATATGTGCAATCTAAAGAGTCCGTAGAGATCAAATAAAGCTGAATACTTTATTTGTGGTTAATCTACAACTACGGTCCATTCTGTAATGTACGGTGATCTTATCTTAGACCATTCCATTGACGGTGATTTTTGGATCAATCTTCTGTCACACAATTAGAGCAAAGTAATGGCTAAGCAGAAGCAAAAGATAATAAGAAGAATAAGTAAGACACTGGATTTTACGTGGTAAAACCCCAATGCGGGGAAACGTCCACGGTTGCCAATTGCAGCAACAAAAATTCACTAGATGAAAAAGAGATTACACACTCAATCACTCTTTTCTTTTTTCAAGATATTACATTCAACCCTTTTGGGTGTTTTTTGGGTCTATTTATACATGTATAGAACCCTAATTCTTGATGTACAAGTAAGGAAAGTTCATGTGATTCAATGAAATTCTAACTTATTGGAGTCGTGTTGTCCCTTTTCCTTGTTTCACGTTGATTTTGTCCTGGTTGTATTGAATTCCTTGTTTAATCCATACCTTTGCATTCATGAGGAAGCTCATTCCCTTATCAGAGTGGGCTTCTAGAAACCTTGTTCAAGTTGGACTCTTCTTTCTGCATGTTTGAGTCGTGATCTTATTGAATATGGGTGTTAATCTTCGTGTCGCACGTCCGGTCATTTGTTTTTCCAGATCATCCTTGTTTGCCCCCGATCGGTAGTTCAACCTTACCCTAATCCCGACAATCTTGACAAATGGATCAGGTTTTCAAACCCGATCATCTATGTCATCTGGTCGGGTTCACTTGGTCCCCCTTTTTGTTGACTTAACTTGATCAGGTCCTGGTGACATGGTGTTCCCGAACTTGGTCTTTTGCTGACGTGTCATGTTACTAAGAATTTTTCAATAACAACACTCTCTTAAACATACAAGACCGTGCATCTCGTTCGAAGTAGAACTCGTTCGACAAAGTATGTTTAATTTATCATTATTTTTCGCTGTGATGCTATTTGAACACGCATTTATTGCTTTACAGTTGGATGTCAATGTCAATAACTCTCATTTCGACTGCCGTAATCATTCATCCATCTTTTTTCAAATTTTGAACGACTTGCGGTTCTCGTTTCGCGTGTGCCTACCCCTACTAGCGCATGCATGACGGTATGATATCACTTCCTTCTATATATTACTCGAAGACCTTTCATTTTTCCTTACGATTTCATAGTGATTTTCTCATAAAAAAACCCTAACCTCTTTTTTGCTTCCAGACTTTGGCTTTCATCCTTCAATCTCTTGTGTCTTTACCACTTCCGTGTAGCTTCCAGGTATGGACTCAACTCTTTACTATCGTTATTTTAAGCTTTTTATGCATGCCATCGACGCTAGCGATAAAGAAAATATCACCAGGCTCGAGTCTCTTCTTAAGGGTTGTTTTTCCTCATCCAAACCTATTGCTTTGAATGTTGACTATTCTATGGCCCGTCCTAGGTTTTTTCCTTCTTCCTCTGATCCCTTTGATTCTACTTCTATTGATATCCATCCAGATACGTCGAAGAACATGAGGCAAACTTCTAGGGCTTCCTCTAGAGAGACTGCTTGCTTGGTGAGCGACTTGAAGATAACTTCCCAAACGTTAAAATTAAAGGATGTTCCAAGGGAACGACAAACTCGTTTGCTTAGATTTTTTATGGACCATCCTTGCACTTTCGATTTTGAAATAAACGTAGTGACAGATAAAGAACTCATGAAGTTAATGGAAAGGTTAGACCTCCCCCGTTCAGTAAAACTATCCTGCAGTGGAAACCGCACGGTGTGGAATCCACCTCCTGACACAGTCGCAATTTATGGGACAATGTTGTCTTCTAGCGTAACTTTCCTTTTACAGCCCTTCATCACTCTCTTCCTGGCAGAAACGGGTGTATATCGCTCTCTTCCTGGCAGACGCGGGTGTAGCCTCGACTTAATTAACTCCAAATTCATATTGAGTGTACATGTGCGTTCTCCATTAGCAGGAAGAGCGAAACTGGGACATCTAAGTCTGGAACAGCAAGTAAAGCCCTTAAGTTGATCAGTCTGTGGTAGTTATGGAAGAAGATCGATGCTAAGCACCCTCTGACCCCTAGGAGATACATAATTTTTACACCTTGGGTTGATCAGATGTTGGCGATACTTTTTATCTTTAATCGATGTCACCTAGTTGCTGGATCCCTCATGGTTACAAGGAGAAAACTGTCCTTCCAACGCATAAGGACCACAAGTGCTTCATCTAGGGGTTTCCATCGTCTAACAAGTATTGGAAGAATAATTAGCTATTTATCAGTGGAGATTGGTGAAGTTATGGTGGTCGATCCATCCCATCGGCTAAACCTAAATAGAGTTTCGAGGCATTTTTGTAGCCTTGAGCTATGGAACAAAACTGCACCTGATATGACTCGGGAATAGGCTGATACGGTCGTCAAGAAGGTGTAGACTTCTTAAGAGGTCCGAGATCTCTGTAATCTATGCTCATAAAAAGAGTTGATTGAGTTGGGTCTTTTTCCCGAGATATCTGCTCGGTGTAAATGTAGTAAGTATTTGGTTCTAAGCTATCTTGATGGTGGATTATCATTATTATTGCCACTCATTATTCTCTGTAATGTTTTCCTTTTTAGTATATAAGCTGGATAATGTTGCTGACGAGCAAGTTAAGAAAGCTAAGAACCTTGATTAGGTGAGCCGCAAGGCTGCTGCTCACCAGGTGGCCAAGGGCATAGCCCCTCCGGAACACGACTTGGTGGAACACGTTTATAAGTCTGATCATGACTTTTCGATGGCTCCCATTGACCAAATTACGGTAAGTAGTCGTAATGGCCCTCCCCCTCTGAGCGGTCAAAGGAGGCCTTCCAGGGATATGTCTGGTTGGGTACATTCTTCTACAGAGGGATCTGACCGTAAGAGGTCGAGTAGGGAGAGATCGAGCCATGATAGACACTCTAAAGGCTGGCGGAGTCAAGAGGAACCAATCAGGGGCCAGTCTCATAAAACTAGGTCTGATGACGTCTCTGGCAGTAAAGTGGCCAAGGTAGTTAAGGGATCTTCTGCCCCCTAAGCTATCCATAGAATAGGGGAGATTATACACGAGGCACCCTCATTACCCTCACAGTTGAGAGTTGCCTCTATCCTTTTGAATGGAGAGGAGGATGACGGTCAAGGGACCTTTACTAAACTAATTTTGAAGGAGCAAGGATCAAAGAAAAAGAGTGATAATGTGGTTACGACATCTTTTGCTATCCCATCTGAAACAGCTAAGGTCGCTGATGAGGCAATACCTCCACCTTGCCCCGACCTACTCAAATTCAATATGATCATCCTCCTGCGGGTCTTCCAACACATCGCCCGGGGAAAGCTCCCATGGAATTTTTAGTGAGGCACCAAATATTCTTCATAGATTGTAACTCTGATGATGGGAAGAGTAACTCGAAGGAGTTATCTATTGATGACAATGTGTTGGACGTCATAGAGGAAAAAATGCTTGGTCTGGTACCGAAGTCGAAAGTGTTAGGTTTTAGTTTGTGTTGACATTAATTCCATATCAAAATGATGTTTACTTGTAATGATTTAGTTGTTCAGATTCATGATGATTCAAGCTTCAAATAAGGATGAACAACAAGTCAAATCAAGTTCTATGTCTTCAAAGAGAAAGGATCCAATTTGGTTCTACAAAGGTATACTAAGACCTTATCTTTCTCTTACAAGGCTTAGGCACACACACACAATTTATACATTTGTGCCCCTGCATCATTGTGCACCATTATTGGCACACACATACAATTCATTCGTATGTGTCCCTGTATCATTGTGCACCATGCATAACACATTCACACACTTGAAGATGAATGCTCATGCATTGGTATGGAAATAACATGTTTTTGAAAATGCATGATTAGAGACTATCTCTATGTAGTTTGCATTCTAGTGTGAATTGTGTTTGTTTGTGTATATGTTTGTATAACATGGATATTGAACTTGATTTTAGTCTTAAATCATTATTGATTGAGTTTCGGTCATTTCGGTTACTCATACTATTGATTTCAAGTTCTAAGTCAAAAGATACTACACTTTCAACTCATGTTGTATACATTGTCTTCGTCTTTGTATATTGAGTCGAATTATTAATCTTACATTTCCATGTTCATGTGAAATTCATGGTTCCTAATCCATAAACAAATTCGCATTTTGAGTTGGGAGGCCGGAGAACGGTCGAAGAAAGCGAAGGAAGGTCGAAGGAGAAAGAAGTCAGCAAATCACTTCTTTCCCGAGATGGCTTCTGGCCATCTCGGGGCAGAAGGCTTGCTGCCCCGAGATGCCCACGTGACATCTCAGGCAGCAAGGATGCAAGGCTGCTTCTTGCCCCTCTTGGTCATTTCACATGTCCAATTTTCCATCTCCTTTATATTCTCATTCCCTCTCACATTTCATTCTAAGAAGAAATTTAAACTTGTGTGCAGAAAATTTTCTCTCTACATTTTCTCACCTTCCAAACACCATAACTTCTTCATTTGAACTCCGATTGAGTGATTCAAAGTTTAGAGTGTTTGTATATTCATCCTACATCTTTTCTCTAAAGGTTTGAGTGAGTTTTGGTGTTGTTTTTGGAGTTTAAACACACAAAAACGGGACTGCACCAAAATCAACTAAGGTATTGATTTTCTCTCAAAGTTTTCTTTTAAAACTTGGTCAATTGCCTTAGGTTTTCTTCTTCAACTTATATATGTGTATTGTGAGTGTTTTGATTTGAGTTTTGAACTCTTTTAAATCTAGGTTGAGTTTCAATTGAAATCTTACATGTTGAATTAGGTTTTGATTTTGCCTATGTTTTCACATGTTTGGGATTGTATTGTGCTAGCTTTGATTCTAGGACTATTTGATGATCTTTGATTGATTGATTTTGTGAAAAATAGTTCCTCACATGTATTAGGCTCTCTTGGCTGAATTCTCACATTAATACATGTGCTTATGTTCTTTTGAGCTATTCATGTGTTTTGTTGAATCTATGAATAGAAATATGCTCTAGAACTTTAGCTTAAATCTAAATGACTTTGTCATATGATTTTAGCATGTTTTTGGTTTATGTGATTTAAACTTGATTTTGTGATTAATTGAACATTTCTTGTGATTCAAGTTTAGATCTATGCATGTATCTAGGTTGTGATTAATTTTGAACATACCTTACATGATCTAGATGATTTAAACATGCATGATTGACTAGACTACATGTGATTTGTGCATTCATGCTCA
The DNA here is from genome assembly GCA_032871835.1 of Dipteronia dyeriana. NCBI lineage: Eukaryota > Viridiplantae > Streptophyta > Magnoliopsida > Sapindales > Sapindaceae > Dipteronia > Dipteronia dyeriana. Next base: position 46,041,746 of record CM065302.1, on the reverse strand, counting down.
TGTCTAGTATTTTCCATAGGATGTGTTGATAATAGCATTCTATGTTGCGTGCTTGTTTGCGTTTTGCATTCATGATCACCTAGATGCCTTGTGAGAAGGAAGTCTAGACAATAGGTGTGAGACCTATGTTGTTGAGCAAGTAAGTCTTGGCAAGAGGTGTGAGACCTTGGATTGTCAAGCAAGGAAGTCTTGGCTAGAGTCAGGAGGACTCGGATAGTCGAGCAAGAAGTCTTGCCTAGGGTCGTGAGGATCTGGACAGGTGAGCTAGAAAGTCTTGACTAGAGTCGGGATGACTCGGATAGTTGAGCAAGAAGTCTTGCCTTAGGTCGTGAGTATCTGGTAAGGTGAGCAAGGAAGTCTTGACAAGAGGTGTGAGGCCTCACATTGTTGAGCATTAGGGCGACATCTTCATGAGTAGGATATGAGGGTAGTTTATAGGTGAAGGGGTCACTTGAGAGATTGTACTTGTCTTATCTACTAGTGGATTTTGTTTGCTGGTGGTTGCTAACCCGTGAATGTTTCCTCTTCGGAGGTTTACCACGTTATATCTTGTGTCAACTTCTCTCTATCCCTATCTCTCTAGTATTTGTATTTGTTATTTGAATACTGTGAATAGAACTCTTTATGTAAGTTGACTTATTTTCAATAATATAGATTGTGTATGTGTTACAATTACTTGTTTGTATCACACTTTACTTGTTTTATATATTGATTAAGTGTCTTTAATTAATATATATATTACGATACATGAAAATTAGAGGGAAAATCTTTTGTTTGTTTCTAAGGGAGTCCAAAAAGGTGTCTAACCTATTCACCCCCTCTAGGTTACCCTTAAGCATTTAACCGTGTTTGTATTTTCAGAAAGCTGATGCTGCAGTGGAATTTGTTGAAGATGCTTTAGCAACCCAGTTTGGGGGTGAGTCCCCCCTTACACCACCTGAGTCTCTTACTAAATATGGTGTCAGTAGAGGTCAAGTTCCCAGGGGGTAAAGTCGTTAAGCTCTTGAGGTTACCCTTCAGACTGTTGAGGGTGTCCAGGCTAGTTCAACCATACCTATGGCGCTCTCGACCATTTCTGCTTTTGACCGAACCGTTCCATCAATAACTCTGAACGTTCCAACCTCAGGGTCTCCTCGCTCGAGTGAACTTTTAGTTGACCCCCTTTCCATGCTTTGTTCTATGTCAGTTGATAAGGGATACATTGGTGATGGCTATTGTAGAAGGGCCATGCTAGACCATCTGAGCGGGTTCATATGGTCTTTAATAACATAATCTTTGTAAGTGCCCTCTATATTATTTTCTATTTACCTCCCTTGTGGATTCCTTAGCCCTTACTTTGCTTTCAGGCCGTGGAGGAGTTGACTCGGGCCTTGGCTGATCAGAAGAGGCAGACCGCTGAGATATTTCAGTTAAACTAGGCCCTTACTGAAAAAGAGGATGCACTCAAGTCTTCTTCTGCCAATGCTTCCAAAGTCAAATGATATGAGCAGGAGCTAAAAACCCATGCTGCGACTGAGCTTGCTTTAAAAAAGACAATAGCCAATGTCCAGAATAAGGCTTCTGCATCTGAAACAGCTCTTGATTAGCTCATTTCGAGAAATGCTAAGCTAGAGAGAAGGGTCGCTGAATCTGAGAAGCTGAACGCTCATCTTGAGTCGAGGGTCACTTTGGCTGAAGTGCTGGTGAAAAAGTCCTGGGAGGAGACTCGGTTTGCCCAAGACACCTTTACCTTTACTTAAGAGGATATGTTTATAACCCAACAGGCATCTGGAGAGGTTCAGATGCACTACAAATTCTTGTCAAGAGACTTGGAGCAGCAACAGGTTGGCATGAAAGTTCTTTCTCAGGAAGCTAGGTCAGCCCTCGAGGTTCAAAACATGTATCGTTACAAAAGATCCCCAACTTTTGATGCTGTCATGCTGAGGGAATTTGAGAGCGGGCTGACCACCGCTTGGGCTTTCTTCGGAGTCAGGGAGAGGTCTTCTGATGAGGCTCACCATAAATGGGACTGAGCGATCAAGAAGCATAAGGATGAGTCCCCGGAGGCCATTAGGAACCAATGGATTCCATGGAGAGCTTACTGCTGGTCGATCAGGAATTAGCCTCATCTTATGCATATGGAGCTTCCTTCAGCATCCTCTTTGGTCACTTTCCATGCCAATGATAAGAGTAATTCTTTAACTAAGGGTGCCAATGTTAGTCTATTGCTGAGTGTTAACTATTCTCCTTTTACACTTGATGACCTTGAGGATGCCATCTTCTTGCCGAATTTTTAGGGCACGAGCCAAAATTGTGGGGGTGATGCCCCTTCTAGTGGTTTTGGGCCCGGAGGCCTATCTAATACCCAAAATGTTTAGAAATTTTTTTTTCATCATTTTTGTAATCTCAATCTTGTAACTGCATATTACTTTAATGAAATAAAATTTATTACATTTGTTGTTTCTGAGTATTTTACAACTAACTATTGTCATTTATCAACTCGAATTATGTGAGTTGTGCCATATGTAAGTTAATCATTCCAGTTATGATCACGTCTTCTTCTGCAATCCCTTTAATCCTAATCAGGACGCCTTATCAACCCAAACAAATACTAAGTTTGTCATCCTAACTTTGGCCAAGCAACTCTGGGTGGTAGAGCTTGTAATGGTTCTTACGTGGGGTCGGGGGAATTGCTCAGGTTTACCTATCAGATATTCGATCCCTGACCATCTTTTCATTACTATGTCAGGAAGTGCTCTATGCGACCCATTTACATGGTATCTAGTTTATAGACTCTTGTCTTTAATCTGTCAACTAGGTTATTGGGATGTCTACCAATAGTTGTTGATCAAGATTCGTTGCAACAAGGCATCTTGTATTTTACTAACTTAGTAGGTACTCAGACTGCACCTATTTTTCAAGTAAGAATAATCATCCATTGTTCAACTCATGGCGTATCCCATCAAGGTTTATGTTCTGAAAGTGCCATAACATTGCTTTATTGAACCCAGTTAGTTTCGAGTGTACGCTGCCTTTGCGACATACAATTTCGACCCCCTCACTGGGCCTCTCGGGCTCTCTCACCTGACACCAAACAATTTCTAAGTGCCCCGAGATTACTTTTGAATACGAAAGAAAAGTTTTTGAACACTGTTCTTGACCTTCAAAACTATTCCCTCGAAGGGGTTTTTATTAAATGTTGAAAAGGGAACATAAAATAATCAAGTAACAAGATAAAACTAATTTCTAAAGAAGTAATAGAAAATAAGAAAGACTAAAGGACCTCTAAGGGTAAAACAATTTTAAGTATTGAGCATTTCATGGCCTGGACAACTCACTTCCTTCTGATAAGGCAAGGCGGTACGTCCCGTGTCCTGCCAACCTAACCACCTTGTATGGGCTTTCCCATTTGTCCACTAGGGCTCTTGTATTGGGTGACACCCTTTTTAGAACTAGGTCTCCAAGTTGGAATCTCCTTATTCGAACATGCAAGTTGTAGTATCTAGAGATCATTTACTGGTAGGTTACAGTCCTGATTCTCGACATGTCTCTTCTTTCTTCCAACTCGTTTAGGTTCTGTCTCATCATCTCAATGTTATGCTTGGGGTGGAAAATATACACCCTGGGCGAGTTATGAACGACCTCGCCGGGATTACTGCCTCTGCCCTGAACGCCAATGAATAAAGGGTCTCCTTTGTTAAGGTCCGATTCCCACAAAACCTCGTGTCGCTTGTCTGCCCGACTTCCTTTTTTGGCATTTGTTTCACCTTCAGAGTGTGCTTAATTATCTTGTTCACTGCTTCAATCTGACCATTGTCCTGTAGGTTAGCCGTTGTTGTTTAATAATTCCTTATTCCGAAGTCATGACACATGTTCCAGAAATTATCGCTATCAAATTGGGTTCCATTGTCCGTAATTATCTTGTTTGGGATTCCAAACCGGTAAATAATGTTCTTTTTGATGAAACTCATCGTATTGGCTTCGATTATATGTACATGCACCTCCGTCTCAACCCATTTGGTGAATTAATCTACAACTAGGATTGTGTGCTTCACTCTACCTTTGGTTGCAGCTGGCATTGGGCCGATCATATCTAACCCCAACATAGCAAATGGCCAAGGTGACGACAAGCTGCTTAATTATTCATGAGGCTTCTTTATGTCATTTGCTACCCTTTGACAACCCCCACATTGTTCGGTGACATCCTGAGCATGTTGAAATAGGGTTGGCCAATAGAAGCCTTGTTTGATAGTTTTGTGTGCTAAGCTTCTACCTCCAGAGTGATTTCCACAAACTCCCCCGTGGATGCTTTCTAATATCCGTCTACCTTTCATGGGGCAAACACATCTCTGTAAGGTTTTCGAGAATCCTCTCCTGTATAGCTCCCCCACGACTATTGAATACCTTGTAGCTTTGTACCTAAGGTGTTTTGCTTCAGTTGCTTCTATTGGAAGTGTCCCTTTTTCCAAGTATTCCCTGATCGGGGTCATCCATGTGATTTGACCTCCTTCAACTGCTTCCACTTTTGACACCTCTTCTTGGTCCTAGATGCTCGGTCTTTTTAGGTTAGCAACTGGGATGGTCTTTGACTGCACACCTATGATGGGTGATGCCAATTTTGATAGAGCATCTACTTTTTCATTCCTCTCTCCCTAGAGATCTGGGTGATTTTGTATGTCTTGAATCTCCCTAGTAATGCTTTGGCTATCCCCAAATATACAGCCATGTTGCCATCTTTTGCTTGATATTTTCCAATATTTTGTTCACAACCATCTGTGAGTCGCTGAATATTTCTATCTCATCCGCTCCTAGGGTGTTGCAGACTCTGAATTCTGCTAAAAATGCCTCATATTTTGCAATGTTAATAGCTTTGAAGGCAAAACGCAATGCACATTCTACTTGATCTCCTTCTAGGGTATATATATCTATCTCGGTTCCGCTATCTTGCGTGTCTGCCGACCTATCTACATATAGCTTCCATGCAAATTCAATTTTCTCTTTCAGCATTCTGATTACCTCGCTATTTGGTTTAGTAAATTCTGCGATTAGGTCAGCCACAACTTGCCCCTTTATTGTGGCCCTTGGTATCTATGCTATCTCAATTTCGCTCAACTCCATAGCCCATTTTTTCAGTCTTTCGAACAATTCAGGTTTGGATATAATTTGCTTCAGGGGCAATCTCTGTAGACTTCAATCCTGTGTGTTTGGAAATACGACATTAGCTTCCTAGTTATAGTTACCAAGGCCAGTGTCATTTGCTCCACTGAAGAGTACCTTGTTTTCGCTAGTAATAATGCTTTACTGGTATAATACACTGGTTTATGTACCCCTTCATCCAGCCTAACTAACACTAACCGTGTCGCCACTGGCGTCACTGACAGGTATAAGTAGAGTACTTCTCCTTCAAGGGGTTTGGATAGTACTAGAGCTCTCCCCATATATTCCTTTATCTTTTTGAATGCTTGTTCGCATTCGGTGCTCCATTCTATCCCCTTACCTTTCTTGATTGCTTTGAAAAAGGGAAGGCACTTATCATTTGACTTGCTGATGAATCAGTTCAAAGATGCTAAACACCTCGTTAGTCTCTGAATTTCCTTTAATGTCCTCGGGAACCTCATCTCCTCTAGTGCTTTTATTTTTTTCTGGATTCACTTCTATCCCTCTCTAGTTGACTTGGAAGCGTAAGAATCTCCCCGAGGGAACCCATAAAACGCACTTTTTTGGATTGAGCTTCATGTCGTACTTTCACAGCACTCCAAATGTTTCCCTGAGGTTTACTAAATGCTCTTTCGACGTTATGCTTTTGGTCAGCATATCGTCCACATATACTTCCATATTTCTGCCAATCCGTCGGGCAAACATCTTGTTCACCAATCTATGGTAGGTTGCTCAAGCATTTTTAAGATCAAAGGGCATGACTTTGTATCAATACAAACCCTAGACAGTAGTAAAGAACGTCTTATCTTTGTCAGGTTCAAACATCTGGATCTGGTTATACCCCGAGTATGTATCCATGAAGCTCAATAATTCATGACCGGCTGTCGCATCCACTAACTACTCAATGCAGGGGAAGGGGGAAGTTGTCCTCAGGACACGGTTTGTTGAGGTCCTTGAAATCCACACACATTCTCCATTGGTCGTTCTTCTTTTTGACCAATACTACATTGGCTACCCATTTATGGTATTTTACCTCCCTTATTGATCCTGATGCCAACAGTTTCTCTACTTCTTTTTTGATCGCCTAGCTTCATTCTGGGTTAAATCTTCTCATTTTCTAGGCAACTGGTTTACGGTCGGGGTAAACTGTCAAGCTGTGTGAAATTATTTTCTGGTTAATTCCTGGTATATCCTCATGTTTTCTTATAAAAATATCTTTGCATTCTCTTAACAGTCCAGCCATCTCATTCTCTAGCTACTCTATCAGCCGGGCCTCAAGTCTTACAGTCCTCTTTAGACTGTTGTCATCGATGGCGATCTCTATAGTCGGTTAATCTTCCTGGCTCTTCTCATCTTTTGAAGGCCTGTCCCTTAGGTCCAGGTCGAATCGAGTCAGAGTTTCTACTCTGATTTCCATGTCATCGATCTTCTGGCTTTCACACTCCTCGAGAGTATACACTTGCATTACTCCCGACTCTTCTTTCTCCCTATGTATGGGAAAATACGCTTTTCGTGCCCACTCTTATGAACTTTTCATGACTCCCACTCCTGATTCTGTTGGGATTTTAACCATTAACGCGTACGTGGTGGTCACAACTTTTGTCTTGTTCAAGAAGAGTCAGCCTAACAGAGCATTGTACGACCTATTTTCTACACTCACAACCATAAAACCTAGTAACACTATCTTGGTGCAAGGAGAGCTTCCAATATCTACAGGCAACTTGACCATCCCGAGCGATCTCGCCTCCGCTCTTCCAAAGCCTCTAAACGGACGTTGAGTGGCTGGAGGTCTCTTCTTTGGAGCCCGAGATGGTAAATTACTTCCACAATAAAATGTATGTCAATCTTCCATTGTCAATGAGAACCCTTCATACTTTCCTATGGCCTATACGGACTGATACCGTAATTTCGTCATTAAACCATACTTTTAACGCGTGGGAGTCTGCTTCGGTGAAAACTATAGGGTCCCAACCTTGTTTGAGCTTCTTTTGATCGGGTCATAATATATTTACCTCTAGGTTTCTTTGGCCATCTATGGATTCTCTAACTTCAGACATTCTTTCCCTGCTACTATTCCCGGTGTATGGCCCGCCAAAGATGGTATTGATTGCCCCATTACCTGGATTACTTTTCGGACACCTCTGGCTTTTATCTTACTCATCCATCATGGCATTCTTACCTTTATCATCTCAATTCCCGAGGATCATATCCTTAAGGTGCCCTTATCTAATTAGCTTCTCGATATAATCCCTTAGCTGGTAACACTTAGAAGTTTCTTGATCGTTTTCCTAGTGAAACCTGTAGTATTTAATGGTGTCTCTTCTGGCGAAACTTGGCTGCTTCGGAGGTCTCTTGTACAGATTCTTGTCCTCTATCACATTCAGGATTTCTTCCTGTCCTTAACCAGCAAAGTGTAGTTGATATATTGCCTTTTAAACTACCTAGTACCTTTGTCATCCTTCTTTCGCGCATCTCTACCTTTTCCTCTGCTACCTTTTTACTCCCCTTTGCTACCACTCTTTGGGTTACTGTCTTTTTTCTTCTAACTGCTTTCAGGCCGACCCCCGTGTTTAAGTTCTCCACCATGGGCCAACTGTTCTCCCTTCGCCATGATGTACCCTCTGACATGATCTACCGTGCTTGTTAGGTTTTAGTTTGTGTTGGCATTAATTCCTTATCAAAATGATGTTTATTTGTAATGATTTAATTGTTTAGATTCATGATGATTCAAGCTTCAAAGAAGGATGAACAACAAGTCAAAGCAAGTTCTAAGTCTTCAAAGAGAAAGGATGCAATTTGGTTCTACAAAGGTATACTAAGACCTTATCTTTCTCTTATAAGGCTTAGGCACAAACACACAATTCATACATTTGTGTCCCTGCATCGTTATGCACCATTATAGGCACACACATACAATTCATTCATATGTGTCCCTGCATCCTTGTGCACCATGTATAACACATTCACACACTTGAAGATGAATGCTCATGCATTGGTATGGAAATAACATGTTTTGGAATATGCATGATTGGAAACTATCTCTATGTAGTTTGCATTCTAGTGTGAATTGTGTTTGTGTGTGTATATGTTTGTATAACATGGATATTGAACTTGAATTTAGTCTTAAATCATTCTTGATTGAGTTCCGGTCATTTCGGTTACTCATACTATTGGTTTCAAGTCCTAAGTTAAAAGATACTACACTTTTAACTAATGTTGCATACATTGTCTTCGTATTCGTATATGGAGTCAAATTATTATTTTCTGGGTTGAGTATCTTACATGTCCATGTCCGTGTGAGAGTTGCAGTTTGTAATCCGCAAACAGATTTGAATTCTGAATTCGAAGGCCGGAGAACTATCGAAGAATGCGAGGGAAGCGCGAGGGGATTGCACCATGGCCGAAGGCCATAAAGGTGTGCATGCCCGAGATGGCACGTGGCCATCTCGGCTGCAACACCTTGCTGCCTCGAGATGCCCATGCGCTATGTCGGGGGAGCAACATCAAAGGAGGGCATTTTTGTCTTTTGGCATCTTTCTTTCCCTCCCCTTTATAATCTCTTTCCCTCTCACATTTCATTCTAAGAAGAAATTTAAACTAGTATGCAGAATTTTTCTATCTACATTTTCTCACTTTCCAAACACCATAACTTCTTCATTTGAACTCCGATTTGAGTGATTATAAGTTGAGAGTGGTTGTCTATTCATCCTCCAGCTTTTCTTTGAAGGTTTGAGTGAGTTTTGTTGCTGTTTTTGGAGTCTAAACACACAAAATCGGGACTGCACCTAAATCAACTAAGGTATTGATTTTCTCTCAAAATTTTCTTTTAAAAATTGGTCAATTGCCTTGCGCTTTCTTCTTCACCATATATTTGTTTATTGTGAGTGTTATAATTTGAGTTTTGAACTCTTTCAAAGCTATGTTGAGTTTCAATTGAAGTCATACATGTTGAGTTAGGTTTTGATCTTGCCTATGTTTTCACATGTTTGGGATTGTATTGTGCTAGCTTTGATTCTAGGACTATTTGATGATCTTTGATTGATTAATTTTGTGAAAAATAGTTCCTCACATGTATTAGGCTCTCTTGGCCGAATTCTCACATAATACATGTGCTTATGTTCTTTTGAGCTATTCATGTGTTTTGTTGAATCTATGATTAGGAATATTGTCTAGAACTTTAGCTTAAATCTAATTGACTTTGTCATATGATTTTTGCATGTTTTTGGTTTATGTGATTTAAACTTGATCTTGTGATTAATTGAACATATCTTGTGATTCAAGTTTAGATCTATGCATGTATCTAGGTTGTGATTAATGTTGAACATATCTTACATGATCTAGATTGATTATACATGCATGATTGACTAGACTATATGTGATTTGTGCATTCATGCTTATGTCTAGTATTTTCCATCAGATGTGTTGATCGTAGCATTCTATGTTGTGTGCTTGTTTACGTTTTGCATTCATGATCACCAAGATGCCTTGTAAGTCTTGACAATAGGTGTGAGACCTATGGTGTTGAGCAAGAAGTCTTGGGAAGAGGTGTGAGACCTTGGATTATCGAGCAAGGAAGTCTTGGCTAGAGTCACTCGGATAGTGGAGCAAGAAGTCTTGCCTAGAGTCGTGAGGATCCAGATAGGTGAGCGAGGAAGTCTTGACTGGAGTCGGGAGGACTCGTATAGTTGTGCAAGAAATCTTGCCTTGGGTCGTGAGGATCCAGATAAGGTGAGCGAGAAAGTCTTGACAAGAGGTGTGAGGCCTCAGATTGTTGAGCATTAGGGCAACATCTTCATGAGTAGGATATGAGGGTGGTTTCTAGGTGAAGTGGTCACTTGAGAGATTGTACTTGTCTTATCTATTAGTGAATTTTGTTTGCCGGTGGCTACTAGCCCGTGGATGTTTCCTCTTCGGAGGTTTACCACGTTATATCTTGTGTCAACTTATCTCTATTCTTATCTCTCTAGTATTTGTATTTGTTATTTTAATACTATGGATATAACTTTTTATGTATGCTGAATTCCTTTCTATTATATAGATTGTGTATGTGTTACAATTACTTGTTTGTATCACACTTTACTTGTTTTATATATTGATTAAGTCTCTTTAATTAGTATATATATTGTGGTACAAGCAATCTAGAGAGACAAACTTTTGTTTGTTTCTAAGGGAGTCAAAAAAGGTGTCTAACCTATCCATCCCCCCTCTAGGTTAGCCTTGAGCATTTAACCGTGATTGTATTTTCAATTGGTATCAGAGGAGGACACTAGATTGCACTTAGTTTGAGTCCGGGGTGATACTTTCACAGTTTTTGCAAGACGTTTGAAGTCATGGGTTTACAAGATGATGTAATGGTGGAAGGAGCCTCAAATACTAGGCCACCATTACTTCGTGGCACTAACTATGGGTATCAGAAGTTGAGGATGAAAGCCTACATCCGTTCTGTTGATGAAAGGGCTTGGATGGTAGTGGAAGAAGGTTATAGTCCTCCTACCAAGGTTTTAGAGGATGGAACCATGATACTCAAGCCAATGAGTGAATGGACAACAAATGAGTTTGAGGTTGATAAATGGTACCATCGTGCTATGAATGCCATCTTTGGAGGAGTTGATGGGCATCAATTCTCCTACATTCAAAATCTTGAATCCGCAAAGGAAGCTTGGGATACTCTCCAAGTTACTTATGAAGGAACCTTAGCGGTAAAGAAATCAAGGCTTCAAATGTCGGCATCACAATTTGAACGTTTAAGTATAGGTGAGGAAGAAAAGTTTGAAGACTTCCAATTCCGGCTTCTTAACCTAGCTAACCAATGTCAAGCACTTGGAGTACCTATCTCAAAAGAGCGTTTAAATTGGAAAATCGTTAGGTCTCTTCCTAAGAGATTCAAATCAAAGGTGACGGCCATTGAGGATAGCAAGGATATGGATAGTATGGATAGTATGAATATTGATGAGTTGCTTGGGTCTTTCCAAACTTATGAGATGTGCTTGAAGCCAAAGATTAAGAGTAAGGGAATCGATCTCAATGCTATAGAGGAGGAGAGTGATGATGAAAATGAAGAAATGACACTCTTGGTTAGAAGGTTCAAGAAGTTTCTAAACAAGAATGCCAAGTCTAGAGGCAAGTCTTCTAAGGAAAAAGGAGTCAAGAGAACATCATCTCCAAGAATTGTGTAGAATAGTCAAGCCATGAAAAAGAAAGAGGTTCAATGCTATAATTGTCAAGGTTTTGGTCACTTTGCTAGTGAGTGCACCAAGAAGCCATCTAAGAAAGACAAGAAAGGCAAAGTGTTGGCGGTTACTTGGAGTGATGATAATTCTAGTGAAAATGAGAGCTCTAGTAGTGAGTCTTCAAGTGATGAAGAGTTGGTGGGCAACTTTATAGCTCTAACGGCTTCTCATTCTCCATTAGATGTTGATAGTACAATATCTTTGAATAAGAACCTTGATGCAAATCGTGATGGAAGCTCTAGTTCCATTCCTACTAATCTTGAGTTGTTGAAAAAGATAGAAATGCTTGAAGAAGCTAGATACAATGCTCAAAGAGAAGTAGTTGAGATGATGATTTGATCAAGAAGCAACTAGATGAGTTTGTGGTTGTTACTCGTAGACTTCTTGGTGAGAAAGGTGATATTATAAAGAAGTTTAGAGAACTTGAAATGATAAACCTTGAGAAGGATAATGTGATATCTTCTTTGAAGAAGAGAGAACAAGAATTGATGGAAGAGATAGACACGGCTAAAGAGGCTATCAAGGACTTAGTGAATGATTCGGTTAGTGTGTCTAGTGTTAGGAATCTTGTTAACTCTCATAGTGGTGAAGACGACTTGGTAGTTAAAGAGGAGCTCTTGGAAGCATCACTTCCTACACATTTTGATGAAGTCGTGATTGATAAGAAACCACACAAGAAGAGAAGATCAAAAGCCAAGAAGAAGTTGGCAAACAAGGTAAATTTGCAAACTCCTAGTGAAGCTAGTTCAACTCCAAAAGGTACAATCTCATATTTTATTCCAATTTGCCATTATTGCATCACAATAGGTCACATTAAGCCTAGGTGTTATAAATATATTGAAAAATGCAAATTAGGAAATGAATCTAGGGATAAAGAGACTAAACTTCAACTTGAACATGCTAAGGCCTTGAAATTTGAGAAATATGATAATATTGCTAAGCATGAGAAAACGTCGTGGAGTAGAAAGAATTCTAATCTTGTTCAACTTGACAAAGCTTGTGTTGAAAATTTTAAGGAAGAGTGTGTTATGATATTCTTGTTAATCAAGTCATTGAAGGACTTTACTCTAGATTTAACATTGTTGTCAAAGATGATATTGGAAATGTTTGTGTAGGTACACCCAAGAACAAGTGGTTCAAGGGTGAGTGCTCTTATCACTAAAATAAGAACCACATGTGGGATAGCTTTGAGGCTATATATCAATTATGTTGAGAATTCTTGCTTTCTAGCTTTGAATACTCCATGTATTGATATGAACTTGGTTATCTCACATCATGGTTGTTATGATGGTCAAAATTTGTTGATTAACTTTGAAGAAGTTCTTTTGTTATATGTGTTAATTGAGTTGAGATATTATGCTTTTTATACTCTTGTTGTGAAACATTGTCAACTTGGTGCAATGAGGACATTCAAGGCAAGAGTGCTCATAAAAAGGGCTGAAGTATGATATTTGGTGAATATAATGTGCAAAAAGGTATCTCTATACTCTAATGCATGTTCTCTTAAATATTCATCTTTTGACTCAATTTTTTACATACATCTCATAGCATGTCATATTATAGAATTTTGTATGGCATACATATGGTTCTCATTGACATTTGCTATTTTAGGATCTAATAGTGATATTGTTCACATTGATCTTAACTTTGATGATTGTTTGTGTATGGTATATTGAGTGGCATTACTCTTAAAATATGAGCTTCATATTCTTTGAAAGCTACTCATTAGAGAAGTAATGATCTTGAATAAGTCTCTACTTATTGCTCTTAGATCATGTGCTTATGAGCCATAAAATCTTGGTTTTCAAAAAATTGCACCTTGCTTCCCTTATATGTTTTGCTAGTAGTTTGAGTTTACTAATATGTAAACATTGGATACACCTTGAAGTTTTTATGCTTAAGTACATTTAAAATGACCTATGGTTAGTACCCATTTTGCTTCGGCAATTACACAGAACTCAACGAGCACCTTTATGAAAAGAGCTACATACATTGGTTATGAAAGCTACCCAATTTTGGAAAGAGCTACACCATTGTGATGAGTGAAAGCCGTCATGAAGTGAATTTTGTTTATGTTAAAAAAAAAATGGAAAAATCAAAGAAGCGTTGAAATGAAATCATAAAAAAAAATTCTTTGATTCAAAGCCTAAAAAGAAAAGGAGGAAGGCTTAAAAAGGAGTTTAGTTGAAAATCAAATAAGCTCGGGTTGAAAAACAGAAGTGGGATGACAAGCCACATGCACGCACACGCTCATGTGTTGAACACTATTATCTTAATAGCAAAAAAAATTCCGGATGATAATCGGTTTGACTTTTTATAGAAAAATCTTAAGATGAATATTTATTGAAAATTGTTTGCATGTTGATTATCAAACTACTTCTTGATACATATTTGAAGCATATCTCTCACACACACACTTTGTTTATGAATATGATGATATCTTTGCAATTGTTGAAGAATTATGAGAGAACTTGAAAAATCTTTGTGTATCTCTCTTAGCATATGAAGCTTATTTTGTTGATATTTCTTCAAATTGCTTGAATGTGTGATTGTGTGAACATCTTTGTGAACTCTATGCTATCATTGATTTTAGTTATAGCATTTATCAAGGGGGAGCATTGTATGCTAGACATTGTTCTCTTTTATGATATGTTCACATGCTTCATTTTGTTACATGTTGGCATATTTTGACTTAATGATACTTGTAAGATATTACTCACTATCTTTGTCTTGCATGATGATTCATTCTTAAGTCTTATGTCTTTGTGTTTGTATATTTGTGACTAATATGCTTGTTTTGTCTTTCACTCACTTTTGTTGTATGTATATAGCATCATATTTCACAAGAAAAAATAGGAAGAACTAAGGTTACCGGAACTGGAAATCAATCAAATCCTATTGTGAAAGCCAAGTCTACCTCAAAGGGATCCAAAGCTTCAAGGTCAAAGGATTTAGGGATCTTTGCAACTAAAAAGATATTTCAAGGGAGAGGCATTGACTTAGGCAAATGTAAAGATTCTTATGTTCTTTAATGCATTAAGGATAGAATTTGGGAATCTTGGATAAGCATGCTAGGAATAGTGAATGACACTATTGTTACAGAATTTTATCATGAATATAGAGAGAGTGCCACCTTATTGGATGCTTTGATGGAGATTAGGGGTGTTGTGTTTAGAGTTAACCCGGTAAACATTAACAAGTTTCTGGCTATTTAGTGATATTGATTCAAACTTTCTAGATGTTGATATCATTGAGAATCTTAATATCATGGGTAGAACTCTATGTGACAATGCTTCTTTTGAGTGGAAAGGTAGAGCATATATTAGTCAACATGAGTTAACTAAGGCAAGTGCATTTAGCATCTTTTTATTTGAACACATATTATTGGATCTTCGAATTCAACCGAGTTGAATAAAGACAAGATCAAAATAAATTATGCCTTGGTGACTAATCAACCTACAAACCTTGTGGATTTGCTTAGGTTTTACTTAGACAATGCGGCTTTCTCAACTAGAGGAGATAAGAAGCTTTCATTACCTGGGTTTATAACTTCTTTGTGTTTAGCTCGTGCTGTTCAAAGTAGTGGAGATGATATGTTGGTACAACCTTTGGAAAAGTATAGTGATAAACGTGTGTCATACATGTCATATGGTAAGACATGTGATACTTTTGGACTATTTAGTAGTTCACAAGTTGATTGTCAAGAGACTAGCATAAACATTCTTCCGGATTGGGCTTTACATTTGAAGAAGAAGGTTGATGAGCTTAGTGTTATAGTTGAAAAACAAGATGCTAGAATAAAAGAGTTGGAGGAGTGTATTGCCTCAAGTTCAAGACCATCTCTCAAGCATTATGTTAGGTCAACTACACACACATCTTTCTTTTGTGGATCTAGTAGCTAGTATTTGAGTCTCATGGTATGTTTCTTACCTTTGGCATCATTTCATGTCAAAAAGGGGGAGAAAGAGTTGTTAAGAGTTGCTAGTTACTTAGTTTCCTTTTTATGTTGTTTTTGTGAACTTTTGAACTTTCAATGGCTTGTAATAACTAGTCTTAAGTTTTGGTTAATAATTCTTGTATTTGGCATGTATTGAGGGGGAGATACATGTATTTGTGGACTTAATTGTATATTCTTATCCATATTATATGTCGCCATTTGTTGTTTTTTCTCTTGTATATGCAATGTGCTTTGAGATGATTTGTAGGTTGCTTCAAGAAAAGATTAAGATGAAGTTCAAGAGTTGGTGAAGATTAGTTATAGGAATCTTACTCATTATAATGTGAGGGAGTGATTTTGTGACCTATCTTCATTTTTATATTTGTAGTAAATATATAGGTGTTTTGACATGGAATTTGCCAAAGGGGGAGATTGTTAGGTTTTAGTTTGTGTTGGCATTAATTCCATATCAAAATGATGTTTACTTGTAATGATTTAGTTGTTTAGATTCATGATGATTCAAGCTTCAAAGAAGAAGAAACAACAAGTCAAAACAAGTTCTAAGTCTTCAAGAGAAAGGATGCAATATGATTCTACAAAGGTATACTAAGACCTTATCTTTCTCTTATAAGGCTTAGGCGCACACACATATCATACATTTGTGTCCCTGCATCGTTGTGCACCATTAAAGGCACACACATACAATTCTTTCATATGTGTCCCTGCATCATTGTTCACCATGTATAACACGTTCACACACTTTAAGATGAATGCTCATGCATTGGTATGGAAATAACATGTTTTGGAATATGCATGATTGGAAACTATCTCTATGTAGTTTGCATTCTAGTGTGAATTGTGTTTGTGTGTGTATATGTTCGTATAACATGGATATTGAACTTGGATTTAGTCTTAAATCATTCTTGATTGATTTTCGGTCATTTCGGTTACTCATACTATTGATTTCAAGTTCTAAGTCAAAAGATTCTACACTTTCAACTCATGTTTCATACATTGTCTTCGTCTTCATATATCGAGTCAAATTATTATTTTCTAGGTTGAGTATCTTATATGTCCATGTCTATGTGAGAGTAACGGTTCGTAATCCATAAACAGATTCGAATTCCGAGTTTGGAGGTCGGAGAACGGTCGAAGAACGCGAAGGAAGGTCGAAGGAGAAAGAAGCAAGCAATGTCTTCTTTCCCGAGATGGCGCGTTGCCATCTCGGGAAAGAACTTCTGCCGGCAACTAACAATCAATATCTAAATGCTTATCTAGGAATATCAAGACGGCAACTAACAATCAATATCTAAATGCAAAAACATATAGATTTAGCTAGAGGTTAGCTATCACTGAAAACAAAACTCAACCAACATTAGTTGTCTCAAACATGTTAGAAACAACATTAATCAAGGAGACATGCATTTAATCAACAAATAAATGCTAATTTTAGGCTAATATGTCAGAAGAATGAAACAAGAGATTCGTGGGCATGTAGAAATTACCTAGTCAAAGAAAATAAAAAGACCCATGCTTGGATGATGGTAGGATGATGCTAGATGCTCATGGGGTTTGTCTTTGGTTGAAATAAAAATCAAGTCTCAGAGCTCTCTCCCTCTCTCTCTCTCTTAGAGTCAATTTCTCTCACTAAAGGTATGAATTTCAAAGCTCAAGAGAAATTGGGGAATAAGAAGATGTATTTATATGGGAAAACATGAGCTACTAGTGAAAGACAAAATTATCCTTAATTTTTAATTCGACGGTCAGGTTCGGCGGTTAGGATGACCATCGTTCCAACCGCCGTTTGATCACATCGCATTAGGTGTGATTCTGCAGTCATATTTGGTGGTTAGGCTAACCGCTGATTCATCTGTAGAATGAGGATAGAATCACCAGGTATGATTTGGCGGTCAGAATGACAGTTAGCCAGGCTACCTATTCAACCGTAGCATGAAGACAGAATCTTTATCTTCAAATGGCGGTCCCATTCGACGGTTAGGTTAACCATCAAGTCAACCACCGATTCCCAACAAGGGGAATCCTTACCAGTTGACCAACGAGCTAAAACAAAGCACTCTACCTTGCATGGGTGGACATTTTTGATCAACAATTGGAAAATTAAATGTAGAGAACACATCCACACTTAGAACTAACACCAAGGTGCATGTGTGAGAAATGTAAAGAAGAACACACATATAAAAAATTGAAACACAAATGCAAGATGTGTAAGCCATGCCTGAATGTGTGTGTATGTGTGTGTGTGTGTGTGTGTGTGTGTGTGTGCAATTAGTCTTTTCAAAGAAGGTTAAGCAAGTGATATACCTTTGAAGTGCTCTTGAGCTTGGGGATGCCATCAAAGCTTGATCAGGCAAATCACCAATGTAGTTTGTCAACGAATTGAGCCAATCAAAATATGACAAACTTACAATGGCCACTGAGTGGGTACCTTACTCGTGCATACGTACTACGTTCGTCAGATCTCGCCAAATATGCATTTCAAACCTTTTTAGAGAATCCTATATAATGATTCGTTTGTAAGATCTGTAGGAAAAAATTTAGGTTTTGATAAAAATATAATAACAAAATATATATAGGTTTCAAAACTTTTCCTTTAGAAAATATATTTTCAGAATTGATCTTTTATATACACGTATAAAATAAAAGTTAAAGTATACCTGATTTTTCACTTGAAACTTTGATTTAGATTTCATCACCAAGCCTTCCAAGTTTTGACCTATGATTTGATAAGTTGTGTGTGGTCACGACACGGACGTGGACAAGACTACACGGAGGTTACAGAGAACAAGGAGACAACACCTTGCCCTCTCCTCATATGTTCTACCGACTACCTAGACAAGAACAAAAAAAAAACTTTTTTTTTCTTGTTGCCGCACCCCCCTCTCTCTATGTATTAGGTTTTAGGTTGCTTACTTTTTGTTTTCTTATATGTAACTTTTTATATAAATCGAGATTCTATGGTTTAGTAGTCCAAGTCAAAATAGGATTCTAAATCCTATTTTAATTTATTCTATATCCTATTTTAGTTTGATCATCACTAGGACTTGAACCTGTGATCACTAGGATTAAAGTAATCTATATAATTTTTTTAATCCTTTTGTATTAGTCATGGTTCGAACCTGCAACCTCCTATTAATAATTAAATAATTAATAATTCTCAATTATTATTGTAATTCAATTATTAATCAAATAATCTTATTATTTAATTAGTTCTCTAAATTTATATGTGTCACTTTTTTAACACAATTAATTGGACTATCTAATTAATTTAACCTTGACCCCTGTTATCAATAACCATAAAGGGAAGATAAGGGATCTAATGGACCCACAGTTTTGAGCTCCAATAATACTTAGATATACTAATTAAACTCTTTAAAAAATATTCTATGATTAACATAGGCGTTACTCCACTAAAAACCCGAGGCTGCATTTTTGAAATTGCAGACATATTACACAGACTGAAACCTCAGTGACTATCGATACATTTATTACATATGGTATGATCCTCCATGAGTAGTTCATAATTAGTGCCAGATCATAAAATCCGTTATACCTATCTAATTGTATCTTTTCCTTTATATACCGTTGATTCTCTAATGAACAATTATATCATGTCTTTCATAATTACGAAAGAATGAGAGTGCTCATAATTGTTCAATCCCCGAATCAATCCTTAAGGGGACTGCTCCTTTACTTCTCGCAAGAAAGAGTGGATTCCTCTATTGTGTGTGAACCTTCCCAGCCACAAGCCAAACTGTAACTCCAAGATACGAAGCTATTGATCGAGAATATTACTCTGATCTCACCCATGGTATGTTGAAAGCCACAATCCAATCTGATAGAGTAAGTAAGACACTAATGATTAAGATCACCCATATATATCTATCATGTGTCAATATATATGAATCTCTTCATTTAACAAAATTTGGCAAGAGATTCATATAGATCGTGGCCATATCCTATATGATTTTTGAAATTGCACAAATGCGGTTACATTGCCTTAGGTTAACCTAGAAAGGGAAGGGAGGGGGTGAATAGATTTTAAACCTTTTCCAATCCCTTGAAAACAGACTCTCGTTTGTCCCTCTAGTTAGCTTAGATAACAATATTTAAGATAATTGAACATAATTGAGAAAGCAAAATGAGTTATCAAGATAAGTATTGTCAAACAAGCTTACATGTTGCAGGAGAAAAGGCTATCAAATAAAACTAAAATATACAATACTTGTATTGTCATTAATATTCGATATTTACAAGTATTCTTGCAAAACCTATTACAAACAAATATTTTCAATATACAAGTACAAAAACATTTACAATTTTGATCATTAGAAGTGCTTATTGATCACATATCACATATATCTTGTCTATTAAGAAATCTATTCATTAAACTTACAGAACAAGATATTCACATACACATAAAAACATATGAGAGGGTTAAGAAGAATTGAAACATTGTTTTTTATGTGGTAAACCTCTATAGTGGAACCATTCACGGGTTGAATACAATCATCGGGTACTTTTATTGGAAAGTAGATAAGAAATTCCTCAAAAGTGACCAACACACGACTCACTCTCTATTGAACTCTACATCTACCCAATCCCTATTGGTAGATTGGAAATTCTCAAAAGTAATCAACATATGACTCACTTTCTATTGGAGTCCACTCAGGCCAACACAGTTAAGAAGTTGGAAATTCCACCAGAATGGTCAACAAATGACTCACCTTATCCATGGACTCCATCGCATCTTAACATCTCCGGTCTACAAATAAAAGTCTACTTTCTTTTCAAGGCACCCATGCCTCTAGAAATCCTCCCATACACTACAAAAAAAATACATATTAGTGACGAACTATTTTCGACGGCACTAATTGCCGTCGGTAATGGTACATTTTCCGACGGTCATATTAAAGCCGTCGGAAATGAGTGAAAATAAAATACCATATTTCTGACGACCGAATAACCTTCCAAAATAGTCTTTAAGCTGTCGGAAATATGAAAAAAGTAATACAACATTTCAGACAGCCTATTAGCCGTCGGAAATAGTCCATATTTTTGACGATATTTTCCGTGCCGTCGAAAATAGTCCATATTTCTGACGGTATTTTTTTTGCCATCGGAAATAATGAAAAAAACAATCAATATTACATACGTTTCTTACGGCATAAAGAGTGTTGTTGGAAATGATATAATTAATTCAAATTAATTTTAATGAAAATTACGCTATCGAAAATGTAGTACTATTTTCTACATTATTTGTTATGACATTGTCATGGAAAAAATAATTAATTTATTATTATAATATTAATTAATAAATTACAATGGAATGTATTTGACAATTTATACACTACAAAAAAATGTAACTTGTAGGTCAATATTTTAAATGTATCACTATATGTGTTATTTTTTTTATCACTATTTTTTTAACGAAATCTCTCGGTCACATTTTTCATCAAATATTTTGATTTTTTTTTAAACTATATCATAGATAATGTAAAAAAAAAAAAATTTATGACGATCACTGTAAGAAAATTATACAATAAGGACCAGACTTTAGGGACAAAACATTGGTACTAATAAGAAGTCTACTTTATGTGTACATCTAACTAAATTAAATAAAAATAAAATATAACAAAATTATTAGTAATTACATTCTTGTAATTATTTAGTTATTTATAATTGTGTTTAATGACGCTACTATATCAGATTTTTTGGAAAAAAAAACTCTAATTATATTTTTTCAATATCTATTTGTTTATCATACAAAATAATTATAAATTTGACTGAAATAAGTTTAAATTATTAATTTTTTAGTAAAATATTGATTATAAAAAAATCAACAAGGATATAATATACGTATCTTATTTCAAGATAAAGTAGTAAAATGTAATTTCCTATCATATAAGGGAAATATTTTAATAAAAATGATATTTTAAAAAACAATTTTAATAGTTATATTTAAATATTATACCAAAAATATATTTAATTAGATAGTATTCAAACATATAAATAGATTATATATAAATTGTATGTAAAAGATATCATATATAAAGTTATAATAAAGCGGTAAGAGAAACATTCACTATCTATCCATGAGGTCACGAGTTCGAGCCACATAAAACGCATGGAATTAGCTTGGGTGATGGGGTGCGAATCATTTTTTTTATGATTAAACTTTTTCCAAACTTTTTCCGATGGCCATTTCCCGTCGGAAATAAAGGGTAGCCGTCATAAATACTAGTAATTTTGACCACCTTAATTACTTTTACCGATGTCATTTTTGCTTTTTCCGATCGCCATAGTCGTCAGAAATGATAATTTTTTTTACGGCTCATTGGTAAATGGTTATTTGCGACAAGCGTATTTGTGATGGCTTTAGCTGTTGGAAATGACCTTTTTTTGTAGTGATGCTTGATTGTCCGAGCCACATGCTCCAATCAAGACTCCTTGCTTGGCTATCCAAGGCATCCATGCCTCTAACCAAGACTTCATGCCTTTTACAATGACTTCCTATGTGATGGATGAAAGCATAAATGCAAACAAGCACTCAACATAGAATATGATGATCGAACATATCCAATGGGAACTAGACATAAGCATGAAAGTTCACATCACATGTGTAGTCTAGTTACTATACATGAAAGAAAAACCTAGAGCATGTGAAAGCACTAAAAACAATCAATATCTAGAATCATTCATAAAACTAAAACTTGAATCAAAATATGACCACTTAGCATATATTCAAGACCTTAGTCACATACAAAAAAAATACTAGAAACATGTGAAAAAGTCAATCAAGTTCTCTAGCAAAAACCTAAAGCACATTTCATTCACAACATTCAATTAACCTCAAGAATAGCTCTAAGACAACAATCAAATGTGGTATTCCCTGAGATATTCAATCAAATAAACCTAACACATGTAGAGACTACTTTGACACAAAATCAATCAATTAAATTTAGCACAATACAATCCCAAACATGTGAAAATATAGGCAAAATCAAAACCTAACTACACATGTAGAGATTTCAATCAATATTCAATATAGATTTAATAATGTCTAAAACTCAAATTAAAACATATACAAAACACATACAAGTAGTGAAGAAGAAACCCCAAGGTGATTGATCAAGTTTAGAAACAAAACATAAGATGAAAATCAATACCTTAGTAAAACATGTGCAGTAGCGTTTTTGTGTGTGTAGAGCCACCAAAACAATAATGAAAACTCCTCAAACCTTCTTAGAATTGCTAGAGAAATGATAGATGAACACTCTCAAATTCAAATCACTCAAAATGGAGATCAAACAAAGAAGATATAGTGTTCGGAAGGTCAAAAAATGAAGAGAGAAAATTCGGTACAATTTTTTCAAGTTTCTTCTTCAAATGAAATGTGAGAGGGAAGAGATATTTAAAGGAGAGGAAATTAAAAAGAGCCAAAAGACCAAATTCCCCCCTTGTCTACTACCTCCTCGATATGGCACATGGGCATCTCCGGGGCAGCAAGGCCTTGAGCCCGAGATGGTCACGCCCCATCTTAGGAAGGTGGCCTTTGATGGCCTTTTTGCCATCACACCACTCCCTTGCGCTCATCTCACGTTCTTCGATTGTTCTTTGGCCTCTTATCTTCGAATTTGAATCCGTTTTTGGATTACAAACCAGGACTCTCTCATACACAAGGATTTCTATGAAACTCTGCCCAAAAAATAAAATTTTGACACTATATATGAAGACAAAGACAATGCATGTAACATGACCAGAAAGTTTCGTAACTCTTAACTCGGAACTCGAAATCAAATGTATGAGTAACCGAAATGACCGGAACTCAATATGAAACAATATAAGACCAAATTCAAGTCCAAGGTCCATGTTATACAAACAAATAAACATACAAACACATATCACACAAGAATGCTTATTTGAAAGGCATAGTCCTACAAACATGCATTTTCTAAACTTGTCAATTTCACACCAATGCATGAGCATTCTAAATCAAGTGTGTGAATGTGTTACACAAAATGAGCACAACGATGTAGGGACACATATGGATGCAATGTGTGTGTGTATTCCTAATCCTCATAAGAGAAATAAGGTCTTTTAATATACCTTTGTAGAACCAAAGAAGAACATTTCTCTTGAAGACTTTTGCACTTGCTTGGTAGGTTGCCATATCTTCTTTGAAACTTGAATCATCATCAATTTAAGAGACAACTAACCAATACAAGTGAAACATAGTTTTGACATGGAATAATGTCAACACAAAATTAAAAACCTAACAATCTCCCCCTTTGGCAAATTCCATGTCAAAACCCCTATATAAATATACTAAAACACTTACATAGAAGATTGGTCACTTATGAGTTAGAATGATTTACATGACTCACATACTCCTAGACTAATCTTCAACAAGTCTTGAACTTCTTCTTATTCTTCTCTTGTAACCACCTAAAATCAACTTAAAGTACAATGCATATCCAAGAGAAAATATATATATGGCAACATATAATTTTGGCAAGAAATCAACAAAAAAATTCCAAATAGATCATGTATCTCCCCCTTAATACATGCTATCTCAAAAATATTCTAGCCAAAGTCAACATAATATTACATGCCATAAAGAAAAGTTCAAGTTTCCAGATGAACAAAAAAAACACATATAGATTGAAGGAAACTAAGTAGACTAGCACATATGATACTCCCCATTTTTGACATGAAATGAAGCCAAAAGGATAAGAGAAGAAATGTATCTCATGACCATGCCACTAGCCACTTGTTTCATCAAAGAACTTTGTGCTATTGGTTGAACTCACGTAATGCTTAAGAGATGGTCTTCTGCATGTAAAAATACTAGCCTCCAACTCTTGAATCCTTGCATCTTGTTGAGCCAAATTTGCTTCAATCTTCAATTTGACTCCTCAACCTCATTCTTCAATTGTGTTGCCTAATCCGGAAGAGAGTTGGTAAGTCAATTTTGTTGCCAAATCCTGAAAAGAGTTTGTGCTTATCACATGGCTTGCCTATTGATTTCCACTAAAAAGCCCTAATGTATCACAAGCCTTTCCCTTGTTTTTTGTATGACATAAATGTCACCCTTTTGTCACTAAAATTTTTAAGGGAGGTAATATCACATCTTCTTCTAGTGATTTAACTCCATTAGCCAAGCACAAATGAGTTATAAACCCATGTAGTGCTAACTTTTTGTCCAACCTAGTTGTGAAAGGTGCACTGTCTAAGTATGTCATAAGAATTTTCTCAAGGTTTATAGGTTTATTTGTCACTAAGGCATGTACAATCTTGATTTTCTCTTTATTAAGCTCTGTAGTATTTGAAGATCCTACAAGATTAGTACATGTAAAGAGATGCCAAAAAGCACTCACCTTAATTAACTCACTTTGACTAATATAGGCTCTATTATTCCATTCAAAAGACATGTCATCACATAGAGTTTGACCCATGATATTAAGATTTTCTTTCACATTCACATCTAGAAAGTCTGACTCAATATCATTAGGCAATCCAAGAAACTTATTAATAATCTCTAAATTTACTCTAAGGACAACACCTCTTATGTCTATTAATGCATCTAGGTAGGTAGCACGCTCTTTATCTCCATGATAGAATTCTCTCACAATAGTATCATTAACCATACTAAGCATGCTTACCCATGATTCCTAATTTCTCTCAATCAAGCATCTATGAACATAAGAACCTCCACATTTGGTCAAGTCAATACATCTCTCTTGAACTAGCTTCTTAGTTCCCATAACACCTAAATGTTTCACCTTAGAGTTTTTGGATCCCTTGGAGGATAACCTGGACTTGTCAATGGGCTTAGAAGAATTTTCACCACTGGTTGCTTTAGTTCTTCCAATGACCTAGTGTATACAAACACTATACAAAAATTGAATGGAATAATACAATCAAAGCAAGTTAGTCACATAAAAATATACATATAAAACATATGATAAGATAATGAATCATCACGCAAGATAAAAACAACAAGCAACATCTCACAAGATCCATTATATCAAGAATGTCAACATATAACAAGATGAACATGTGAACATATCATAAAAGAGAACAAAGTTTAGCTTACTATGCTCCCCCTTGATAAATGTTCTATCTAAGATCAAGATAGAATAATTTTCAAAATGGTATTCACACACTCAAGCAATATTTAAAAAAATCAAACAAAATAAGCTCCATAAACTATGAGAGATTCACCAAGATTTTAAATTTCTCTCATAATTTATCTAAAATTGCTAGAGAATCAAATACTTATAAGCAAAAAGTGTGTGTGTGATTTTGCTTCAAATATATGAAGAAGAGTAACTTGATAATCAACATGTAAATCACTTCCACATCTATTCATCTTAATCTTTTTCATAAAAGGTCAAACCGATTATCATCCGGAATTCTTGCTTATAAGAGAATAGAACTCAATATTTAAGCGGGTTTGTGCATGTAGCTTGTCATCCCATTTATGTTTTTCAACCTGAGCATCTTTTGATTTTCAACTTAACTTCTTTAAGCCTTTTTTTCTCTATAGGCTTTGAATCAAAGATTTTTTTATTGATTCTTTTCAACATTTCTTTGATTTTTTTTTGTTACCACATAAACATATCGATGGCTTCCACTCATCATAATGGTGTAGCCCTTTCCTACATTGGGCGGCTTCACAACTACTATGTGTAGCCCTTTTCATGAAGATGCTCATTGAGTTTTTTGTAGTTACCGAAGCAAAATGGATACGAACCATAGGTCATCTAAAATATACTAGTCAAAAGACTTCAAGGTGCATCCATAACCTATATATTAGCAAACTCAACTTACTCAACAAGACTTATAAGAAAAGCAAATTATATTTTTGAAAACCAAGTTTTATGGCTTACAAGCACATGATCTAAGAGCAATATAAAAAGATTTACTCAAGATCATTACTCCTCAAGAGAGTAGCTTTCATGGAATATGAAGCTCATATTTTCAAAATATGCCACTCAACATTCAAACATATATTTCACAAATCATGATTAAGATCAGTGTGAACAATATCACTAAAAGATCTTAAAAGAGCAAATGCCAAAGAGACCCATAAGAATGATATACTAGCTTTCTAATGTGACATGCTACATGATGTGATACAGACACAGAGTCAAAAGATGAAAACTAGAAAGCAAGCTTTATGGTATAAGAGTACCTTAACAAGCTTTTTCATCCAACGTAAAGGCTTCACCCTTTTTATGAGCTCTCTTGGCTTGTTTGTCTCCTTGATAACAAGTTATTGATGTGTCTTCCAAAGAGAATAAAGACCAAACACTTCAACTCAAACACATAAAAATGACTTTCTCTAAAAGTCTTCACATAAACAACACCATATAGACTCCATTTAAGCAACTTCTCTAAAGTTAACCAATATATTTCAGCTATCATAGCAAATCTTGTGAAATAGCTAAGTTCATGTCAAGTTATAATAAACCAAAGAAAGTGAGCAAAAGTTTCACAACATGACACTAACCTTAAAGTGATTCACATGTGCAACTTACTCTAATGGTAAGAGCACTCAACCTTGAACCTCTTGTTCTTGGGTGAACCTACACAAACATCATCAACATCTTCCTTGAGAACAATATTAAAACAAGAGTAAAGTCTTTCAATGGCTTGATCTACAATTATATCATTAATACTCTTCCTTTCTAGTTTAGTATCACATGCTTTGTCAAGATTAATAAGGTTTGCTTTCTTCTTAGTCCAAACATACTTACCATCATTTGGAACCATATCATGCTTTTCAAATTCTAAAGCCTTAGCATGCTTGAGTTGAAGTTCCATCTCATTATCTCTTGCATTCCCTAATTTGCAATGTTCAATATATTTAAAGCACTTGGGTCTAATATGAGCTATGACAAATGGAAATAAAAGGTGAGATTGTATCTTTCGGAGTAGAAGTAGCAATAGTAGGAGTTTATTGAGATACCTTGTCCTTTGACTTCTTCTAAGCCTTAGATATTTTCTTATAAAGAGGTTTCTTGTCAACTTCAACTCTCTCCTCACTTGTACGAAGTGATGCTTCTATAAGCTTCTTCTTAACTATCAAGCCACTTGTACTTAAGAATTAGCAAGATTCTTCACTTTTGATATATCTATCGATCCATTGACTAAATCCTTAATAGTCTCCTTAGCGATGTTGAATTCCTTAATATATTCTTGCTCCTTCTCCTTCAAAGCAGAAATGATCTTTTCTTTCTTAAGGACTATCTTTTCAATTACTTTAAGCTTCTTTAGGATTTCATCCTTTTCACCTAGAAGCCTTTGAGTAACTCTCACAACCTCATCTACTTGCAAAGTGATCAAATCTTCATTCTTTTCAACCTCACTTAAGACTTGTCTTTTCTCTTTCTCAAGACTCTTCACTTTAGTCAATAGCTCAAGATAGGTTTGTTAGGTTTTAGTTTGTGTTGGCATTAATTCCATATCAAAATGATGTTTACTTGTAATGATTTAGTTGTTTAGATTCATGATGATTCAAGCTTTAAAGAAGGATAAACAACAAGTCAAAGCAAGTTCTAAGTCTTCAAAGAGAAAGGATGCAATTTGGTTCTACAAAGGTATACTAAGACCTTATCTTTCTCTTACAAGGCTTAGCACACATGCACAATTCATTAATATGTGTCCCTGCAAGTTCTAAGTCTTCAAAGAGAAAGGATGCAATTTGGTTCTACAAAGGTATATTAAGATCTTATCTTTCTCTTACAAGGCTTAGGCACACACACATAATTCATTCATATGTGTCCCTGTATCGTTGTGCACCATTATAGGCATACACATACAATTCATTCATATATGTACCTGCATCGTTGTGCATCATGTATAACACATTCACACACTTGAAGATGAATTCTCATGCATTAGTATGGAAATAACATGTTTTGGATAATGCATGATTGAAGACTATCTCTATGTAGTTTGCATTCTAGTGTGAACTGTGTTTGTGTATGCATATATTTGTATAACATGGATATTGAAATTGAATTTAGTCTTAAATCATTCTTGATTGAGTTCCAATCATTTCGGTTACTCATACTATTGATTTCAAGTTCTTAGTCAAAAGATACTACACTTTCAACTCATGTTGTATACATTGTCTTCGTATTCATATATCGAGTCGAATTATTATTTTCTGGGTTGAGTATCTTATATGCCCATATCCGTGTGAGAGTTACAGTTTGTAATCCGTAAACGAATTAGAATTCTGAGTTTAGAGGCCGGAGAACGGAGAACGGTCGAAGAACGGGAGGGAAGCGAAAGGGGATTGTACCATGGCCGAAGGCCATGAAGTGGTGCATGCCCGAGATGGCACGTGGCCATCTTGGCTGTAACACTTTGCTACCCCGAGATGCCCATGCACCATCTCAGTGAAGTAATATCAAAGAGGGTCATTTTTGTCTTTTGGTTTCTTTATTTTCCTCTCCTTTATATTCTCTTTCCCTCTCACATTCATTCTAAGAAGAAATTCAAACTTGTGTGCATAAATTTGCTCTCTACATTTTCTCACCTTCCAAACACCATAACTTCTTCATTTGAACTCTGATTTGAGTGATTCATAGTGAGAGTGTTTGTCTATTCATCCTCCGTCTTTTTCTCTGGAGGTTAGAGTGAGTTTTGTTGCTGTTTTTGGAGTCTAAACACACAAAAACGGGACTGCACCTAAATCAACTAAGGTATTGATTTTCTCTCAAAGTTTTCTTTTAAAACTTGGTCAATTGCCTTGGGTTTTCTTCTTCAACTTATATATGTGTATTGTGAGTGTTCTGTTTTGAGTTTTGAACTATTTTAAAGCTAGGTTGAGTTTCAATTGAAATCATACATGTTGAGTTAGGTTTTGATTTTGCCTATGTTTTCATATGTTTGGGATTGTATTGTGCTAGCTTTGATTGTAGGACTATTTGATGATCTTTGATTGATTGATTTTGTGAAAAATAGTTCCTCACATGTATTAGGCTCTCTTGGCTGAATTCTCACATAATACATGTGCTTATGTTCTTTTGAGTTATTCATGTGTTTTGTTGAATCTATGAATAGGAATATGCTCTAGAACTTTAGCTTAAATCTAATTGACTTTTTCATATGATTTTATCATGTTTTTGGTTTGTGTGATTTACACTTGTTCTTGTGATTTATTGAACATATCTTGTGATTCAAGTTTAGATCTATGCATGTATTTAGGTTGTGATTAATATTGAACATATCTTACGTGATCTAGATTGATTATACATGCATGATTGACTAGACTACATTTGATTTGTGCATTCATGCTTATGTCTTGTATTTACCATAGGATATGTTGATCATAGCATTCTATGTTGTGTGCTTATTTGTGTTTTGCATTCATGATCACCTAGATGCCTTGTGAGAAGGAAGTCTTGACAATAGGTGTGAGACCTATGTTGTTGAGCAAGAAGTCTTGGCAAGAGGTGTGAGACCTTGGATTGTCAAGCAAGGAAGTCTTGGCTAGAGTCGGGAGGACTCGGATAGTCTAGCAAGAAGTCTTGCCTAGGGTCGTGAGGATCCGGATAGGTGAGCTAGGAAGTCTTGACTAGAGTCGGGAGGACTCGGATAGTTGAGCAAGAAGTCTTGCCTTGGGTCGTGAGGATCCGATAAGGTAAGCGAGGAAGTCTTGACAAGATGTGTGAGGCCTCAGATTGTTGAGCATGAGGGTGACATCTTCATGATTAGGATAGGAGGGTAGTTTCTAGGTGAAGGGGTCAGTTGAGAGATTGTACTTGTCTTATCTACTAGTGGATTTTGTTTTCCGGTGGCTGCTAGCCCATGGATGTTTCCTATTCTGAGGTTTACCATGTTATATCTTGTGTCAACTTCTCTCTATCTCTATCTCTCTAGTATTTGTATTTGTTATTTGAATACTATGGATAGAACTCTTTATGTAATTTGACTTCCTTTCTATAATATTGATTGTGTATGTGTTACAATTACTTGTTTGTATCACACTTTACTTGTTTTATATATTGATTAAGTGTCTTTAATTAATATATATATTGTGATACAAGCAATCTAGAGGGACAAACTTTTGTTTGTTTCTAAGGGAATCGAAAAAGGTGTCTAACCTATTCACCCCCTCCCCCCATCTAGGTTATTCTTGAGCATTTAACCGTGTTTGTATTTTTCAAGGTTGGCTTAGAACTAGAGCACTATTGCTGATTTGAATCAACAACCTTGTTCAAAGATATTTACCAACTTTCCTCTAGCATGTTGTGAGAGGCCGTGAAAGCAACAAAGTTGCTAACCAACTCTTCTTCATTTGAAGTCTCTTCATTAGAGCCCTCATCCGCACTAGAGTCACCATCACTCTATGTGTCCGCCATAGCCTTACCCTTCTTGTCCTTATTTGTCTTCTCACTTGGACACTCTGAAGAGTAATGACCAAACTTCTTTCACTTAAAGCATTTAACTTTGTGATTGCTCTTGGCTTGACCACTCTTCTCTTTCTTTGAAGATGATGATTTCTTGACTTCCTAACCAATAATGCCATCTCCTCATCATCATCATCTTCACTAGCCTCATTGATGACTTTGAGAGCTACTCCCTTACTCTTAGATTTAGGTTTTAAGCTTGCCTCATAGGTTTGATGAGATCCTAGCAATTCGTCGACATTCATGCTATCAACATCTTTACTCTCTTCAATAGGTATCACTTTAGCTTTGAACCGTTTAGGCAAAGACTTTAAGATCTTCCAATTGGTTCTCTCTCCGGAGATTGTTACACCAAGTGATTGGCATTGATTAGCAATGTTTAAAAGCTTAAATTGGAAGTCATCAAATGTTTCCTCCTCATTCAGTTACAACATTTCAAACTGAGATGTAAGCACTTGAAGCCGAGATTTTCTTACTGCCTTTGTTCCCTCATTGGTCACTTGAAGCACATCCCAAGCTTCTTTGGCGGTCTCTAAGTTTTGGATATAGGGAAATTGCCTACTATCCACTCCTCCAAAGATGGCGTTCATGGCTTTATGATACCATTTAGCCGACTCAAAGTCATTTATATTCCATTCACCTCTTGGTTTTGGAACAAAAGATCCAACTTCAAGCGATTTGTTAGGAGGATGGTAACCTTCCTCAACCGACATCCACGCCCGTTCATCTATAGAAAGGATGTAAGCTTTCATCCTCAACTTCCAAAACCTGTAATTATACCTTTTGAGAAGTAGAGGTCTAGAGTTTGATGCTCCTTCAGACATCGTCTCCTCATGTAGACCCATTGCTTTAAAAATCGAACAATCAACCGAGTTTGTAGCCTAGATCTCACTAACTTTCGTCTAGTGACCTGCTCTGATACCAAATGAAATTGCATAAACACAGTTAAATTGCCTTAGGCTAACCTAGAAGGAGTGGTGAATAGGATTTTAGCCTTTTTCAATCCCTTGAAAACAAACTCTCGTTTTTCCCTCTAGTTAGCTTAGATAACAATACTTAAGATAATTGAACATACTTGAGAAAGCCAAATATGTTATCAAGATAAGTATTGTCAAACAAGCTTACATGTTTCAAAAGAAAAGACTATCAAATAAAACTAAAATATACATTACTTATATTCTCATTATTATTCGATATGTACAAGTATTCTTGCAAAAACTATTACAAACAAATATGTTCAATATACAAGTACAAAAACATTTACATTTTTGATCATTAGAAGTGCTTATTGATCACATATCACCAATATCTTGTCTATTAAGAAATCTATTCATTAAACTTGTAGAACAAGATATACACATTCACATACAAACATATGAGAGGGTTAAGAAGAATTGACACATTATTTTTTACGTGGTAAAACCTCCATAGAGGAAACATACATGGGTTGAATACAACCATCGGGTACGTTTATTAGAAAGTAGATAAGAAATTCCTCAAAAGTGACCAAAACATGACTCTCTTTCTAATGGACTCTACATCTATCCAATCCCTATTGGTAGATTGGAAATTTCTCAAAAGTGATCAATAAATGACTCACTTTCTATTGGAGTCCACTCAGATCAACACCGTTAAGAAATTGGAAATTCCATTACAATGGTCAACAAATGACTCACTCTATCCATAGACTCCTCGTATCTTAACATCTCGGATCTACCAATAAAAGTCTTACTTCTATCCAAGGCACCCATGCCTCTAGAAAGTCTCCCATGCTTGATTGTCCGAGCCACATGCTCCAAAGATTCCTTGATTGGCTATCCAAGGCATTCATGCCTCTAACCAACACTTCATGCCTTTTACATGGACTTCCTATGTGATCAGTGAATGCATAAATGTAAGCAAGCACTCAATATAGAATATGATGATCAAACATATCCTATGGGAACTAGACATAAGCATGAAAGTTCACATCACATGTGTAGTCTAGTTTTTGTACATGAATGATAAACATAGAGCATGTGAAACCACTAAAAACAATCAATATCTAGAATCATTCATAAAACTAAAACTTGAATCAAAATATGATCACTTAGCACATATTCAATATTTTAGTCACATACATAAAAAAATGCTAGAAACTTGAGAAAAAGTCGATCAAGTTCTCTAGCAAAAACCTAGAGAATATTTCATTCACAATATTCAATTAACCTTAAGAATAGCTCTAAGATAACAATCAAATGTGTTATTCCTTAAGATATTCAATGAAATAAACCTAACATATATAGAGAATATTTTGACACAAAATAGTCCTAGATAGGAAGCTAGCACAATACAATCTCAAACAAGTGAAAATATAGGCAAAATCAAAAACTCAACATGTAGAGATTTCAATCAATATTCAATCTAGATTCAATAGAGTCTAAAAATCTAATAAAAACATAAACAAAACACATACAAGTAGTGAAGAAGAAAACCCAAGGTGATTGATCAAGTTTACAAACAAAACTTAAGATGAAATCAATACCTTAGTAAAACTTGTACAGTCTCGTTTTTGTGTGTGTAGCCACCAAACACAGCAATGAAAACTCCTCAAAAGTTCTTAGAGTAGAGAAGTGATAGATGAACACTCTCAAATTTGAATCACTCAAAATGAAGATCAAACAAAGAAGATAAAGAGTTTGGAAGGTGAGAAAATATAGAGAGAAAATTCTGCACAGATTTTCCAAGTTTCTTCTTCAAATGAAAATGTGAGAGGGAAGAGATATTTAAAGGAAAAGGAATTCAAAAGAGCCAAAAGAATAAATTGCCCCCTTGCCTACTGCCTCCTTGAGATGGCTTGTAGGCATCTCGGGGGCAGTAAGGCCTTGAGCCTGAGATGGCCATGCACCATCTCGTGAAGGTGGCCTTTGATTGCCTTTTGCCATCACACCACTCTCTTATTCTCCTCTCGCATTCTTCGACCGTTCTCCATCCTTCAAACTCTGAATTCAAATCCATTTTTGGATTACAAACCAAAACTCTTGCATGCACATGGACGCCTATGAAACTCTACCCAGAAAATAAGAATTTGACTCGATATACGAAGACAAAGACAGTGCATGCAACATGACCAGAAAGTTTCATAACTCTTGACTCGAAACTCGAAATCAAATGTATGAGTAATCGAAATGAATAGAACTCGATAAGGAATAATATAAGACCAAATTCAAGTCCAAGGTCTATTTTATACAAACAAAAAAATATACAAACATATATCACACAAGAATTCTTATTTTAAAGACATAGTCCTACAAACATGCATTTTTCTAAACTTGTCAATTTCACACCAATGCATGAGCATTCTAAATTAAGTGCGTGAATGTGTTATATAAAATGAGCACAATGATGTAGGGATATATATGGGTGCAATGTGTGTGTGTGTACCTAAGACTTGTAAAAGAAATGACATCTTTTAATATACCTTTTTAGAACCAATGAAGCATATTTCTCTTGAAGACTTTTGCACTTGCTTGATAGGTTGCTACATCTTCTTTGAAGCTTAACTCATCATCAATTCAAGAGACAACTAACCAATACAAGTGAAACATAGTTTTGATATGGAATAATGCCAACACAAATCCAAAAACTTTACAATTTCATCATATAAGGATCATTCATTCCTACGTCAGTACATGAGTAGTCTAAGATAAGACCACCGTCAATTACGGAATGGACCACTGCATTAGTTTAACCACAAATAAAGTACTCAGTTTTATTTTCTCCTTACGGACTCTTTAGATTGCATGCCTCAAACTGAATCCTTTCGTATATGACACTTATATACTTAACTTGAGAATACATCCTGTAATCTTGGATGTTTTGCAAACATGATTTAAGCATACGAATTTTAATAAATCAATATTTATAGAGTGAAAAACTTTCTTCTTTTATTCATGTTTTTGTAACATTTACATATTACAAGCTTAAGGGCATAAATATCAACAATCTCCTATCTACACTATAGCGGGTGGGACATCTCTCATAATCCTAGACCCTTCAGGTGACCTTCAAACATTTTAGTCATTATGGTCTTTGTAAATGGATCAGCCAGGTTGTCCTACAAACGCAATCTTGGTCACGGTTACGTCTTCTCTCTACACCATCTCTCTGATGAGAAGATATTTCCTCTTTATATGCTTTCCTCTTTTGTGGCTTCTTGGTTTAAAATTAGACACAACACCACTATTGTCACAATAAAGCGTAATACAACCTCCTTAGCTAATTCACAAGCTGCTACATATTCAGCCTCCATAGTAGAATGAGCAATACAAGATTGCTTGACACTTTTCCACACTATGGCTTCACCACCAAGGGTGAATACTGACCCTGATGTGGATTTCCTAGAATTCTTATATGCCTGAAAGTCAAAATCTGTATATCCTAACGGGATCAAATCATGTTCTAACTATACAAACATATGTTTCTCATCCGAACATACTTGAGTATAACCTTCACAGCAACCCATTGATCCAATCCTGTGTTGAACTAGAATCTGCTAGCTACTCCCACTGCAAAGCAGATGTCAGGTCTTGTGCATAACATAACATACATGGGATTGTGCACTACTGGCCATATAAGTAAACTGTCTCATATCTTTAATTTCTTGAGGTTTCTTAGGACACTGTTCCTTAGACAAGTGAACTCCATGTCTAGAAGGTAAATTACATTTCTTGGATTTCTCCATCGAGAATCATACAATTATCTTGTCGATATACAATGGCTAATGCAATGCTAACAGTTTGTTCTTGTGATCCCTTATTAATTGGATCCCTAGAACATAACTTGTCTCTCCCAAATTTTTCATTTGGAATTGGTTAGCGAGCCATCCTTTTACTTATGCTAATATTTATACGTCATTCCCAGTGAGTAGGATATCATCAACGTAAAGGACCAGGAAAACTACTTTCTTGTCAACGATCCGCTTGTAGGCATAAGGTTCATCAACGTTCTCCTTTTCGCAACACCATTTTGTTGTGGTGTTCCAGGGGCAGTGATTTGGGATACAATGCCATGCTCAACCAAGTAGTCCTCAAACTCTTGGTCAAGATACTCATCTCCACGATTCGAACGTAAAGGTTTGATTGTTTTGCTTAATTGGTTCTCAACTTCAGCTTATAATTCTTTGAACTTTTTTAAAATTTTCGACTTACGTTGCATTAGGAAAACATATCCCTACCTAGAGTAATCATCAATGAAGGTGACATAAAACTCATAACCATCCCTAGCTCTAACATTCATAGGTCCGCATATGTCTGAATGTATAAGCTCTAGTGGTTGTGTAGCTCTATTCCCTTTTCTAGTAAAAGGCTTCATGGTCATTTTACAATCTAAAAAAGACTTATAGAAAGGTAAGTGCCGATCTTTAACTGACTTAAAAGTCCGCCTTTTATTAGTCTATCAATCCTGTCAATGTTGATGTGACCGAGTTTTAAATGTCATAGATACGTTTCATTATCTAGAGAAACATTTTGTTTCTTTGTTTTAGATTTTTCAACTTTAGACAATTCAGTATTAAGCAGTGATGTATGAATTGGTTGCCTTAAAACATACAAGTTTCTTTTAATCAAACCAGAACAAATATCCAAACCGTTTCAAAAAACAATAAATAATTTAGTTTTAAAAGAAATTCAATATAATTGTTCCAATAATCTGGATGTAGAAATCAAATTTCTTGAAAATCCAGGAATGTAATAAACATTTTTCAAAGAAAGAAAACAACTACAAAATTGAAGTCTGGCGTCTCCCACTGCTCGTGCTAAAATGACATCCCTGTAATAAAATCAAGTTAAAATCATTTATATACCTTATTTCATCATAAAAATAAATATTCTACTTAAATATTGATTTGATATACAAAATATTTTAAAAATATTTATATTGTTCTTATGGAATTGTTTTTCTATTTTAGTCATTATAACTAATCACACTACTTCTGTAATAAAATTACCAAACATATGTATACTGGTTTTAAGCTACATAGTAGTTTTAAAAGTACAATTAACCAATTATCTACTGATTAACTTCACATATGATTATTTTTTCAGTATAGCTAATAAATATTATTTGAAAATGTTTTAATTACACTAAGGGGTCATTTTTTTTTGTCTGAAAACTGAACAGTCCTGAATTTTCTAAAAACTGAATAGAGGTTGAAATCTGAGCTTCAATGACATGTTTGTTTTTTTATTCCTCACATCTGAATGTATTGTCAACATGTTTATTTTTTAAAAGTAAAATTGTCTGAAAATAAGTATTTTTACATTTATACCCATGTTAAACAATTGTAAATATAATATGGAATAAAAACAATCAAAAAATAATTATTATATATGAACACATAAGATCATGTTTACTTCTTAGATTACAAACAAATTTCACTTTTACTAAGAAAAGAAAAAGGTTTTTGTTTCAAAAAATATAAGAAGCAACAGGAAAACTAACACAACACACTCTAAAAAATAATATATAAATACATCACCCTAAAATCATAAAATATTATTGATATTAAATGCCAATATGATAAGTTATTAGGGTTTTTTTTATTTTTAAAACTATTTAAAATAAGCAATATTTTAAACTAAAGATTTCTACATCATATATAATTATGATGAAATCATAAATATAATGCAATTAAGTGAAAAGTTAGGAGTTCTTACTTTTTATTTTAAACTGTTTTTTGATATTTTTAAGTTGTTTGACCATTTAAAAAAACAAAACAAAACAATATAATAATTATAATTTAGATTCATTAAATTTCAAGTGGAAAAAATAAAGGATCCCTAACTATTCTTTTGAACCATTTGTTATTGGTTGACCACAATAGGCTAATGTTGGTTAAGGGGAAATGACAATTTTTTCCCGTGAAATAATTATATAAAATATTTTAATTGAGGGGAAATTATACAAACACCCCTAATATTAGACTTAATTACATTCAGATTTTGCTCAAAATTGAACATATATTCCTTACCATCAGTTGACTTTCGTCAAATGTGGATCTTGTGAAATAGAGCATTGTGGACCCAGCGCTCAACATTGTGAAATAGTACATGTTGGAAATCATCTTTTGTATGATTGGGAGCTTCAAATCTTAGATTTTTAGTTTGGTCTTCACATATTGACTTAAACGCTCACGATTGTCTCTAGATCGAAACTAGGGGTCTTAATTGAACGGTAAGCAATCTTGTTTACGGATGGTATTTTTCCCCAAATCGTCTCCATTTGAGGGAAACAAAACCATCCCCAAATGAGTATGGGATAAGTACCCATTTACCTTTTTTTTTAAATTATCATTCATTTTCCCAATTTTCTTAATTTTAATCTAGGTACAAATACTTATTTGAAATTTTATTGGAATTTTTTTTTTGCATGATATAAACATTAGATATTTATTTATTGTTTTAATTTAATTTTTAATGTGTAAATTTTATTTGAATAAATTTTAGTAATTATTGTTTAGTTAAACAAAATTAAATGAAAGAAACTAGAAAAAATTGGAAAAATTGAGAGTTGGTGGAAATAGGAAAAAGAGGGGAAAGCGGGAGGATGGTGATACGTCTCCCCAAACACCCATATCTCCATTTTCCCGGATTATCATCCCTAATCTTATTAGGTATTATGCCCCATCTCAATGGTCTTGTGATCTTGTCAATGATGAAGGTTGACCACATTTTTGTCATGAAATAAGTGAAATACCATTGATTTATTATTTTATCTTTAATTTTATTATTTAGAAATTAATATTAGAAAAAGATATTAAATTATCATATCGTGTTAAAATTTGTCCCACTTAAACAAGACCCGTTAATTGATTCAAATATTAAACCCATAACCATTTGTCAATTTAATGGGTAACCCAACCCAAACAGATTACGATATAAAATTAATATTTAGACTTAATGCGTGTATTGTATTGCATATATTAAAATTCAGCAGGTGAAAGGCAAATTTCTCATCTTACAAATATCATTATTTTGTACAGAATAAGTTTACTTTTTTCAAATTTTGGTATCCAAATGATTTGGTATCACTATATTCATTCATTTAAATCATGCAAATCTAATTCAATGTAAATGAAATTACAACACAATTTTCTTATAAAACTAACAATAATTATTTAAAAAATGTTATTTCCAATATTAATTAAAGGTTATAAATAAATCTTTATATAATGAATTGTAACAAATTAATTATTTTTCAAAAGTGAATCCGAAATCGACCCATTATATAATGAGTTGTAATGGGTTCACACATTAACAACAACACAATTCGTTAAAGTTAGACTTACCAGTATATTTTGTTCGAAATGGTTTGAATCATGTTAATACGTTGTATGAAGTCTTATCGAATCTAACTCGATAGATGGATTCATGGAGTCATTGCACAAATGGAGGCGTGCTCCATCTTAGTAATGGAGGAGCTTCTATCTGATGGATCACCTTTCATCAAATGGGGTGAGTGTCCATCATAGATGAAACGATCTCCCATTAGATAGAGCCTCCATCTCCATCAGATGAAGCCTTTATTTCTAGATCTTTTCAAAATTTAGTTAGGGGTCATTTGTTTTTTTCACTTAAAACTTAGTGGGTCTGAATTGAACTTATTAAGTTGTTTTGTTTGTTTATTTTAAGTAGACATTTAGATTCAGATTTCAATCCATATTCAATATTCAGAAAAATTCAGGACCATTTAGTCTTCTGACAAAAAAAAAACGACCCCTAAATTAGTTTTAGCTAGTTAGTTTTTTTTTTAAAAGAAGAAGTTTGTTTTCAAAAAAACATCTTGCTGTTTTGCTTTCGAGGAAGAGGAAGAGATCTACAAATATCTATCTCTTCTAACTTTTTATTTTTAAAATATTTTTTTAAATGGCACGTATTGCTAGATGCATTAAGAAGATATGATCTCCCCCATCTACTTTTTCTTAATTAATTAATTATCATATATAATTAATTACAATTTTATCATAATAATAGATAGAAGATATTCCAGTCCCTCAACCGTTAACAATAGAGGATATTCGTACAATTAGGAACACAAACTACATATGTATTCAATTAGACTGAATGTCAGGGGTGTTTTAATAATTTCCCTTTAATTATTAACAAATTGTGAAGAAAAAAAAATATAATAGTAAACAAAAAGAAAAATTATAAAACAAAAAACTAAAAAATAGACGAACTTTTTTTAAAAAAATAGAATAATACAATAGAAATTAGATAAGACCAAAAACTTTGAGGTCTCTGTAAGGACCTCGATTTTATGATTGGCTTATTTCATGACAAACCATGCCAAATTGGGGATGATTATATAATGGATAGCTTAGGTCCTCATTTGCAAGCTTCCAAACATCTCCATGACTTCAAGAGCAAAAGGTTTAATCACTTGACTTTGCCTCTTTAAGAGTTTAGATGCACACACACTTCATGCATGCTTTAGTTCATCTTGCATTTGTGTTGTCTATTACTTATATGTATGCATCATCTAACACATTTCACACACTCTTACATGCATTTGTATCAACATGCATTTGTATCCTATTGCTTATGTGTGCATCCTTACTCACAATCACACTTGCGCTTCATTCTTAGTCTTAAGTGTGGTTGTTGTGTGTTTTATTCATTTTTCGTTGTTTGATCAGAACCATCCACGTTTGCATGATGGTGTGCTTCTCCTAGCATGTTGAGTGGCCATTTGAGAAGGTCTTATTCTTTTCTTGGTTTGGTTATATCGAGTAAGCTGTCTAGTTTTAAAAGCGTGGATTTCAATGATTTTAATATTTTTCAAAACTGACATTTGAATAGTATTTTGACCATATCATTTTATGAAATACATCAAAATGAGTTTGAAATTTTTTGTACAAACTAGACACCAATACATTTCCAACGGTATATTATTCGTAATATTTCATGACCGTTTGGATTGGTTTTGAAATCTCCAAAGTGACCATAAAAATAGAGCACCTCTGTTGTTGTCCGTTTCTGATCTTTGGTCACTCATTTGACCATAACTTTTACTACATTCATCCAAATCATATTTTGTTAATTGGAGTAGAAATTAGACTTCCATACCTTTCCAACGGTATATTATACAAAAGGTTTTGAAGTCGTTTGGTCACGTTCTGATGTGCTTGAATTTCAAGGTGAAGTGCTGAGAGTGGATTTCGCTCAACGTTTCGTCCCCTCCTGGTGCGAAACAAGTATCAAAAATTTTGATAGTGATTTTTGCTCCATAACATTTCGACCCCTCCTGGTGCGAAACATGTAGCGAAAAACCTAATTTGGGCTAAATCATCTTTTCTTGTACAACTCATTTTTACACATTATATATGTCATCTTCTTCCCAAATCAGACCTAGAGCTCTGAAATTAAATCCCCAAGAGAGAGAAATTGACTCCTAGAGAGAGAGAGAGTTCCAAGAACACTTTTTTACTCAACCAAACTCCTATTCATGCACATCTAGCATCATTCTTCATCTTCTAAGTATGGGTCTTCATATGTTTCTTGACTAGGTAACTTTTACATGTTCTAGATTGCCTATTTTCATTCTTATGACATGTATGCCTAGGTTTAGCTTTTATTGTTAATTAAATGCATGTTCTTATGTTTGATTGCATTTATCACATGCTTGTGTTATTGGTTGTTGGTTGAGAGTAGTGATTAGTGACAACTAGCATTTAGAACGATTTTACCCTTCTAGCTACACCTTTATGCTTTGCATTTAGATATTGATTAGGTCATATTAATTGCATATTCATTGAAGTTATGACATGTTTGGGATTTGTATTGTGATAGCAAGCATTTAGGTCATATTTGCGCTCTAGCTAATTAGGTCATGTTGATTTCATTTGATGATTGCATTTATTGACCATGCCATGTTTATTGAGAACTTATGTTGAAGTGGCTTTGTTTGATAACTAGATTGTAATATTGCATATCCATATCTAGTTAAGTCTTTATGCATTGCATTTAGACATTATTGTTTATGACTCTTTGATTGCATTTATTGATTGCAAAATTGCCCTTGATTATTTGTTGTGACAACTTGTGTTGGTTGGACTATTATTGATAATTAGGTTGTTAGATTTTATCTACATTTTATTGAGTCCTTATTTAAGGGCATATAAGCATTGTTGATAACTAGGATGTTATATTGCATTATCTGCATCTAGTTAAGCATTTTATGTTTGGTCTCACATATAATTGCATTTAAGCATAGTGTCATATATACACTTAGACCATATACTCTTCATTGAGTCGAAGTCTTGTGGCTTTGGTATGAAGTTGCACAAGCAAGAGAAGCCTTGCACCCAATGGTGGGTTGG
Source organism: Dipteronia dyeriana (assembly GCA_032871835.1). Lineage (NCBI taxonomy): Eukaryota > Viridiplantae > Streptophyta > Magnoliopsida > Sapindales > Sapindaceae > Dipteronia > Dipteronia dyeriana. The sequence goes on along the minus strand of CM065302.1, from coordinate 45,999,635 downwards.
CAAGCAATTGGTCGGGTATCCACTGTAAAAAGCCCGAGAGGTAGAGTAGAAGATGCTCACGCCAAGAGTAGTGGATCAGGGGATATCACTAGGGATTGAACCAAGAGTGGTAAGTGGTAGTGTCCATAGCCTAAGGTTGTCGAGAGTGAGTATCACTTGAGGGTGTAACCTTTTATTCATATAGTGGATTTCTGTGACCGAGTGTGGCACACTTAACAACCCGTGGTTTTTTACCCGTTTGGAGGGTTTTCCATGTATACATCTTGTGTTGTATTTTATTTCCGCATTTTTACACTTGATGTTTTATGTTTGTTTATTGGGTGAATTTGAATATTGACTAATCAATAAAAATTGATAATTAACTTGATTAAAACCTATTCACCCCCCCCCCCCCCCCCCCTCTAGTTATATAGACACACGCTTTTAGGGTAATTTTCAGTCTCCACATTTGTTATTCTAGCCGCCTCAGTTGTATTCCAATTTCTCATAACTCCACCATTTTCTTTTTCAAAACCTTTCCATAAGCCACCATTCTTTTTTTTTTCTTGAAATAAGCTACTATACTAACCATAGCTACACAAACCACTCTCTAGTTTCCTTTGTTGTCAACTTTTGCTACAGATTTTAAGGAAAAGATTGATTTAGCCTTCTATATATATAATCAATAAAAACATTTATAAATTTAATTAAAAAGGAATTTAAAAAAATAGGACATAAAAGATTGGTTTCTGAGGTTGTGGTGGTTTCTTCCACTGTAGGAGCAGATTCTGCTTCTTATTCCAGTTGTTCAATTGTTTCTTCTGTGCTGGGTTCTGTTGTTTTGACTGGGGTGGATTTGTAGAATTTGAGGAACGTTATTCAGGTTCCCCCCTCATGTTTAGTCCTTAGTTTCTTCTATTTTTTCAAGGCCATCTCCTCGTCTAGATCCTTCGATTCATTAGGATATCAATGTTATAATGCATTGTGTTTTAGTTAATAAGTTAATTGTCACGGTGGTTGAGCATGCAGTTCCAATTGAGCATGTTTCCTAGAGAGGTTTGGGAGGTGGATTAGGTTCTTCTTGTGCCTTTTCGTTGGATATGGATCCTTGTGTGTAGTTTCAGGGTTCAAAGCTTCAGTTTTCAAAATTTTAGACCGAGTTTCTCCTTATTCAGATTCCTCATGGGTTGTTCCGAATGAGGATGAGGAGTTAGATGATACAGATGTCTTTTAATGGTCCTTGATGGTTGAGAGTAGACTGGCTTCAAATAAGTCTGAATCCTAGGCTTTTCCGACTGTCTTAGATGACTATTGTCCTTTACTAGAATTGTCATAGGATCATGGACATGCCCGCGAGGAGTGTTCTTTGAGAGTTGTGCCATTTCCATAAACCTATTTTAGTTTGTATTTATGAGCTTATGGTGGCTTTTACTTATATTTCTCATTGTTTTTGATATTCTCTTAGCTTATATCTGGTAAGTATGAACGAAAGAGGTGGTTTGACTCCGATAATTTAGGATTTCACTTGTGATTCTTTTTATAATGCTTAGATAGTCCTTTTCCATAAGTAGCAGCTTACTATATCACTTTCAATCAACTCTTAATTGCATTGGTACACTTTCATTTATACAAGTACTTCGGTGATCATTCATCGATTGCTTTGGCAGTCACTTTGGGATTTGGTTGGTTTGGTTGGTTTGGTTTATTCCTCTTGGTTGGTAGTTAGGGATTTCAATACGGTTTTGGGAGCTCATGAAATTTATGGTTTTCATTCAAGATTGTCAGATGGAATTTCAAACTAAGTATATTAGTGTCATATATAGAGAAATTCAGTTTGAGATGAGCAATCTAATGAGTCCGTAGATAACAAATAGAGCTGGGTACTTTATTTGTGGTTAATCTACAGCTGCATTCGATTATGTAATGTATGTTGGTCTTAACCTATATTATTCATATGGTAATATGAGAATGAAGGCACCTTATACGATGTGATCATATAAGATTAGGCTATGATATATATGAACCTCTCACCAAGATCCGTTACAGGATGAGATTCATATATATCAACAAATGATGTCTATATATGGGTGATATTAGCCTTGAGTGTCATATCGACTCCTTCAGGTTAGATTGTGGTTTTTGGTAAACCATGGGTGAGATCGTAGCTGCATTCCCGGTCAATAAGTTCATATGTTGGAATCACAGTTTGGCTTGTCTAGGAAGGTCTGTACACAATAGTAGAATCCACTTCTTCTTACGAGAAGTAGATAGTAATTCCCTTAAGGGTTGATCTGAGGCTTGAACATTATGAGCTCTCTCATTCTTCCGTAAAGGAAATTATGATTTATTGTTCATTAGAGAATCAATGGTACTTAATGGAAAAGATATAATTAGAGGGATATAATGGACTTTATGACCTAGCTCTTATTATGAACTACTATTAAAGGATCATACCATATGTAATAGATATATCGATAGACAACTATTTTTTCGATTTGGGTAAAACATCTACAGTTACGAGAGTTCAGCCTTGGGTTTTTAGTAGAATAACTCTGAGGTTAATATTCATGAAATATTAATTAAAGAGTTTAATTGAATATTTCTAAGGATTATTGGAGTTCAAGACTATGGGTCCATTAGGTCCCCTTGCTAGACCGATTGATTAAAGATAATAAGGGTCACGGTTAATTAATTGAATTGTCCAATTAATTGTGTTATGAAAGTGACACGCAACTATATTTAGGGAATAATTAGATTATTTAATTAAATAAAGTAATAATTGTGAATTATTAATTAATTAACAAATGGAGGTTGCATGTTCGAATCATGCCTGATACAAAGATTAAAATAATTATATTATTTTATTCTTCACTTAGTCTATTATTCAAGATTTAGTCAACTAGAGTTAAGTGGGAGTTATATTCCTATTTTACATAGGACACTTAAATACTAACTATCTTTTTAATATATGGAGATATATTCAAAAAAGATATGTATCTAGTTTTTGAATATATATATATTTATATATATATATATATCCTTATGGTGGCCGAACATAGGAAGAAGAAAAAAGAGTTTTTCTTCAAGCCTTTTTGCATCCTCTTGTATGTTCCTTGAAGATCGTGACACACTCACACACAGTTGCCGGATCACGGGGATATAGCGTGGAAGATTTGGTGGTTCATAATCGGAATAAAGCTTAAAGAAACGAAAGAGTATATCTTCAAGGGTATGATTTAACACTCTTTCTATATTCTTGTATATTGTATATGGTTTATACATTGCATACAAAAAATTTAAAACTTCGTTTCCGTTGCACAACGTAAATCCGGGTTTCTACAATTGGTATCAGATGCCAATTATATAATATATAAGAATGAAAAGTTTCATTTTTCATATTTTTACTCTTTGATTTGCATGTATGGTATGTGTAGGCACTTTCTAATGATTGTATGATGCTGATAAATATTTTATCTATTATAAACATGATTGATCGTTAATTGTAGAATGGGTTTAAGGTTCAAATTAATGGTTGTAATATTTTTCTCATGTAAAATTAATGTCTGGATATATTTTTAATATTTTTTGTTGTATTTTTGTTTTTGTATATTTTCTTCCACGTATTTTATTGCAAAATATGTATTAAGATATCAGACGAAGAAGACAGAAGGCGGAAGAACGAGATTGAAAACGCGCGCGTATGTGAGACATGTGATTGCACCGAACAATTGCACAATAGCAAGGCTACGCGCCTGGGCTACTGGCAGCACAAGTCCGCTACCATCGGACTGTGCACAAGGCAGCCTTGTGTTGTCTTCGTGCACGACTGGTTGCCTCGTGTGGGGTTTGCTTGTTACGTGCGCTTTTTGCTATGTGATTGTTGTGTGTGAGGTTACGGACTACTATGTGCACGAATGACGGCCATGCGTACTGAATTAAAAAAGGATTTGAGACTGGATTTTATTAATTTATTTAGTTATTTGCCTTTGGCCTCTAATAAGTATTAGAGTTGAGTTTTAGGTTTGATTCATGAGATGGATCACAACATAAAAAAAAAATCAATTTGAACTTGTTTAAAAGCCCAAAATAAGAAGAACCCAAATACTTGAAGAATACTAGAATTACTTGAAGACAAAGGAATGCCTTGAATTTTTTTTTATAATTAGAATTATTATTTTTTTAAGTAAAATAAGTCATTGTACTCGGTCAACTCATGTTTCCTTTTATTATGAGATGATTAAAGCATTGTCATGCATATACATGTCATTTATATTAGGTGTACCGACACATATAAATATATATTTAGATATATTATACATGCACATAGCCATTTATAATTATGTGTTTTTATATATTTGATTAAAAATTAGTATAATTCACATAATTGGCTATTAAATAATGGGATTAGTTTTTAGAGTAAAAACTTGGTAATTCTCATTAATAACTAGTCTATTAATTAAATCATTTAATTAGTTTGATTATTTAGGTCCTTCACTTAAATCTTAGGCTTAATTATATTAAAGTCCTAATATAATTGGACCTAATAATGTGATTTGTTTTAATAGTTAAAACTTGGTAAATCACATTAAATAATTCTAGTCTTAATAAAATAGTTTACTTAGATTAGAATTTTAAATAATGAACTAGATTTTTAATTAGTTAAAAATCGGATTAGTTCATTTGTTATTAGAATAAGATTCTAATAATTTGTTATGTAAGTTCCTCGGTGTTTAATTAGCTTATTTCGTTGACAACCACATTTGGGGATCAATATTTAAAGGTAGTTTAGGGCATCATTGTTCGTAACCAAGCTCAAGCATCAAAGGTAAAATCACTTGCTTAACTTTCATTGAAGAGGTATTAGTGCACACACACACTCATGCATTTTCTTTTGATTATCTTGCATGCTTATTTGCCCTCTTGTGTGCCTTGTGTGTCATAATTCTTGTTAGGGTGTTGAATGCATCTTTTGTGCCTTAAAAAGTGGATTTTTTCCTGTAGTCCACGGTTCAGACCACTCTCTGTGCACTGCCTACATCGCGGTTTGCACAACGGTGTTTACCAGAGGCTACACGATGTGGCTACCGCAGCCTGTACTTGTTGCATGCACCGCGGTCAACCAAGCGGAGTTTCCTAGGCGTTGCATGTTGTCCAGACTGCGGTCTATGCACTTGCATGCACAACAGTTTATAGAGCGATGTTGTCCAGGCGATGCACCGCTCTCTATGCAGCGGTCTGGAAACTTACCTATACCGCGGTCCAACCAGCGGTCGTGACGGGTTTTGGTTGCATTTCGTCCAAAACGACATCGTTTTGTGTAGGGCACCATATATATATATGTTCTTTTGTCTTCTTTTTGGTTTAAAGAGTCCAAGAAGCCATCTATGTGTGAACTAGCTTTTCTAGAGAGAGAGAGACTACCAAACACTTATTTTTCTCAACCCAACTTCATCTCATGATCATCTAGCTTCATTCTAGGATCATCTAAGCATGGAGCATCATCTTTTTCTTGACTAGGTAACTTCTACATGCTCTAGACTTTATAGTTTCATTACTAAGACATGTATACCTAGGGTTTTAGTCCTTATTACATATTAAATGTTTGCTTGTATGTTTAATTGCTTTTATGACATGCTTGTGTATTGTTGGTTGGTTGAGAGTATGAATTTGTGATAGCTAGAATTTAGGACGGTTTTACCCTTCTAGCTAATTCTTCTTGCCTTTGCATTTAGAACATTGATATCTAAGATTTGCTTTACTTGTCATCACTAATCCTAGATAAGCATGAATGTCTTAACCTAGCATTTTTGCATATAGAATATTCTTGCATATTCACTTAGGTTGTCATTATCTCTTCATTGTTGATTAAGCTTGTAGCTATGTGATTAGTGCACAAGGTTGGTGATCCAAAATCACTATTAAGGCCCGTTGGGTAGAGTGAAAGGGTTAGTAACTAGAGAGTTAGACAGGAGGTCAACCTAGGTTGTAAACATCCACTCAATAGTGAATTTTAAGGATCGAGTGTGGCGCACTGAATAGCCCATGGTTTTTACCATTTGGGGGGGGGGGGGTTTCCACGTATATATTGTGTGTTGTTATTTCTTTTTGTTTATCGTCTTTTATTTGAACACTTAGTAAGATGGGGTAGATTTGATAATATTGATGAATTCATAAAATTGGTAATCAATTGGATTAAAACATATTCACCCCCTATAGGTTACAGACACACACTTTCTAGAGAATTTCAATTGGCATCAGAGCTGGTGCCTAGATATACTTAGGTGATCTTTGCTCTGTGTGTGTGTCTTGCTTGGTGTATTTAGTTTGATTTTTTTGTGTAATATTGCATTTGCATTACATTTATTACCCTCAAACATTATGAGTGGAAACAGTAATAGTCATGAGGGAGCCTTAAGCACAAGACCCCCTTTGTTCAATGGGGTGAATTATGCTTCTTGGAAGGGCAAGATGGAAGCCTATCTTTGTCAAATAGATGACCGTGCTTGGATGGCTTTTGAAGATGGGTATACTCCTCCAATAATGACCACTAACGATGGTGTAGAAGCTCTTAAGCCCAAGTCTAGTTGGAGTACACAAGAGTTTGAAGCATCCAAGTGGAACAACAAGGCTATGCATGCCATCCTTTGCACTATGGACGATAATCAATACAAGTTGGTCCAAAACACTAGGATTGCAAAGGAGGCTTAGGACATTCTTCAAATGGCACATGAGGGAACCGAGGTAGTTAAGGACTCAAAGCTCCAAGTCCTCCAAATGCAATTTGAGATGATTAGGATGAAGGAGCATGAATGCTTCAATGACTTTCAAGTGAAGTTGATGGATATCGTCAACCAAAGCCATAAACTTGGTGACCCCTATTCGGATAGGAGAGTCAAGCAAAAAATTATGAGGTCACTTCTGTTAAGGTTCGAATCAAAGGTGACGGCACTTGAAGAGAATAGTGAGTACAAGAATATGAATCCAAGTGAAGTTATTGGAAGACTTCTAGCTTATAAGTCAAGATGAAACACCATACCCACACCTCCGAAGAAGCAAAAGAGCATTACCTTGAAGACCACCAAGGTTGAAGAAGAGGAGGACTCGAATGAAGAAATGGCCCTCATGGTTAAAAGATTCAAGAAATTGATGAAGTTTGAGAGGAAAGGATTTGGGTCCAAAAGAAAAGGAGTGAAAAAGAAAACTCATTTCAAGAAGATTGTAAAGTCTCAAGAAAGTGACTCCAAGAAGGGCATTTAATACTATGAATGCAGTGGTTTTGGTCATATTGCTCCAGAATATGAAAATTTGAAGAAGAAAAAGAAGGGGAAGACGATGATGGCTACTTAGAGCAATAGTGAAGAATTAGAAGAGGAAGAAAAATCTTCGGACGATGAAGATAGAGTTGCAAACTTCATTGCCTTCACAACATCCCATAATGGCAAGGAAGTTGTGAGTGATAAGGAAGAAGTAGATGACTCTAGTGATGAGAGTACCTCTTCTAACTCTAGGTTTGAGATTGATGAGGAAATGGACTATGTAGACTACTTGAAGTTTTTTGAAAAATCTAGATTGAAAAAGAAGAAAGAGATTTAAGAGTTGAAAAAGAAGAATCTAGAGTTGACTTTCAAGATAACTTACTTGAGTGAGAAAGTAAATTATGGAAACGAGTTAGAAAAGAGCTTGAAATTGGAGCTTGTGATCACTAAGAAGAGTGAAGAGAACTTGAAGATTGAGCTTAGGGAAGTGAAAGAATTGGTTGCCAAGATGACATCCGGAACCGAGAAACTTGACAAGATGCTATCATATGGGAAAAGTCTTAGTGATAAAACGGGCTTAAGATATGTGGAAGGCAAGGATGCCACTTCCTTGAAGAAGACACCTTTGTCAAGAGTCAAGAGGATAAAGAGGTTCAAGGTTCACATCAACAAATGAGAATGAATGAAGTTGGAGAATCATCAAAGCAAGCTCAAATGAAGGCTCAAACAAAGTCTCAAGCTAGAGCTCATCCACCAAAAGCTAGAGCTCATCAAACAAGACCTCAACTTCTAAGGAGCTCTCAAAGTCAACAAAGGATTTTTCACCCACAACCAAGAAGTGAAGCTAATTTGGCTCAACCACAAAGGGTTTTTCAAAGAAGAGATTCCGCTCAATACCAAAGGATAACTCAAAGGAAAGGGAATTCTTCCGTGCTTACACAAGGATATGGTATGAATTCTTACTTTACTCCCATTTGTCATTATTGTGGTGTTGAAGGTCACATAAGACTGAATTGTTTTAAATTTATTAAGTTGTGTCGTTTTGAAAGCATGATTGAGAAGAATATGCTAAGAAGAGCCAAAATGCATGCACCTAAGAATTTTATAGAAAATGAACCCATGGCTCCTAGAAATAGTAATATTTCATCTAGGTGGACTAGAAGGGATGAATATTGTTGTCATGTGGCTCAAGTATCCCTGAAAACCAAAGCCATCAATACTTGGTACCTTGATAATGGGTGTTCTAGGCATATGATTGGAAATAAGAGTTTCTTTGAAACTCTTGTGATGGAGGATGGTGGATTTGTCACCTTTGGTAATGGTTCACGTAAGAAGGTTTTAGGAAAAGGAAACATACCCATCCTCTATTTAACCTCATTGCCTAATGCTCTTTATGTAGATGGCTTGCAAGCCAATCTTATTAGCATATCACATTTAAGTGATGAAAGGCTTTCGGTTATGTTTGGCAAAGTTGATTGCTCTATTCTAAAAGAAGATGGACAAGTTCTATTGAATGGCAAGAGATCAAGTGACAATTGTTATTGTCTTGATTCCAATGGCATCTCTTGTAATTTGTCTAGTTGTGATCAAGTTGAATTGTGGCATCAAAGGTTAGGTCATATGAATTTCAAAGACCTGAAAGTTCTTGAGAGGTTGAATGTTGTGAGAGGCCTTCATAAGCTTGGAAATAGGATTGAGGGAGTGTTTGGACCTTGTCAACATGGAAAGCAAACTAAGAGTGTGCATAAAAAGGGTAAGTATCTTGCCACCAAGGAGCCACTAGAGTTTCTTCATATGGATCTTATGGGTCCCATGCAAACCGAGAGTCTCTGTGGCAAGAGGTACATCTTTATGTGTGTTGATGATTTTTCTAGATTTACATGGACCTACTTTCTTAGAGAAAAATTTGAAACTTTTGAAATTTTTAAAAAGCTTTGCACTAAAATTCAAAATGAGAAGGATTCTCATATAAAATGCATTAAGAGAATTAGGAGTGACAATGGGAGAGAATTTGAAAATGTTTGCTTTGAAATTTTTTGTGATAGTCTTGGAACCTCCTATGAGTTCTCGGCTCCTCGAACTACTCAACAAAATGGAGTTGTAGAGAGGAAGAATAGGAACCTCAAAGAGATGGCTAATGTGATGTTGTTTAGCAACAATGTTCCTAGGAATCTTTGGGTCGAGACAGTGAATACAACTTATTATATAGGAAATAAAGTGTTTTTAATGCCCGATACTAGGTAAACCTCTTATGAATTGTGGAAGGGAAGGAAGCCAAATTTTAGCTACTTCCACTCATTTGGAAGCAAGTGTTACATTCTAAATGACTGTGATCAACTTGGCAAGTTTGATGCTAAAAGTGACGAGGGGATTTTCATTGGCTATGCTCTAAATAGTAAGACCTACAAAGTTTTTAATTTGAAGACACGAAGTGTTATGGAATCATCCAATGTGATCATAGATGATTGTAGGCTTAAGGTTAGTAACCATGATGTGGAGATTAGTATGGTTGATGATTCTCCCTTGGAGAAGATTGGTGAGACTTCAAGTGATGAAAAGTCAAATTTTGAGAAAGAGGTCTCTCAATCTCTTGATAGAGATTCTACTCTGGTCTCGAAGGAACCTGCTTCTTGGGTTAGACATCTTCATAATAAGAGTGACATCATTGGAGATGTGAATGAAGGTGTTAGGACTAGGCATCAGTTAGCAAATCAAATTAGCTATACTTGCTACACCTCTAAAATTGAACCCCAAAAGATTGATGAAGCTTTAATTGATAAGTTTTGGGTTCTTGCTATGCAAGAAGAGCTAAATCAATTTGAAAGAAATGAGGTTTAGACTCTAGTTCCTAGGCCTAAGAACGCTTATGTGATAGGCACCAAGTGGGTCTATAAGAATAAATCCGATGAGGATGGCAACATTGTGCGGAACAAGGCTAGACTTGTAGCACAAGGGTACTCTCAAATTGAGGGTATCAACTTTGAGGAGACTTTTGCTTCCATTGCCCGATTAGAGTCCATTAGGCTTCTCTTATCCATATCTTGTGTGCACAAGTTTAAATTGCATCAAATGGATGTTAAGAGTACCTTCCTCAATGGCTTCTTGCAAGAGGAAGTGTTTGTTGAGCAACCCAAGGGGTTTGTGGATCCATACCACCCCAATCATGTTTATTGTCTCAAAAAGGCTCTATATGGGGTGAAACAAGCACCAATGGCTTGGTATGAGCGCCTCACTCTTTATCTTGCTGACAATGGCTACTCTAAAGGAAGTGTTGACAAGACTTTGTTCATCAAGTGTTCTAAAGATGATCTATTCATAGCTCAAATTTATATTGATGACATCGTTTTTGGTTTTGTAAACAACTTGAAAGTTAAACAATTTGTTGGTGTCATGACTCATGAGTTTGAAATGAGCATGGTTGGTGAACTAAATTACTTCCTAGGCTTACAAATCAAGCAAATGCATGATGGGATCTTCATATCCCAAGCTAAATATGCCAAGAACCTAGTGAAGAAATTTGGCCTTGAGAATGCCAAGCATTGTGACACACCTATGAGTACCATATTGAAACTTAGCAAGGATGCAAGTGGAAAAAGTGTGGATCAAAGTCTATATCGAGGCATGATAAGGAGCTTGCTATACTTGACGGCTAGTAGCCCCGATATAGCCTTTAGTGTTGGTGTGTGTTCTAGGTATCAAGCCAATCCCAAGGAATCCAGTATCTAATCCGTGAAGAGAATCATTCGATATGTGAATGGGACATCCAACTATGGGATATGGTACCCTTTTGACAATAATGTTAGTTTAGTTGGCTTTAGTGATGCAGATTGGGCAGGTAATTGTGGTGATAGAAAGAGTACATTGGGTGGTTGCTTCTTCCTAGGGAACAATCTTGTGTCATGGTTTTGCAAGAAATAAAATTCCATATCATTATCCACAGCCGAGGCCGAGTATATAGCAGCTGGGAGTGCTTGCACATAACTCATTTGGATGAAGCAAATGCTTATGGATTATGACTTTGAGCAAGGTACTCTAACCCTTTATTGTGATGACATGAGTGCCATTAATATTTCAAAAAATCTTGTCCAACATTCTAGAACCAAGCATATTGACATTAGACATCATTTCATTAGAGAGCTAGTTGAGAGCAAATGCATTGCACTTGAACATGTGGGCACAAATGTTCAACTAGCGGACTTGTTTACAAAACCATTAGATTCAACTAAGTTTAAATCTCTTAGTAGGACTATTGGAATTTTTCATATGCATTGATGAGTTTTGGTGTTTGACCCATATGGGGAGCTCAAGCAAAGAGAACAAACTTGTATTATAATAAGCAAATAATTGTTCAATTTTATGCTCTTTAATTAATTGCTTGAGTATCTTAGATGCATATATTATTATATGACTTTTTATTCAATAAGTGTGCCTTTGCCTTATTTGAAATGCATGTCGCATTTGTGTTCAAACATGTATTTTTGGACTAGGAAATTTGATTGGGAAGTACATTTGATTGACCCAAAGTTTATCTCCATGTTTATGAAAACTTGATCTTGACATGCTTACATTGTTATGCATGATGAATTTATTGAATGCTTAAAAATGATTACAAATTTGTGTGAGAGTGACTTTTGAGACTTCAATCAATAAGGATATTGTATCCATTTCAAGGATTTCACAATTCTATAGTCTCTCTCTCTCTCTCTCTTTTTACTTGTTGAACAAGGCTACTATCATAAGGGCATTTCACCTGAAAAAATCTAAAAGGGCGCAATAGTCGCTCATGTCTTGTTTAACTTGTAAAGCTTGATAGTTGCTCTTATCTCTTGTTAAACTATATCTTGTGTTCCATTGACAAATTGGTGCAAATAGGTTTGACTTCTCTTGGAACCTCATGTGCTATTTTCCTTTGCCAAATACCATGCTTTTGGAAGTTAATGTTGAATGTATTTCATTCAAGACAATCTTTTCACACATGTTTCAATAAATAAAACTTCCATGAATTTCTCTCCCTCTTAATTAAATTACATAAAGTTGTTGTATATGATTATGCATATACATTGCAAATATCTCTCTTTCCTAAAGCGTCCCGATTGGGGAATACTCTTTTGCCTATCTTGTTACAAAATGGGGGAGTAATGTTGAATTTAGGGGGAGTTTGTGTTGTTTTTGCTTATAAGGGGAGAATGCCGTCTTTAGGGGGAGTTGACTTTGTGTTGTTAGCTTATGTGATTTGTTTATTGCATGTTACTTGTTTCTAATTCATGCAAATTGCGTTTGTTTTTATTAATCTTGATCCCTCTCATACACTTGTCTTGGAAAGTGTAGTTCTTTGTTTTGTAGGGATGATCATTCTACAAGAGATGGAAGATTTGAAGATTTAGCTTTAGGTATCTCTTGTAATATAGAATGCTTTTGTTGACCTCTTGTTGTTTCTTTTGTTGTGAGGATACTCTGTGAGTGAGTGGTTTTGTCACGAAATAGCTAAAGGGGGAGATTGTAAGTTCCTCTGTGTTTGATTGGCTTATTTCGTTGACAACCACATTTGGGGATCAATATGTAAGGGTAGTTTAGGGCATCATTGTTCGTAACCAAGCTCAAGCATCAAAGGTAAAATCACTTGCTTAACTTTCATTGAAGAGGTATTAGTGCACACACACACTCATGCATTTTCTTTTGATTGTCTTGCATGCTTATTTGCCCTCTTGTCTGCCTTGTGTGTCTTAATTCATGCTTGGATGTTGAATGCATCTTTTGTGCCTTAAAAAGAGGATTTTTTTCCTCTGGTCCGCGGTTCAGACCGCTCTCTGTGCACTGCCTACGTGGCGGTCTGCACAACGGTGTTTACCAGAGGCTGTACGATGTGGCTACTGCGGCATGTGCTTGTTGTATGCACCGCGGTCAACCAAGCGGAGTTTCCTAGGCGTTGCATGTTGTCCAGACTGCGGTCTATGCACTTGCACGCACAACAATCTATAGAGCGATGTTGTCCAGGCGATGCACCGCTCTCTATGCAGTGGTCTGGAAACTTACCTATACCCCGGTCCAGCCAGAGGTCGTGACGGGTTTTGGTTGCATTTAGACAAAACGACATCGTTTTGTGTAGGGCACCATATATATGTTCTTTTGTCTTCTCTTTGGTTTAAAGAGTCCAAGAAGCCATCTTTGTGTGACCTAGCTTTTCTAGAGAGAGAGGGACTACCAAACACTTATTTTTACTCAACCCAACTTCATCTCATGATCATCTAGCTTCATTCTAGGATCATCTAAGCATGGAGCATCATCTTTTTCTTGACTAGGTAACTTCTACATGCTCTAGACTTTATAGTTTCATTACTAAGACATGTATACCTAAGGTTTTAGTCCTTATTACATATTAAATGTTTGCTTGTATGTTTAATTGCTTTATGACATGCTTATGTATTGTTGGTTGGTTGAGAGTATGGATTTGTGATAGCTAGAATTTAGGACAGTTTTACCCTTCTAGCTAATTCTTCTTGCCTTTGCATTTAGAACATTGATATCTAAGATTTGCTTTACTTGTCATCACTAATCCTAGATAAGCATGAATGTCTTAACCTAGCATTTTTGCATATAGAATATTCTTGCATATTCACTTAGGTTGCCATTATCTCTTCATTGTTGATTAAGCTTGTGGCTATGTGATTAGTGCACAAGGTTGGTGATCCAAAATCACTATTAAGGCCCGTTGGGTAGAGTGAAAGGGTTAGTAACTAGAGGGTTAGACAGGAGGTCAACCTAGGTTGTAAACATCCACTCAATAGCGAATTTTAAGGATCGAGTGTGGCGCACTGAACAGCCCGTGGTTTTTACCATTTGGGGGGTTTCCACGTATATATTGTATGTTGTTATTTATTTTTGTTTATCGTCTTTTATTTGAACACTTAGTAGGATGGGGTAGATTTGATAATATTGATTAATTCACAAAATTGGTAATGAATCGGATTAAAACCTATTCACCCCCTCTAGGTTATAGACACACTTTCTAGGAATTTTCATGTCATATATGCCCTAGATATTTAGATTGAAATTAGTCGTTTAATCTTAGTTATATCTAGGTGCATTAGTAATTGAAAACCCTAATTCTAAATTTGTGAGTAGGAGAGAGATATATGACATTTTATCCTACAGTCTCCATCATTAGTTCAACAACGATAGATTCAAGTGGGGCCTCGAGATGGCTCTGCTTTCGTCCCTAAGGAAGGTATCCATGAGATTCGATACCATGACTTTCTAACGGATAGGACTTCTGAGTGTATTTTGGGATTGACCGACCTTAAGGCGGTAATTCACAAGTTAAGCTTAAGAGATCTGAAATGGTGTGTTACACTCACAAGGTTTTAATCAAATTGGTTAATTTTAAATTTGACTGAAATAAACGATGGTTAAATGATAGAGGAATAAGAGTTATTCTGGTATATCATTTGATTGAGAATGTCTTGATCCAGCATGCAAGAATTTGACTGACTCTAAGGCGGCACTTGCTTCTAGTATGTTGGATTGTTGTGGTGTAGAAACAGTTTTAAGGATTTTCATGTTCATTAAATATGTTCATGCATCATGTTTAGTTTTATGACAAACATTGACAAGTGAATTAAATGTATGGTTTAATGAATTCTTTATTTTTGTTTTTCTAGCCATGTCTTCTTTACTATTACAAATTCTTGTTAAAGATAAACTAATTGAAAGTAAAGAATGGAACTGGAATGCTAGAGGTCTATGGTCTTCTAATTTGTAGGTTATTGCAAGGAGATAAGAGGTGGATACTTCTATAGTCTTGAGGAGAACAAAGTATTTGTATCGACAAATGCAACGTTTCTTGAGGATAACTATATGAGTAATCATGAACCTCGAAGCAAAACTGTGTTAAATGAGATTAAGCATGGTACGACTAGTGCTTAGTCAACAAGAGTTGTTGATCCTTAACATATGATAGTCAGATGATTCCTTGTCACAATACACTACTACCTAGATGTAGTGAGAGGGTTGTACGACAACCTGAACACTATTTGGGTATTGGAGATGGACGAGATGTCATCTGTGGATGATCCATTGACATTTAAAAATGCAATGGAAGATTCTGACAAAAAGGAATGGCTTGAAGCCATGAATCTTGAGATGGAGTCCATATACTCCAACTCAGTCTGGGAACTTGTAGACTTACCAGATAGGATAAATTCCATAGGGTGTAAGTTGATCTACAAAAGAAAGAGATTAGTAAACGGGAAGGTAGAGACCTTCAAAAAAAGGCTAATGGCAAAGGGTTATACCTAAAAAGAGGGGGTCGATTATGAAAGACCTTCTTGCCAATAGCCATGTTTAATTCAACTAGAATTCTATTATCCATAATTGCCTATTTCAATTACGAAATTTGGAAAACGGACATCAAAACTGTTTTTTTGATTGACAATCTTGATGAAAGCATTTACATGATGCAACCAGAGGAATTTGTTTCTCCAGATCAAGAGTAAAAGGTTTGCTAGTTACAAATGTCCATTTAATGACTAAAACAAGCATTTAGATCTTAGAACATTAGGTTTGATAATGCTATCAAAACCTATGGCTTCAAGCAAAATATTGATTAGCCTTGTGTCTACAAATGCATCATTGACAGGAAAGTAGTTTCTTAGTCCTATACTTAGATGATATCCTACACATTAGGAATGATGTAGGGGTGTTGTCAAAAGTAAAGGGTTGATTGGCTAGCCAATTCCAAATGAAAGATTTGAGAGAGGCGAGTTATGTTCTAAGGATCCAATTAATTAGGGATTGCAAGAACAAACTCTTAGGATTGTCTCAAACATCGTATATCGACAAGATACTTGTATGATTTTTGATACAAAACTCCAAGAAAGGTAATTTACCTTCCAGGCATGGATTTCACCTTTCTAAGAAACAATGTCCTAGGACACCTCAAGAAGTTAAGGATATGAGACATGTTCCCTGTGTGTCTGCAGTAGGCAGTCTTATGTATGCTATGTTATGCACGATACCTGACATCTGCTTCATAGTGGGAGTAACCAGTAGGTTTCAATCTAACCCATGATTGAATCATTGGGTTGATGTAAAGGTCATTCTCAATTATCTTTGGAGAATGAGAAACTATATGCTAGTATATTCTGGGCAGGATTTGACCCTGTTAGGATACACAATTTATGATTTTCAATCAGACAAGTTCTAGGAAATCCACGTCTAGATCAGTTTTCACCCTTGGTGGTGAAGCCATAGTATGGAGGAGTGTCAAGCAATCATGTTTTGCTGACTCCACCATGGAAATCGAATATGTAGCAGCTCGTGAAGCAGCTAAAGATGTTGTCTGGCTCTATAAGTTCTTGACTGATCTAGAAGTTGTTCCATATCTGGATAAGCCCAACACACTTTATTGTGATAACAGTGGTGTTGCTAATTCCAAATAACAAAGAAAGCCACAAGAGAGGGAAGCATATAAAGAGAAAATGTCATCTCATCAGAGAGATAGTGCAGAAAGAGAATGTGATCGTGACTAAGATAACGTCACTGGACAAACATGTTGATCCATTTATGAAGACTTTGATAGCTAAACTATTTGAAGGTCACCTAGAGGGTTTAGGGTTTAGTGCAAATGAGAGATTGTTGAGATTTATGCCATAAAGCTTGTAATTTGTAAAAATGAATGAAACATTAATAAAAGAAGTAGTATATGCATTCTATAAATCTTTCTCATACATTTTTATCATGTGCACTTTACATTCAAGATTGTCGGATGTAATCTCTAACTGAGTATATGAGTGTCATATATAGAGGAATTCAGATTGAGATGTGCAATCCAAAGAGTTCGTAGATAGCAAATAGAGAATCAATGGTACTTAATGAAAAAGATATAATTGGAGGGGTATAACAAACTTAATGACCTAACTATAATTATGAACTACCTGTGGAGGATCATACCGTATAAAATAGCTATATCGATGGACAACTGTAATTTTGGTTTGTGTAATACATCTACAGTTGTGAAAGTGCAGCTTCGAATTTTAGTGAAATAACTACGAGGTTAATAATCATGAAATATAAATTAAAGAATTTAATTAACTATTTCTAAGTATTATTGAAGCTCAAAAATGTGGGTCCATTATGTTCCCTTGTTAACCCGATTATCTAAAGGTAATAAGGGTCATGGTTAATTAATTGGATTATCCAATTAATTATGTGATGAAAGTGACATGTATTAAGGATTAATTGAATAATGAGATTATTTAATTAATATAATTATTAATTAATTAAATTAAATAATTAGATTATTTAATTAATTAATTATTAATTGAAGGTTATAGGTTCAAGTGGTGACTAAGACAAGTATTAAAATAATTAGAATATTTTATTCTTTGTTTAGTCTAGTATTTAAGTTTTAATCGACTAAGGTTAAGTGGGATTTAGATTCCTATTTTACCTAGGACTCTTAAATACTAAATATCTTCTTAATATATAGAGATATATTTAGAAAAAGATATGTATCTTGCTATTAAATATATAGATAGATGTATTAACATAACAAGGAAATAGACTTATTAGGTCATTTGAACCATAAACACAAAAAAGTAAAATCTAGAAAGTCTAGGAGTAAATTTGGCCAAAGACAAAAGAACATATTTTTCCTTGCGGTGGTCGAACATAGGAAGAAGAAAAAATATTTTTTTATTCAAGCCAGTTTGCATCCTCCTATACGTTCCTTGATGATCGTGACGTATCCACACGCAGTTACCGGATCACGGGACATAGCGAGGAAGACTTGGTGGTTCGTAACAGGAATAAAGCTTAAAGAAACGAATGAGTAGATCTTCAAGGATACTATCTAACACTCATTCTATGTTCTTGTATATTGTATATAGTTTATACGTTGCATAAAAAAAAATTAAAACCCCGTTTCCATTGTGCAACGTAAATCTGGGTTCCTACAGTTCTAACTTTTTATAGAGGCAAAATTTGAAAATTTAAGAATATCATGCAAGTGTTTGGAGTTTATGGTGACATCTCAAGTCAGTTGGTTAATTGAGGTAAATCTTTCATCTACTTCGGCTCTTCTGTTTCTCTGTCTAGGTTTGGTCACTTGCAGTCTTTGGTTTGTATGTAGATTAGGCAATAAACTTTCTCTTATTTGGGGGTCTCGTTGTTTCGAGGTAAATCTAGGAAAGTTGTGTTACAACCTATTATAGATAAGACCTTGTCCAAATTCGCTAAGTGGAAGGGTAAATCCAGTTCCCTGGCTGGTTGTGCTATTCTACCAAGTCGGTCATCACTGATTCTTTTGTTCATTCTTTCATGATTTAAAGTTGAAGTTTGAGGAAAATGTGTGCAGAATTTTTTTCTTAAACTTTAGATTTTTTATTTTTGTGATATCCCCATCATTTCAACTTTGATTTAGTTTATTCGAAAAACAAAATTGAGTGTCTTGAGAAGATATACAAACCCCAAGCATTCTTCAGAACCAGAGGATATCTTGATTTTTCACAGTGATCAGATTTCTACTCGAAAATTCATCTTTTGGTGGTAAATCATCTTCTTCTTAGTTTTCTTATTTGATCTTCTTAATGATTGTTCTTATTTGTTTAAGAAGAATAACTACAATGATTTTGATTTCACTTTGTGGTTTGTTTAACTGATTTCCAAGTTTAGCTTTTGTTGTGTTCATTTGAGAATTTTTAGGCTAAACTTGATTAACATGAACTTGTTTCTAGAAATACTTTTCTATTCTAGTGATTGATTGCTAGTTTCTAGATTTGATTTCTTGTTCTAAGAACTAGGACATATTTATTTGGTATTTCTATTTCTCTTAACTAGTTCTTTGTTGATAACATGCTTAGATTTCTAGATATATTTTGGATTGATTCTTGAAAGCCTTATCTAGTTATCTTGTTTCGTGTTCATAGAGTTTTGTTTGATCAACATTCTCTATTTGCTTATGATTGCATGTGTGCACATCACTTAGTGTAGGAACCCCGTTCACCGGCTACGCAACGGAACTAGGCTTTAAAATTTTTAATACAGACCGTAATCTGTATCTGGGACCAGTGAACTTGGGATCGTAATTATTTTTCAGAATTAATACATATAATATGTAAACACAGGAAATTGTAATCGATATAATCAGAAGAAAAAAATCTTACCAACGTTTGGAGGCTTCTTCACTTTACAATATGCTCCTGTCTAAACCAATCTTACCAACGTTTGGAGACTCCTTCACTTTACGATGTGCTCCTGTCTGAACCACTCGATCTTCCTCACTATCTCCCGGAACTGGTAACTGCGTGTGGGCGCGTAACGGTCTCAGGAACTTGAATGGAGAATGTAGAGAGAAGACTTAAAGAAACTCTTTCTTCAAAGTCAAAACAACTAGAACAATTCTAGTGAAAAAAAATAACAATATTTTTATTTCTTTCTTTGATATGGGTACACTGCTCTTTCACGCACAAAGCCAATTTTTGTTTTGTCTTGTTTCACGCACAAAGCCAAAAAAAAATAAAAATATCTTTTAACAAATCTATTTTTTTGTCTCGTGCCACCACTTGCATAGATATATTTTGTGTATTACATATTTGCATCATATGCAAATTCTTCTTTTGACTATTGTTTCATGTGCACCCACCAATTTACCTCCAATGCAATCTCTTGTGTTATTAATTGATATATCTTTTAATTATCCTTTTCAAATATATCAAATATATTAAAAGTGATAATAAGTTTTTTAAATTTAAACTTAAATTCAAATACTTAGATAAATGATTTAGTAAAAATAAAATAATCCTATTAATTTATCTTCACCTAAATCCAAATATCAACTAACGTCCTCCAATTAATAGTTAATTAATAATTCATAATTATCAATATAATTAAATAATCTAATTATTTAATTAACTTAACTATTAACATTCATTAATTAAATAATCTTATTATTCAATTAATTCCCGAATATATATATATATATATATATATATATATATATATATATATATGTCACTTTTGAAAAACAATTAATTGGACAATCCAATTAATTAATCATGACCCTTGTTACCTAAATCGATCGGGCTAGCATGGGGACCTATTAGACTCACAATATTTTGAGCTCCAATAATCCTTGAAATAATTAATTAAACTCTTTAATTAATATTCCTTAATTATTAACTCTTGTGTTATTCCACTAAAAACTCGTAGCTGCACTCTCTCAACTGTAGACGTTTTTACACAGACCGATACAACTCAGTGTCCATCGATATAGCTATTACATATGGTGTGATCCTCCACAGTAGTTCATAATTAGAGTTGGGTCATAATGTCCGTTATACCCCTCTAAATACATATATCCTTTTAGTATCATTGATTCTTTAATGGATAATAAATCCTTTTTCCTCACGGAATTAGGAGAGCGATTATATTGTCCAAGTCCCGAATCAACCCTTAAGAGAACTACCATCTACTTCTCACAAGAAGGAGTGGATTCCACTATTGTGTACAAACCTTCCCAACCATAAGCCAAACCGCAATCCCAATATACGGAGCATATTGATCTGGAATTGCATCCGACCTCACCCATGGTATATCAAAGACCACGATTTAACCTGAAGAAGTCGATAAGACACTCAGGGTTAAGATCACCCACATATAGCCATCATTAGTTGATATATATGAATCTCATCAGTAAACGATCTTGGTGAGAGATTCATATAGATAATAGCCCAATCCTGTATGATCACATCATACAAGGAGCCTCCATTCCCATATCTTATATGAATGATTCAGGATAGAATCATCGTACATTACAGAATGGACTACAGTTATAGATTAACCACAAATAAAGTACCCAGATTTATTTGCTATCTATGACCTCTTTAGAATGCACGTCTCTTATTGTATCTAGCTGTATAAGACACTCATATACACAGTTCGAGATTACATCCGGCAATCTTGGATGTTAAATATATGCACAATTTATAAAATAAACAACACAACATGAATGAATTGAACTTTTCTTTTTATTTATTTCATAAATCCACTTACAAATTGCATCTTTAGGGTATAAACCTCAACAATCTCCCACTTGCACTAAAGCATGAGAGGCATGTCTCATAACTCTATTTCGTCTAGGTTACCTAAAAACACTTTAGCCGGTAAGGTCTTTATAAATGGGTCAGCATGATTGTCTTGTGAGGCTATTTTTGTAACGCTCACATCTCCTCTATACATTATCTCTCTAATGAGATGATACTTTCTCTATATATGCTTCCCTCTCTTGTGGCTTCTTGTGGCTTCTTGTGTCTTTAGAATTAGCCACTTCATCATTGTTATCACAATAAAGTGTGATGGGCATATCCAAGTCTGGAACAACTTCCAGATCACTCAAGAACTTATGGAGCCAAACTGCTTCTTTAGCAACTTCACAAGCGGCTACATATTCGGCTTCCATGGTGGAGTTAGCAATGCAAGATTGCTTGATACTTCTCCACACAATGGCTCCACTACCTAAAGTGAATACTGATCTAGACGTGGATTTTCTAGAATCCCTATCTGACTGAAAATCAGAATCCGTGTATCCTAACGGGATCAAATCCTACCTGGAATACACTAACATATAGTCTCTCGTTCTCCGAAGATACTTGAGAATTGCCTTGACATCAACCCAATGATCCAATCCTGGGTTGGACTGGTATCTGCTGACTACTCCCACTGTATAGCAGATGTCCGGTCTCGTGCATAGCATACATGAGACTACATACTACCGATGCATAAGGTACACGTCTCATATCCTCAACTTCTGTAGGTGTCATAGGACACTGTTCCATATACAAGTGAACTCCATGCCTAGAAGGTAAATTAGCTTTCTTGGAGTTTTGCATCGAAAATCGTACAAGAACCTTGTCGATATATGATGCCTGAGACAGTGCTATGAGTTTGTTCTTACGATCCCTTATAAGTTGGATCCCTAGAACATAACTTGCCTCTCCCAAATCTTTCATTTGGAATTGGCTAGCCAGCCAACCCTTTACATCAGACAACACTCCCACATCATTCCCAATGAGTAGGATATCATCTATGTATAGAACCAAGAAAACTACTTTCTTATCAATGATGCACTTGTAGACACAAGGCTCATCGACGTTCTGCTCGAAGCCATAGGTTTTGATCACGTCATCAAACCTAATGTTCTAAGATCTAGATGCTTGCTTAAGTCTATAGATGGACTTTTACAGCTTGCAAACCTTTTACTCTTGATCTGGAGGTACGAATCCCTCTGGTTGCATCATATAGATGCTCTCATCAAGATTGTCATTCAAGAATGTAGTCTTGATGTCCATTTACCAAATTTTGTAATCGAAATAGGCAGCAATGGATAAGAGAATCCTAATAGACTTAAAGATGGCTACTGGTGAGAAGGTCTCTTCATAATTGACCCCCTCTTTCTGGGTATAACCCTTGGCCACTAACCTTGCCTTTAAGGTCTCTACATTTCTGTCTACTCCTCTATTTCTTTTGTATATCCATTTACATCCTATGGGTTTTACCCCATCCGGTAAGTCTACAAGATACCAGATTAAGTTAGAGTATATGGACTCCATCTCGAGATTCAAGGCTTTAAGCTATTCCTCTTTATCAGGATCTTCCATTGCATTCTTAAATGTCAATAGATCATCCACACTATCAGCAGAGACAACACCTTGTCCCTCACCTATGCCTATATAGTGTTCAGGTTGTCTCACAACCCTCTCACTATGTCTAGGTGATAATGTATCATGATCAGAAACCATCTGACTCTCAGATGTTTGTGAATCAACAACTTTTGTTGATGAAGCACTAGTTTCACTATGCTCCAACTCATTCAATACATTCTTAGAACGAGGTTTATGGTCACTAATATAATTGCCCTCAAGTAACGTTGCACTTTTTCAATACAAATACTTTGTTGTCTTGAAGACTATAGAAGTGTCCACCTCTGGTCTCCTTGGAGTATCCTACAAATAGGCAGACAACAGACTCGGAGTCTATCTTTTCAGTTCTATTCTTCAACACGTGTGCTGGACACCCTATATACGGAAATGTCACAAACTAGTTTTACGACCATTCTACAACTCTAGGGAAGTCTTAGGAACAGATTTGGATGGCACCACATTCAAAATGTATGCCACTGTTTGTAATGCATATCCCTAGAAGGAATTTGGTAATGATGAGAAACTAATCATAGATCTCACCATCTCCATCAGGGTTCTATTTCTCTTCTCTACTACAATATTTTGTTGAGGTGTACTGGGAGCTGTGAGTTGGGAAACTATCTCATGCTCGACTATGAAGTCTTCAAACTCTTGGTCAAGGTACTCACCTCCACGATCATATCGTAGTGACTTGATAGTCCTACCTAATTGATTCTCAACTTTAGTTCGAATTCTTTAAACATTTCAAATGTTTCCAACTTCCGTTGCATTAGATAGACGTATCTGTATCTTAAGTAGTCATCTATAAAGGTAACATAATACTCATAACCACCCCTATCTTTAACATTCATCGGTCCACAAACGTCTGTATATATCAGCTCTAGCAGTTCTTTAGCTCTAAGTCTTTTTCTAGTAAAAGGTCTCTTAGTCATCTTACCTTCAGACAAGATTCGCATACAGGTAAGGTGTCAACCTTTAACTCACTTAAAGGTCCGCTTTTTACTAGTCTGTCTATCCGATCAAGGTTGATATGACCAAGCCTTAGATGCCAGAGATACGTGTCATTATCTGGAGAAATCTCATGTCGTTTAGTTTATTGTTTTTCAACCTTAAACATTTTGGTGTTGAGCAGTGTAGTATGTATTAACGATCTCAACATATACAAATTGTTTTCATTAATTTCTGAACAAATATTTAGACCATTCTTTCCAATAATAACAAACTTATTATTAAAAGAAACATAATACGATTGTTCTAACAATTTATAAAACGGAAATCAAATTTCGTGTAAATCCAGGAATATAAAAAACATTGTTCAACAATATATAATTATTACAAAAACATAATCTAATTACGCCCACTGCTCGTGCCGACATGACATCCCCTGACCCCACACGCATTAAGAAGGCTTGATCCTCTAGCTGTGTTCAAGAATCAATCCACTGTAAAGAAGAACAAACATGGTTAGTGGCCCCTAAATCAACTATCCAGGGCAAAGAATCATCTTCCACTAAACATGACTCAAGAAAAAGTAAATCATATTTACCTTTCTTAGACTTCTTCTTTCTTTGGGCTTTCTTGAGTTTGGGCTTACCCTTCGCCTTCCCATCAGACCTTATCCTCTTTTTATTATTGGAGGAAGATGGTTCGGCAACATTTGCCTCACCAATTTTACCCTTGTTGTCCTTAATCAAGGACACAAAGGTAGCAAGCTCATCGAGCAACTGTGTAAGACTGAACTTTAACGTGTTAATCCCGTAGTTTCTCTTAAACTGATCGAAACTCTTCTGAAGAGTCATCAGTATGATGCTCACTTGACTAGGTTTGTTAATGTCCCCGTCATTGACTTTTGCCGTGTTGCAGTAGGACATCATGCTCAGGACATGTTCCCGAACTGACGTACCTTCCTTCATACGAATGAGCATAGTGGAACGAATAGCTTCATATCGCTTTTGCTCAGAGGGCTACCCGAACATAGCTTGCAATGACTCTATGATTTTGAATGTTGAAGTCATTGCTTCATGATTTATGACAAGCACATCTGTCACAGAAGCCAACATATATGTTTGGGCCTTCTCATCAGATTAGACCCATCGCTCGTATGCCTTATGAACAGTTCGTGTGGCATTGGTAGCAGGCGCTGGAGGACATTCCTCCGTAAGCATAAATTTGAGGTCTTTGGTGATCAATATTACATTAATATTAAGTTTCCAGATAGTGTAGTTATCACCAGTTAATTTGTCGTTTGTGAGAATTTGAAGTAATGCAGAAGAAATTATTGTTGAAATAAATAAAACATTCATTCAGTCATTTATTTAAAACATGTGCGAGTGCTTTGGCATAAATTTAAACATGATGCATGTACATGTTTAACGAACTAGAACTACCCTAAAACTAATTACTATACCACGACAATCCAACATACCATAAAGAAGTGCCGCCTTAGGGTAGGTCAAGTCTTTGCATGTTGGACCGAGACATTCTCAACCAAACGATATTCTAGAATAACTCTTATTCCATATCATTCAACCATTGTTTATTCAGTCAGGATTTTAATTAACAAAACTTAATCAAAACCTTCGTGAGTGTAACCCACCATTTCAGATCTCATGAGCTTAACTCGAGAATTGCCGCCTTAGGGTCGGTCAATCTCGAAATACCCTCATAAATCCTATCTATTAGGAAGTCAACCTTGGTATTAACCTTTGTGGAAACCCTCCTTAGGGAGGACGAAAGCAAAGCCGTCATGAGGCCCCACTCGGATCTCACGGTGTTGAACTAATGATGGAGACCGAGGGATATATATGTCATATATCCCTCTCCCACTCACTATTTTAAAATTAGGGTTTTCTATTAACCGTTAATGCACCTAGGCTCTACAGGATTAAACGACTAACTTTAATCAAGTTATCTAGCGCATTAACTAATTAGAACCAAATTCTAATTAAATAATAAATTATTAATGATTTTTAACAATTAAAAATCTAATCTATTAGTGAACAATCTAAGATTCAGTAAACTATTTACTAAGGTCAGATTATTATGATAGTGTTTACCAAGTTTTAACAATTAAAACTCTAACACTTTATTCGGTTCATTTATTATTAGATAATTAATCATATTAATCCTAATTATTAAACTCTTTAATAACTAGATTAATATTAATGAGATTTACCAAGTTTTTTAACCATTAAAAAAAACTTATCATATTTTCATAGCCAATTTATGTATTTACCCATTTTAATCACATTAAAAAAATACATAAAATATCAGGCTATGATGCATGTATGACATATCAAATATATTTGTGTAGGCACATATAAACTAAATGACATACGTATGCATGACAATGCTTTTATCATCACATAATATAAATCATACATGAATTGACCGAGTACTGTGGATTATTTAACATAAAAAAATTGGAATCTAAAATTATAAAATACCCCTAAGGCATTCATTGATCTTCTTGTAATTTCCAAGTCTTCCAGTTTCCTCAGGTCACTCCGATTCATCTCATGAATCTTTCTTCGTGATTTTTTCAGGTCTTCAATATAGGTTACATTTTTTTTTACAATACAATAACAGTAAAAAAATATATATAAAAAAAATTAATACAACCCATAAACCCTAAATCCACAGTACCATATAATTAACGATCAATCATGTTTTTGAAAAAAAAAACAATTAATATATATATACAAAAACAACATACAGTCAATTTAAATCGTGCCTACACAATCATACATACAGGAGCATCGAAAACAATTTCCTATTCCGAAAATAAAATTAGCTCTGATACCAATTGTTGGAACCCTGTTCACCATTTACGCAGCAGAACTAGATTTTAACATTTTTAATACAGATCATAATCTGTATATGAGACTAGTGAACTTGGGATCATAATTATGTTTCGGAACTAATACATACAATATGTAAACACATGAAATTGTAATCGATATAATCAGAAGAAGAAAATCTTACCAATGTTTGGAGACTCCTTCACTTTAAGATGTGCTCCTGTCTGAACCAATCTTACCAATGTTTGGAGACTCCTTCACTTTACGATGTGCTCCTGTCTGAACTACTCGATCTTCCTCACTATCTTCCGAAACTGGTAACTGCGTGTGGGTGCGTCACGGTCTCAGAAACTTGAATGGAGGATGTAGAGAGAAAACTTAAAGAAACTCTTTCTTCAAAGTCAAAACAACTAGAACAATTCTAGTGAAAAAAATTAACAATATTTTTATTTCCTTCTTTGATATGGGTACACTGCACTTTCACGCACAAAGCCAATTTTTTTTTTGTCTTGTTTCACGCACAAAGCCAAAAAAAACTTTTTTTTTTCTTTCACAAATCTATTTTTCTGTCTCGTGCCACCACTTGTATAGATATATTATGTGTATTAGATATTTGCATCATATGCAAATTCTTATTTTGACTATTGTTTCATGTGCACTCACCAATTTACCTCCAATGCAATCTCTTGTGTTATTAATTGATATATCTTTTAATTATCCTTTTCAAATATATCAAATATATTAAAAGTGATAATAAGTATTTTAAATTTAAACTTAAATTCAAATACTTAGATAAATGATTTAGTAAAAATAAAATAATCCTATTATTTTATCTTCACTTAAATCCAAATATCAACTAACGTCCTCTAATTAATAGTTAATTAATAATTCATAATTATCAATATAATTAATAATTCATAATATATATATATATATGTCACTTTTGTAACACAATTAATTGGACAATCCAATTAATTAACCGTGACCCTTGTTACCTAAATTGATCGGGCTAGCAAGGGGACCTAATGGACCCACAGTATTTTGAGCTCCAATAATCCTCGGAATCATTAATTAAACTCTTTAATTAATATTCCTTGATTATTAACTCCGGTATTATTTCACTAAAAACCCGAAGCTGCACTCTCTCAACTATAGACGTTTTTACACAGACCGATACAACTCAGTGTCCATCGATATAGCTATTACATATGGTGTGATCCTCCACAGTAGTTTATAATTAGAGTTGGGTCATAATGTCCGTTATACCCCTCTAATTACATATATCCATTAAGTACCATTGATTCTCTAATGGATAATAAATCCTATTTCCTCACGGAATTAGGAGAGTGATCATATTGTCCAAGTCCCGAATCAACCCTTAAAGGGAACTACCATCTACTTCTCACAAGAAGTAGTGGATTCTACTATTATGTACAAACCTTCCCAACCACCAGCCAAACCGCAATCCCAACATACGGAGCATATTGATCGGGAACTGCATCTGACCTCACCCATGGTATATCAAAGACCACGATTTAACCTGAAGAAATCGATAAGACACTCAGGATTAAGATCACCCACATATAACCATCATTAGTTGATATATATGAATCTCATCGGTAAACGGATCTTGGTGAGAGATTTATATAGATCATGGCCTAGTCCTATATGATCACATCATACAAGGTGCCTTCATTCCCATATCTCATATGAATGATTCAGGATAGAATCATCGTACATTACGGAATGGACTGCAACTATAGATTAACCACAAATAAAGTATCCAACTTTATTTGTTATCTATGTACTCTTTAGATTGCACGTCTCTTACTGTATCCATCTGTATATGACACTTATATACACAGTTCGAGATTACATCCGGCAATCTTGGATGTAAAATATATGCACAAGTTATAAAATAAACAGCACAACATGAATGAATTGAACTTTTCCTTTTATTGATTTCATAAATCCATTTACAAATTACATCTTTAGGGCATAAACCCCAACACTTAGACCATTGCCTTGTAAGAGGTTGAAGTCTTTTGTTAGAGTGAGTGAAGCTTTAACTTGAGCAAGGAGTCTTGGCTATGACATGTGGTCCGGATAGTCAAACAAAGAGACTTGTCTAGGATTGGTGGATCCGGATAGGCAAGCAAGAAATCTTCCTAGAGGCAAGGGTGCCATGGATAGAAAGTTGCTTCCTAGTATGTTTGTCACATATTGGATAGGAAGTATGTTATTAATTAGCTAGAACCGAGGATAGAGTAAGAGTGATTGCTTGAGTGTGTAACTCTTATTCGATATATTGAATTATAGTTTGCGGATGGTTGTGGTATCAACCCGTGGATGTTTCCTCTTTGGAGGTTTTACCACGTAAATATCTCATGTTGATTTTTGGCATTTTAATTCCTTTGCTTAGTTGATTTGAATTGCTTTAACACTTGCTATATTGTTGTTCATATCACATTGTTAAAGTGATCATATTGAAAAAATTGTTCTAAGCATAGATTAAGATTGCTTGTGTTTTAAAGAAGTTTAAAATTTGAGTCTATACATATTCACCCTACCCTCTAGGTATATTTACACTATAAAAACTAGGGAATTTTCATTCCAAGCCAAACCTTTGTTCGTCTTCGAGCAAACCTTAAAACAAAAAACAAAAATATGACACAAAACAAATGAATCGATCTAAAAATTCCTAGAACCAAAAACAAATATTTTCAAATAGCCGCATGTCCAACCAGTGATGAGATGCAAGGATATGTGATAGAGAGAAGTAGACATATGCAAAATGTTCTAAAATAACTCAAAGGCACTAGAAGAAAACTCACACAATTACGAATCACATGCCTAATAATGCTCTCATATCGAGAACTGGTAACTCCCATACCTTGAGCATAATTCTCTTCAACTCTAATCCTCACATGGCTTCATTCTCTTTCTTCCACTCAGAGTCATAAGTTCACAGTTATGCAAGGTATGCAAAGATAGGCTTTATGCATAGAATTCTAATGAGTTACATACAATTGTATAATTGAAAGACCGCTAATGTCTGTGAACTAGCCTAAGTAGGATTCAATATGCCATGAACATTAAAGATCAAGCATCAACAAACATTCTCAATCAAGACTTATCATGGATCAAATAGGTCTTTTCTCTTAGGTTGTAATGGGGCCAAAGGGTTAGATGTGGTGCAAAGAAAAATAGGAAGAATATGGAGTTTAAAGATCACCAATCATGCACTAACTCACACCTACTCATACCCTATAGTTTTAGTTCTACTTACAAACAACTTGACATTAGCGTCTAGGCGTCACTTTCACGCACATTTGTGCTAAACATTTGTACTCTATATTGTGAGTACTTTAAAATTACATTTCAAGGTTCTTTCCTTTTCTTTTCTCTTTTTTTTTTCTTTTTCTTTTGCATTGATGATTCTTTTTCCTTTTTTTTCACCTTTTTGCTTTTGTCTTTCTTCTTTCTTTTCTTTTTGCACAAGAATATTTGACAATTTGGTTCTAGTGCAATTTTTTGGCACATCTCATTTGAGCCATGCTTGCACAATTACATCATGCCTAATTACACGCTATTTCCTATTAGAGCTTACACATTTAAACCACTTTACATGCATACACCCTACACGATTGGCAATTAAAAGGTTAGTTTGTGTTTGGATTGTGGCTATATGGTTTCATGTGGTTCCAAGTGAAAGGTAAGTGTTTGGCCTCAAATTGGCATTGGAGCACACATAATGGATATAGGAATGTGTTTAAGCTTTTTCAGTAGTTAATGCACACATATTACCTAAGATCATTTCCACAATTAGTCTATCAAGGGAAAGAATGCATCCAACAAACAATCCACTATATATACATGGAATGTATGCCTTATGGTATGTGACACATATGATGAGAAGAGTGTACAGGAATAGAACGGCATGTTTTTTTAAAGGTTGTGTTTGTGAACTCACTGGTGGTCTCCATTATTAGAACAAAGCGCAAGAGCACCGAGTCCCCTCAAGTTAAGCACAAAAATGATGGTACTAGCCCACAACATGCAAGTAAGGCCTAAGAGTGACAACGATTTGCTACACAATCTTAAAGTGCATTCATACACTAGCCAAAAGCACATTCTCAAGGCATCACATCTAAGCTAGTTAAAGCTCGAAAAATTTAACCAAAGCAACAAATTAAAGATTTGGACCGAAATGACTCAAAAATTACAAAGACGACTCAACAAAGGCGTCTACACCCCAAAATCAACACCCAACATTGTCCTCAATTTTGAAGACAAGAGAGCCTGGCCTAGTTGCCTAGCTGAAAGCATCTCGCTGACTCAAAACACAACAACCTAGGTACTAATCACGAGCAATCAATGCCCAACAAAATAAAAAACATAAAAATAGGTTCACAATAAAGAGGCAATAAAATTCAATATCGACATATAAGCACAATCCAATCATCAAGCATTTCTTTCAATCAATAATGATGAAGTGGGGACATGATGACTCCCAAACCGAATATCACTATATGCACGTGATAAGCCTATACAAAATGTGAGCAAAAACCTCAAACCAAAATGGGTTATATATGTGCAATATGAACATGTGCACTCGCATATGTATCCAAAGGAGCCTTCGGCTTGTACATATCAAAATGAATAGATCAATAGATGTAAAACCCAATATCATTAATATGTTCAAAAAAAAATATCCATCTAACGCTATCCACACTATATCAACAATTATCCACAAATCATTCAAAGGAACAAATAGACAAAGAAAGGAAAATTTTAAAGTTCAAAATGAGATAATGAAATTGAAACCGAGGTGGTTGCATTTTTCCATCCTTGGTCCGTTTTATGAGCACTCTTGGCTTGATCGCACCTCTAAGACTTGCAAGTTGTCATATTTCCCCCCAAAAGATGAAGAACCTAGCCTTAAAGCACAAACATCTAACACAAAAATTCTCAACCACCAATATAATATCTCAAAAGAATATCCTCAAAATGATCATCATCCAAAAACATCCAAAACCATCCACTAAATTATTACACTAAGCAAAACTAATATCAAGCTAAAAGAAAAAAATAATAATGAAACTAAATTAAGTTCATCCGAACAACTACTAAAGTAAATAAAAGCTCAAATACTAAGGCAAGAAAAATAGGCATGGGAAATAAAAGTCCATCCTCGTCTGACGACTCAACTACATCATCTATCATCGACCTCTTGCCTCTTTTATCAAGCTCGGCACGGGCCCTATCCTCGAACTCTCTCCTGGACTTCATTAGTGTTGCATGATATTTTGATCCATAGGGATCAATGGATTGCCCACCCAAAAAGGGTGACTGTGGAGTGGCCATCTTCTTCCTCTATTAGTTAGGAATCAAGTTCAGATCCTACCACATACCGGTGATGTTTGTAAAAAGATCCTTGATGTTATCCATGGCATGCTTGATCTCTTGCCTATTCTCCCTAATCTCAGTGGTAAAGTTGGAGCTCATTAAGTTCATTGAGGTCTAGAGGCTCGCCATCCCCGAGATCAAAGTCTACCAAAGGACCTGGTCACTCAAAAAAAAATAGTTGGCTCTAGAGTTAGGGTTGGAGCACTGTGATTATAATCTATCTGCTAATGTTCAAAATTCATCTACTAATTATCATCTTCATGCGCTTGCCTGCTTATCCTACTTCAGCCCTGATCTTTTTTGTCCATGTTTATCTTTTCTGGTTGGTAGGGTCCCTCTCTATCTATAATATGTCCCAAACGAGAATCCCAATGTCTCTCTGAAGTTACTCAAATGGATAATCTTTGAAATAAACTCCTTCCAACCTATAGAATTTTATGATCAGACACCAGA
Organism: Dipteronia dyeriana; assembly: GCA_032871835.1. Classification (NCBI taxonomy): domain Eukaryota; kingdom Viridiplantae; phylum Streptophyta; class Magnoliopsida; order Sapindales; family Sapindaceae; genus Dipteronia; species Dipteronia dyeriana. The sequence continues at coordinate 45,967,043 of CM065302.1, read as the reverse complement.
ACATGAGTGGTTGACTGTTCTTTTCAATATGACCTACTGTGAGAATGTCGATCTTTTCCAGAAACCCAACATCAATTCGATTACCGTTCTGGATGCAGTGGAGTATGATAGCTACCTCAATAGTGATCGATGTTCTGTGGTCACACGATCTTAGTGAGTGAGAGAAAAAAAAGTGCCAGAGCCCCAGTTCAATTTTCAAGTTCATGTGCTTGAGACGGTATTCTAGGGCAACCTAAAAATCCATAGGTTGAATCACTAGAGCATTTACCGAATCTATGTTCTGCCGCTAATGTATCTCGCTCCAATTAACACCCGCTTTGACATCTCCTCGAGCAACTGGCTCCTTAATCCTGAAGTATTTGTTGACCTTATCACCAGTCAAGCAAACTTCTCTCCCATTGACGATCGTGGGTGCATTTCTCATGAAGTCACCCAACACCATCCCATCATAGAACTCCTCAACCGCACATTTGCAGTATATAGGAGGGGAGCATGTGTATATCTTTCATCACATCCTATCTATCAACTATGGGATGTCCGTATCTTCTAGCTCATCCCTCGATATTCCTCTTTCTTCTATTATCATCCACATTCTAATTCTTTCCAATCGACACTTGGAGTCTCTGTTCAGGGTGCATGTTGGTACTAGTGGCTCATTAAGTTTCTTCTTTTGTGATCCCAATCCCAACTTCTTTGCCAAGGATTTAGACCTGCTTGACATCTTGTGATCTTGAATTGAAAACGTGGAGAGCAAGTTTACCTTTGGAAGGATATAAGATGGGAAAATAATAAAAAACTTTTGTGTAAGTTTGTGGTAGGTCTCACTTTGACAAAGTCAAGTATATATGTAATGTTGCAGTGCACGGGTATGTAACCCAATGTGCACGAGTAGGTACCCGTGCATATACCCATGCACTCACCATATGGTAGATTCTTTTTCCTTATATGCTGCTAATGCGCGGGTACTACTTTAGTATAGACCCACACACTGCATTGTTCAGTTCTCCTGTTGAGCATGTAGCACCTTCTTTTTCCTGCGAATTATCACACAAATACCAACTTAACTTCCCTTGTTCTTAATTAATTAGCAACTAAAACAATATGAAAACAAAACAAAAACTTAATGAAAATTCCACAATTTATTTTCTTCTCAACTTGTATCCACCTAACATTAACAAACACAAGTAAACCAAATTAAAAGGGCAACATAAAGTCAAAAAGAAAATAGATTGTACAATTCAACCATGCATCAAAAACGTTCAATGTGATGCTATGGGTGGCTTAACCAAGTTGGAAAACTCTTTCGTCTTTGCAATCTAAACAAATCTAGATGGCTTTTTCATCTTTTCATTTCCATTAGTTTTCACTAAATGCACTTCATCTTTCCTCACCCATATTTTCCTTACCCTAGGTGGACTCCTCATATTCCTAGGACCTCTCATTTTCTTACTCCTCATATGCTCTCTATTTGAACAAAAACAACACATGAGAGTTGAGTTAGGAAATCTCCCACTTTATTGGTGACGTTTTGGCCTTGAGGTGGAATTTCTTATCAATGACTTGACCACTTGTTCCTTTTTCTCCAACTCGATCATGTACTTGTTCCCTTTGTCCCTTTGTAAAATGGAGATCTTCATTTTTCTTATGAGGTGCTTCTTTGGCTTCCTTCAATGCTTTGGCTTTTAGCTCACTCTCTAATTGCATCTTCCTTGACTTGCAGGTTGTCCCATCCTCAAATTCCTTCGATATTTTCACTAAGTCCACCAAGTATTTCAATGCCATATTCTTTTTAGCTTCAAGTCTCTCAATTTGCACTTCTAATGCTTTGTTCTTGTCAGAGACCTCACCATTCTTCTTTGTGAGTGTACTATTTTCCACTCTGAGCGATTTCAGCTCAAGTACGAGCATTTTGTTTAACTCTTAGAGCTTGTCTATCCTTGACACTTCTAAGGCTTCTTTGCTTTCTAGCTCATTCTTCAAAAGTAGCACTTTCTTCTTAAATTCTTCCCTTATATCATCTTTTTCTCAGGAGACTTCTTATATTTTCACTTGAAGTGCATCATTTTTCTTCTTCAACAACTTCATCAATGACACTAACTCTTTCCTAGCACTCATCATCTCTTGGCACATCTCTTTCATTTTTCCTCTTTCGAGAGGTATGAGATGTCCTTGGCACCTTGGTTTGATTCTCTGATGAAGTTGTTGTATCTTTCTTCAATAATGGACTGCTTACCTTTACAGGGCCAGGTGGGTAAAGCATAGTTGTTCAATTTCTATAGTTTGTCAGCTGAGAGGCTATAGTTTGCTCATTGTTATGACGAGTGCTTCTCATGAGCTCTCTCATCTCATCTTCGAATGTAATGCTCATTGGCTGGTAGCTTGGTCTTGAATGCATTAAGAAATCCATAGTCCTGAAACAAAGAAAAATAAAAATATCAAGATAAGTAAAATGAAACAAAAGAAAACTAAAAATAACTAAGACTCTTAACTAGAAAACTAGGATTAGCCACCTAATTAGCATATTTCCTCGTGTCGGTGCCATTTTTGACATGATACATTTTTATCATTAGAAAATATCCATAAAAGAAATTTATAAAAACCAAAAATGCGCTCAAAAGAGTTTACAAAGCAAAACTAGTATAGTGGTAAGTCGTATATCGTCCACGGGGAAAGGGAAACAAAATGGCTAAAACTAGTTAACTAATAGTAAACTAAAATAAAACAAGAAAAAGTAAAGTTTGAATGGTCAAGTTTTCAAAGTTAAGATTGAGATGCAAAAGTCAATTATGTTAATAAATCTAAATTTAAACTAACAATTAGTAGGAATTTGAAGTGAGAAGATAAGATATGAGATGTGGATGCGGGAGTATATGCAATTCATACACGAATGGTAGGCAACCCATCCTTTAAGAACCGTTTTTGATTATTAAGGGCTAATCTATCTTTAAGGGTGACTTAGAGCCAATAACTCTCACTCGCAAAGCATAGATAGATTCTAATGGTAAAGGATGTCTTGGAAGGGCATATTCACAATCCACCCATTTCCATTAAAGTCAGCATGCATCGGAAGGGCATATTCACGACATATTCCTTCCATTCAATTAAGTTAGTTTTAATCACCAAAAAAATGTGTATCAAACTTGGCTTGAGAGAGGGCATATCTACTCAAACCAATAAGATATATATTCCTCTTTAAAAACTCAAAATAAATTGATACTCAACATGAACTAAGAGAGGGCATATCTACTCAATTCAATAGGTAATCAATTGCCTTAAAAACAAAGAAATGAAACTAAGTAATCAAATATTAAGAATATGGTGGAAAACCCATAATCCATGAATTATTACATAAACTCCAACAAAGGTGTTTAGCTACTCATGCTAAATACAAAATAAAAACTAAGAGATGAGAGATAGAGAATACCCATGTAGAGAAACACCTCATTTCTTGAAGCTTGATACCAATCTCCTAGTAGCCTCTTTCAGTAGATGATTTGGTTGTGTGAACAGTGATTCCTAGATCTACGGTTAGTTGTTAGTGGTTAGTGATGTAAGGGAGAGAAAAAGTGTTCTTGGAAGAGGGTGAAAGAGTGGAGAGAGTGGAAGAGGGGATTTTTGAAATAAGAACAATACATATTATAGGGTTAGGTCTGAAAATGCTGACGTGGCAAAATCTAGGAACACAGTGGTTGGGTAGTGCACAGGTAGGGTATTCGCACAATCCTCTTTTTCTAGGTTTTCCTATTTTCTGGTTGGGCAATTTTCTGGGTAGTGCACGAGTTGGTACCGTTGTTGCACCTGTGTACTAAGCTCTTTTGATTGATCTGCTTTCTGGTTTGGCATATGCACTGGTTGTGCATGGGTTGGTACCCATGCACTGATCTTTCTTCAAAATTCTATCTTTCGGTGCAAGAGTTTTGTACGGGTAGTGCACGAGTAAGGTACCTGTGCACTACGGCTTTCAGTTCTTCCTTTTTTTGCACAAACTTACCCTCTTTTTGCACGAAAATCCTGATTTTTAATTCCACCACCTGATTTTCACCAAATGCTAGAAATTACAATAAAAAATCCTTAAGACACATAAAAATTACCTAAAAACAAGACAAATGATAAGGATATAAGGGCCAAAAGGTATAACATTTTTGGCACGATCATGTATCTGGCTTATTGGTGAGAACTCTCATTAAGATTTTTGGCATGATAATTGGATGGGGGTTCTTATGTTAGAACTTTTAAGGGATTCCAGATAACTTGGCAAGCCCTCATCGGGTGTGGGTTTTTTTTATTTAATTCAGGATGGTAGGTAGGTTCTTAATGATTGTTTCTAAGCCCGCTTCCCAGACCTCTATTTTTGGATTGGTTGGATTACGATTGCTCCTATCATGGACACTCTGGTTTGGGCACATTCACGTGATAGTTTATTTTCTTGCAAGACAGCTTACTCCGGTTCTTTCGTTACTCTCCTCAAGTCCTTTAGTAGGGAGATGTTTTTTGACTTTCCTCAAGTCCTCAAGTTCTGTGTTAACCTGGCATCTTTTGTTGCATAGACTCTCCACGGAAGATCGCTTGTGTAGGTTTATGTTTCAGTTGGCTTTTCGGTATAGTATTTGTGGGGTTAGTAGTAAGACGGTTGATTATCTTTTCCTCCAATGCCTCCTGACAGTTGCTCTTTTCTGTTTTCTTAACTTTTCAGCGATGGGTTTCTATAGACTTGTGGAATTCTTTTTGTTAACAGGCCATGTCGGTTTCGTTTATTGATTAGGACAGGGTTTTGTGGAGAGCAGTTATCCATGTATTGGTTTGGAGTGTGTGGTTTTCCCGTAATTAGTGGATCTATAGAAGTATTTCAGGTGTACTTTTTTCTTTGGTTTGGCATACAGTTTCTGATGCTAATTGCTTGGAGAATGGCTTTATGCATAATTGTATGGATGATCTTATGATTCTTTGGTGATTCAGTCTTCGTTTTTGTCAAGCTAGGGACCCAGTTATCAAGAGTGTGATTTTGTCGCCTACGGCTTCTGGTTGGATCAAAATCAATACGAATGGTGCTGCTTTGAGTTCTTCGGGAGTTAGAGGTTATGATGGGAGTCTTCTGTAACCGTCAAGCTTTTGTGAAGTATTTTTTCGGTATCCCTCTTGATCAAGTATTTACATTTGAGGCTTTTACGGGTTCTCTGGTCATTAATTTTGCTTGGAAGTATGGGTGGCGTTAGATCTGTCTTGAGAGTGATTCTTCTTATGTGGTTTAGTTGCTCTCTTCTCGCCCTGAACAGGTTTTTTTATTGGGTTCGTCAGGTGTGGCAACTTTGTATTTTTCAGATTTCGTAGATGAATTTTCAGGTGTCCCATATTTTCAGGGAGGGGAATCAGATTGCAAGTGCCCTGTCTAAATATGCTTCGGAACTGGAGGCAGATTTTTTATGGTTCTCCACTCCGCTATTCTATTTCTTGTTGGTTGGCAATGACTGTATGTGTCGAGAGTCTTTTCGATTTTCTTGATACTTTTTGTTTCTTTTTGGTATGGCATGGCATATGTGCCACTTTTTATGTAGGGATGTTTTCCCATTGGTTTTTGTGCTTATTTGGCTGTTGTTACTCTTTTTTTTTCTTTTATAATTTATATATATATATATATATAATGTCTAGGAATTTTTCAGTATAAGATCACTTGTGATATTTTTTTTCTCTAAGATCAATTCAATTTTATCAAAATAAAAGAAAAGAAAAATAAAATATCTCTCTATGTGAAATAAACAGTTAGATGCTAAAGAGAGAAATTTAGAGGGTGAGAGTTAGAAAGAGAAATGAATGAAGTCCGCCAAGAGTGACGAAGATTCTAACATTGACGAACAACATTTGACATAACGAGAGAAATTTAGAGGGTGGGAGTTAGAAAGAGAAATGAATGAAGTCCGCCAAGAGTGACGAAGATTCGAACATTAACGAACAACATTTGACATAAGTCAAATAATACTGACAGTAACGTGAAATTAGATGCCAAAACATTTGAATTTGATAATATGTTATTATAAACACCTATTTTTAGTTGAGACATACGATTATAACGATATATTATGAGTCAAAATATGACATTTCTTTCCTTATCAAAGTTAGAAAGTTTTTATATCAATCCTAAAAATAGTTACGTACAAAAGATATATATTTCATGGTCAAAAGAAAATAGACTTACATTTTTTTTAAGCATAAACCACAATTAAAGAAAGGAAAAAATTGCATAAACTTTTTGTGAGGTTAGTGAATACTAAACTCAGCTGCAACTTTTACCAAAATAACACAGAGCTATCATGGATTCCATTCACTAACACTTTTACCAAAATAACACAAAGCTATCATGGATTCCATTCACCAACACTTTAACGAATGACTTTATAAGGGTCAATACAAGAAAAAATGACAATTGCAACGAATCAAAATTGTCACAAAAGCATTTAATTCGTCACAAAAGAATTAATGTGACTAGAAGGCTTTACCACCTGACTACAATGCTTAATGTGATATCAGTTGTACAATATTTATATATAACCGATGTGAGTTGTTAAGAAAAAAAAACTTGTTAGATAAATTTAAATTTATTTTACTAATCAAAAATCTAATTTATACGACAGACATATATTAAAAATATTTATTGGATTGCAAATCGGGTTTGTAACTCGGTTATTTTTTTTACAAATCAGGTTTTCTTTTTTCAGTTTCTAGGTTTTTTTTTCTCAATTTATGGGTTTTTTAGTTCATTGGATTTAGTGTTTGTTAATGCATAAAACAAATCTCTACCAAATTAAATGAAATATCCCATGAACAAGATTTCCACTATTTTTTATTACACTTTTGTTATTTAATTAAATGACCGATACCTTCAAAGTTGTGGGGGGGGGGGGGGGGGGGGGGGGGGGTGGTTAAAGGTAACGAATTATATTTGTTTACATGTACTGATATCTGTAGTAACGAATTATATATTGTCGCAATAATAATACCACTAAATTTTTTTGTCCCTGTATCTCAATTTTGTTGTAGTGTTAATTTTAAATTATTATTAAAACCTTAGGTAATGAATTATATTTGTTTGCATGTACTGATATCTGTAGTAACGAAATTTATATATTGTCACAATAACTAATATATGTGTTAACGAAATTTATGTTTCCTTACTAAAAATACTTTCTAGCGACAAATATTTTATTGTTGCTAAAGACTGTTATTCTATGTTAACGAAATTTACATATTGTCATAAGAACTAATATCTGTAGTAACGAAATTTATGTTTCATCATTAAAAATACTCTCTAGCAACAAATATTTGTTGCTAAAGATATTGTGGCTTGAATTCTATGGTAACAAACTTTAATTTTCGTTAGTACAAGTGCTTTCTAACAACAAATATTAGATTGTTATTAAAGATTTTGTTGCTATTGCCCTTTTTTCTTGTAATGGGTGAAAACGTCTTTTACACAATATTAACAAATGAACCTATAGAAAATTATGAAATATACCTAAACATTTTGAAACAAAAACAAACGTTTCAATAATCAGATTTTAGTGATTATGAATTTTTTATTTTTTTATTTTTGAAAAACTATATATAGAGGTTATGGAGTGAGCAGATCTCCTATAATATAAAGGGGATCTCTAATGTGATGATTTCCTAGGAACGACAATAGGTCGGGTTTTACTCGATCTGAACCAGAACTTGTTAAAACATTTTTATAATCAAGCACGATTGTGAACCTAGATAATTTCGTAGGTTTAGGTTTTGATCCCACTGGTTTTGATGAAACCCGAACTTGATCCGTGAACCCGAATAACAATTTAGGTTTTACATTTTAACCCAAAACGACGTCATTTTAAGTAAAGATTTTTAAAAAATATATGGTTCGCTAGTTCGGTTTTGAACCGATCTCGAACCCACTTCGGAATTGATTCTTTATAACCGAACCCAACTAGCGTCTCGAATAGCAAAATCCGAACCTGACCCACACGGTTCAGGCTCGGATGGGTGCCCGTGGGTTTAGGTGAAATCGTCATCCCTATGATTTCTTTTGAATAATTATATTGAAAATCGATATATATATAATACTATATTATCCTTTATAATAATAGGATGACCCCTAACTCAATAATGTTATTAGTCCTATAAAAGAGAAATTCTTCCATTGATTGAATGAGCAATGCGCAGATAGGCTTATAGGGCCTTAGTCCAAATGAAAAAAAAAAAAACAAACAAACAAACAAACAAACACATGTTATTAAGGCCGGATCCAAATTAAGGTCAAATGAAAAAAAAAACACAAAACAAACACGTCATTAGGGGCAGATCCACATTAAGATCAGATGGAACATATATCCTACCTTTTTTTTTAAATCTATTTTATATATATATATATATATATATATATATATATATGTATGAAGGAAGTGATGGTGCAGTGGGTAGAGACTAGAGAGTGTCCATTTGATTGGATGATGAAGATTCAAGTCCTAACTCTTATATGTTATTTGATTAAATATATATTTTTTATATCTTTTCTAATTCCTTAATCAAATTTTCTTTTTTTACTAAAATAAAATAATTGACTTTCTCTTTTATGTTATTATCAACTTCTAAACTACAAACGATTTATAGCTACTTAATTCAATTTTATCATATATTAAACAATATATTATTATTTTTAAACTTTTATTATTTTTAATAGTTTAATTTGACATACCTAACGAATCACATCAATAATCCTAAAATCTCAAATTATAATTTTATTATATTAAAATAATCCACATATTATTATGACTTATTTTATTTTACCATTGGTATTTTTCTTTATTTTATAACTTTAATTTATTTAGAATCATCTAATCCAAAAATTTACCAATAACAAATTCAAAAACAAGTCTAGTAATATTTATTAAACAATTATTTTGTATAAATTTAAACTAAGTCCATTCTAAATACAGATAAATTTTTTTATTATAAAATTATATTGTAATTTATGTTGTTTTCCTTGTTATTATTTATTTATTAATATTATGATTCTTATTGTAAATCACCTCTTAATCGAGCAGGTAATACACATCCCTATTATATACGTGGTAATGGTTCAAATCACACCATTTGAATAATACTTAAAAAAAAATTATGTTTCTTGTTTTTATTTCTTTTTAAATATAAGACTAAAAAAAATCAAATTTTTATATAAAATAAAATCATTCTTGTGTGATTTCAAATTTTCAGTATTTTTTTTAATATATTTATTATTCTGTTTAAATATCTCATTGGATTAAAATTCCTAAATCCGTCACTGTATATCATCATTCGTGAGGTACACTCATACATATTTTGTCCGGCATGGTGCCAACTCTATCTCCTTGGAGAGAGATGGAGAGAAGCAAAGGCCTTAAAGTACATGTAAGCATGTAGGCAGTAACCGGTAAGGCCACGTCATGAAAACTCGTAGGCCAAAAATGGCATTGAAATAGCTATACGGAATTTGCTAGTTGACTTTACCCACCCACCACCTTCCTCTATTTATACCCACCATTTGCCCTCACCTTAATTGTTTGAAATCTCTTTTAGTCTTTTCTATTCTTATCTTCTCGCTTATATATTTTGGCTTTTGGGTTTCTTTGTTGATTGTTGTTTTTGCAGTAGAGAAAAATGAACAACATAAGCATGGTGGAGGCAAAGCTGCCACCAGGGTTCAGGTTCCATCCAAGAGATGATGAACTTGTTTGCGATTACTTGATAAACAAGATCACTCACTCCGACACCTTTCTATTCATCGAAGTTGATCTCAACAAGTGCGAACCTTGGGATATCCCTGGTAAGACATCTTCAATTTTAATACAATGAAACTGGATTTGTTCTGTTACAGCTTGTCACGAATCGAATTATATATATATATATATATGGTTTTAGTTCTTTGTACACTTTTACGGTAGTTCAACGGTCACAATTACACATGCAATAGGGAAAATTTTCTATATTTTGGATTATGGAATTGTGATTCCCGACTCTAAAACAACATTAATTATCGATATCCAAAAGAAAAAAAAAATTAAAAACTCTTAATGATATGATTATCACTTTGATTGGATATTGTTTTGTGTAGCTAAGGATGAGAGTGAGGTGATAGCAACCAGAGGCTATAAATAGATATAATTACGGGGTGATAATGGTGTTCCACTTTTGTGGTTGGCAAAATTATATATAAACCCTACTTATTCTTGTTATTATCTTCGAAAACTGAAGAATTTTTGTAATTGACATAAGTTGACCTTGATGTTTTTCTATATTATGGAGGTACTTATCATTTATTTATTATTTAATTTTATGAATATTATTTGCAATTTTAAAAAATGATTTATACATGCCGTCCTGTGCCTTAGTAATTATTCAAATCCATTTTTTCTTATTGGAGTGTCAACACGATTTCATGTTTACAAAGGACATACAAAATCTTTGATCAATGTATATAGATTTATCTTTTAAAAAATATAATTTCAACTTCATCTTATATTTTTAAATTGTTAACAAGATTTCATTAAACTTTTGTTTTTATTTTAATAATATGATAATACAATTCAAATATATATAAATATATATATAGACTAACACTCATTTGGATTGTACAATTGATCAATTTTATTAACAACACAATTATTCTTTAACAAAAATATATTAAAATAAGCTGGCTAGACTCAATTGTGAAAATTTGTTTATTACAATATATATTAAAAGGATCTTTTGGCCGTAGAGAAATAATTTCATACACGTTATTTTCAACTTCATTGTGTTACTTCTATATCTTATACTTTGATATATCAAATATTTGAAATATGAGAGATAAATAAAAACAATTGAAGAAAATATTGTTTGATTAGAAGCTATTTAACATCAACTTTTAGATACAACTAAAAATTAAAATTAAAATCTGAAACCAAATATGAGGAAAAAATCAAATAGATTATAGTATGAGAGGAGAAAACATAAGAGACAATTAATATAGGATCCAATTTAGTAGTTGCTTACTTTTAGATTTTTTTTTCAATAATTATATTTTATTAATTTTTTAATGCATGTACGTGTATAGTCAATATATGCTTAAATGTTTTTTTCTTTATGTCAAAAGTTAGACTTTGGATATATTAATTAAATAGTGGGAATTTGTTAAAACATTTTTTTTCTTAAGAAAAGTGAAGAAGTAAGTTTGTATAGAATTGATATTCATGTGTTGGATCCATTCCACAACTGAAAATTTAAATTCTAAGTGTATGTTGTAAGGTATATCATAGATGACCGGCTTTAATAAGCAATAGTTATATATATATATATATATATATATCAATGGTGTGAAGACTCAAATCTAAGATATTGTTAGAATTAATGAATATCTTTTTATCATTAAATTCATTGGATGGTGATATGGAACAGTTAAGCTTTGAAAAAATCTTTTGATGAACGATTTATTTGAATTGTTTATAAAATGAAGTTTTGAAATTAAAGGTTAGTAAACATTTCACTTTCATAGCTTTTGAAGAAATTGACACTCTCGGCATTGTCCCAACAACTATTTACTAAATAAATAATTAAAAGCCATATCTCTCTTTATTCTTCTTAATTATATCCACCACACGCGTGTATGTAAACACTTTGAAAAACCAATTGATTTATTTCTTCTTTGTTTTCACCAAATCAATTTACCCATTTTTCTTGTCACTATCATCAACTATTCAACTATTTAACTTACTAATTATTCTCATCTTTATAATTTTATCTCTTATGTTTTTAATGGTAATAAATATCAAATTGTATATAATATTGATTAAATATGAGATTAGTTATTTGAGTTCTCCATTAACTATTTAATAGTATACAACCTTATAGACACCCTCTCTTTATAAATCAATTTGAAATTAGGGTCTTGATAACACGTAAATATAATGACTTTATATGTTAGTTCAATTTTAAAAATATTCTAATGTCAAACATGCCACACGTGTGAGAGCAATCAACCGTGTTGTATACTCTTTGGCAATTACATTCAATAATTGTCCATTTAATTAAACAACTCTTTCAACCATGTAATAATGCAATTGGGGTCACCGGTTATTATTTATTATTAATCTAGACATAGATGTGCTCAGCCACGTGTCCATCATCAATCAGTCCCTTTCAATATCATCACCCCAAATTTGATGCTGACAACACAAGATTCTTTTGAATTATGATATTGCTTTATACTAATTTATTATAGATTTTGGAAATTAATTAATACACCACTGGTTATTAAACTTAACCCAATAGAAGAGAAGTTAATTAAGGTTGACATGTTATTTTCAAGTTTTTATATTTTACATATATATTCAAGTTGCGGGGATTCAAACCTCGATATAAACGTTCTTTACGATTATGCTGTATTAAACTGTAATTCATTATTTGCAAAGATGAAAAACGTTTTGATCATGAGAAACCCTATTGCAGAGAGTGCATGTGTTGGAGGGAAGGAATGGTATTTTTACAGCCTGAGAGATAAAAAATATGCAACAGGACTGAGAACAAACAGAGCAACGGCAAGTGGGTATTGGAAAGCCACAGGAAAAGATAGGGCAGTGCATAGAAAAGGAAAGCTTGTTGGGATGAGAAAAACTCTTGTTTTCTATCAAGGAAGAGCTCCTAAAGGCACAAAAACTGATTGGGTCATGCATGAATATCGCCTTGAAGCATCACCCTCTGCTCCTTCTGCTCTCAAGGTTTGCTTCCTACATATTTTTGTCTCTCTTTTAATAATTTTACTCAATTATTAGACATCGGATTCATCTACTTTAACTTAGTCAATATACATTTATATTTAATTAATGACTAACATGCAATACATTGACTTTAACATACGAGTAGTTTTTATAGTTTTGATATACTATCTACGGAGTGACAACTTGAACCTAAGACATTTTTAGACCGAATAAACCTTCTTTACTGGTTTTTAATATTTCTCTATAAAACCTAGTTCTATATTGATCTCATCAATTTTTGAAACTCCATGATTTTTACGTTTTAATAAAAAAAGTAGGAGAGGTCAAAGATATTGTTTTGAATGTATGTCATTTCTATTAGTCTAAATTCCTAAAATTTCTGCATGAATTATGGGACATGTTGCAATTTATAATTCCTTGTTTTAAAATATGTCAAAGTCATTCTTCTCTAGCTACACTCATTTTATATTTTCTCCAGAGTACACACACACATATATATATATATATATATATAATCAGTCTGGTAGTTGACCTAAGATAAAGCTTATTTATATATTTAAGAGTTTTTATGAATGTTAAATGCAGGAGGAAGATTGGGTGTTATGTAGAGTATTGTACAAAAATAGACAAGTAGTTTGTGGTCATGGTGGCCAAATGGGAAGCTGCTATGATGACACAGCAGGCTCGAATTCTTCATGTCTTCTTCCACCATTAATGGATTCCTACATCACTTTTGACCCAACACAACCCAACAATTTAGGTGGTGATGAGCAAGTGCCCTGCTTCTCCCTTTTCTCACATGTTGATCAGCAGCCAAACACCACCAAGCTGATGAACTCATCATCATCATCAAGCTGTAGCATGTTTGGTCTGGACCCTCAGGGAGCTGCTTTCTCTTGTGATAATAAGGTAATAAAAGCTGTTTTGAACCACTTCAACAATAAGCCGCCTCCTCCGCCTCCTAATTATTATAATTATATAATCAAAGGATCATCATCATCTTCGTCAAGCTTATTGGGAGATCATGATCAACCAACTTCACAAAGCTACTTATCTCATGATCATGAAGTGGGTATGCCTAATTTCTGGAATAATCATTATTCATGATCAAGCTATTTATAGCACCACCTCACCTCAACAAAACATTAATTGTTGTATACAAATTGCAGTGATATATATTTACAATTCTTGTAAACAAATTACATTCAATACATATACTATTAGTACCCTTACTGTGTCATTAATTTTTTATTTTTTAAAGATTTGAAGGCATTTTAAATCGGTGGAAATTATTAAAAATAATCACATGAAAAATTTATTTTTAACACATAAAAGTTTAATTGCTAATAACCAGTCATATTTTTTAAAAAAAAAAATCAGTGTTTATCCCTAAATTACAAAAACACCCTACAACTTAGCTTTCAAAGAAAACTGCCAAAAAACATGAAATTTGGAGATAAAATTTGAAATCTAGGGAAAAAACATAAAAGGTAGAGAAAAAACTTGAAATGTTGCAAACAAAAATTGATACGTTGAAACAAACTTGAAATGTCAATATATTTTTTAGGGAAACCCTCGTTAGCACTGTCGCCGTGCCTTGGCGTGTGTTGCCCAGACATGGCATCACCTAGTTGCACGATGCCTAGGCGAGTTGCCTGGTTTGCGAAGACAGACGACTTCTCCTGGTTCGCACAGCACATCCAGCACACTGCCGGTGCCAGATGGGTTCGGCGGTGTCATAAGTCACTTGTTAAACGAAGTCGTTTTACTCTTTCTATTTTAAGTAAGACGACGTCTCATCTCAATCAATAATATGTGTAATTAGCTGAACATTGTCGTTTTGTTTTGTTACAAAAGTTAGTTAGTTGATGGGGAAAATTTGTTAGCAGATAGCATCTTTCAACTGATCAAATCTCAACCATTGAATTGTAACCGACTTGTATTCCTAGATCTTGCAAGCTGTATAAGAGCTCTGTTATTGTAATCATGATTGGATTTTGATTAGCTTTTTGGGGTTTGGACCTGATGTTGATTGGATTTAGGGATAAAAAAAGGGGGTTATCGCGGCTCGTTTAGGCTCTCTGGCCACTGCATGACTAGGGTATAGTGTCTATGATAACTTTAATACATAAAATATAAAAAAGAGTTGATGATAAATTAGATGGCTATCTCAATAGTAAACCCTAATTATATGGGCTTATTAGCAAGTCCTAATGAGAGGATATAAGTTAAATAGAATACAAACAAGAGGCCAAACCAAAATAACGTATCAAATCTTCCACCAGTTTGCTGTCTGCACTGAAGCTTCCAGTCCTTGATTCTCTCAAAGAATTTAAGTCGAACATTACGTTCAACATATTAATTTATTTGTTCTAGCAGGTGTGGAAGCACAGGTAGCTGCTATCATCACACTTTGCACTGTTAGATCAACCAATAACAATTTTAAGATAAATGTTTAGCTGAACGAAACTTGAATGAATTAAAATGATTGATGAAGTACATGATATATATTGAAATCTACCCTATCAAGTTTTGAACCATATGAAGCATACTCTCTACGGGAATTTCATATGAGGTTTGAACTTCCCCAATTATTATGGTTTTTTGTCGTTTTTTTCTGCAGAGCAAATTAAATCAAGGGTATTACAAAGTTATTTAAGATAGTTAAATTAACTAGTATTTAAAATTTTATAATTCATTGTACACAACATTCCTACATGTATGATATCAAACAGTACATGAAGAGAATTTGAGATGATTTAAATATCTCATTTATGTTTAAAGTACTAGAGTCAAAATCTTCAGGCATGTGATAGGATATTGACATGGCTTCAATAACTTTCTTATTTTTTCTGTGTTTCTAAAATGTCTTGTGCATTTCGTTTCAAAATATTTAAATACATATCAAACAATTAGTTGTTATCATCAAAATAACAAAATAAAATATTTTCCATTATTGATTTAACCAATTAATCCTTTAACTATTTTGTTAAGTTGGCATACGAACTCTTTTTGATGCAGATCTTTCCATGTTATTGGTTTTGGAGTATTATGATTGACATCCATTTGAGTGAACTCTAGAAAATCCTTTTTAGACAAGGTTGAAATCTTCGTAAAAGAATCCTAATGTGATTTGTCATTATCTATAAATCACTAAAAAATAATTTATTTTGTTATTTTGATGAGGATAAATAAATTTTTTTGGTATGCATTTAAATATTTGTTATATCAAGTGATCGTTAATTTGAAACGATCCGAGTAAGCGAAACAGACAACAAATAAGGAAGTGGTTGAAATAGATGAAAGTGAGGCATCTTTCTTTGTTGTATGTGTTTCCAGAAATGCTTGCACATTTCGTTTCAAATAAACGATCACTTATTATAACAAATATTTAAGGGGGAATTTTAAAACTAACCATAAAATTAATAGGTTTATTGTTTTTATCCAAGATTAACAATTTTATTGTTTTTACCAAATATTCACTCTTTGGACAAAATTGTCCTTCATTATATATATATAAAAAAATCTCAAATTATTTTCTTCTTCCCAGCAAAAAAACAACTTTTTTTCTCTATTTTTTTTCTTCTCCCAGATTTTTAGTATTTTTCTTCTTCTTTCCAGATGTGTTTAATTGTATTAGACTTAGTGTGTTTAATTTGATGTTGTTTTAGTGTGTTTAATTGATTTTCTATGGTGTGTTTAATTGATTTTCTATGGTGTGTTTAATTGATTTGTTCTGGTGTGTTTAATTGGGTTGTTGTGGAATGTTTAATTGATTTATATTTGGTATGTTTAGTTAGTCTGTCTTTATGTATTTAATTGGTTTATCTGGTGTGTTTAATTTGGTTACCGTAGTGTGTTTAATTGGTGGTCTTGTGTGTTTAAAGAAATTTGGAAAAAATTCCAGATTTGAATAGATTTAGAAATTTTCTAGATTTTCTCATAAAAAAAAAAAAAACTTTGAAACAATGGATCTATAGTAAATGTTATTTCTTTAGCAAGGAATTTCTGTTTCAATGTAACAAAATCTGATTTTTTTTTTTAAAACATAATCTTGAAAAATAATAAACAAACATAATATGGAAAACTTTTCAAAATAAAAAATCTAGAATTTTTCTTTAACAAACATAATCTAGAAAAAAATTTAAATAAAAAAACATATAATTTTTCTTTAAATAAAATAAAATCTAGAAAAAAAAATTAACACACATAATCAGGACAAAAAATAAAAATCTGTAAATTTTTCAAAATCCAAAAAATTTGAACATTTTTAAAATCTGGAAAAAGTTTTAAACAAAACGAAATCTGATTTTTTTTTATACAAACAATACTCAAACTTAAACTTAAACATAAGCTCAACCACAACCATGAACCATCCTTAAAATCAATAACTCACACTCAAATCCGAATTGGGTCTATAACCCAGATCTGCAAATCAAAGGAGAGAGAAGTGGAACAAAAAAAATGATTGGATTAAAGAGAAGAGAGGCGTGAGAGAGGAGATCTTGTTGCAAAAAAAATTGTGGTGAAGAGAAAATAGAGACGTGAGAGAGAGAGAAAAAAAAGAAAAAGGAGGAGAGAGAACGAAAAAAACTGATTCTGAATTCAGACCAAATGAGAGAGAAGAGGTAAAGAAAAAAATGAGGGGTATTTGGGTCTTCACAACCAATTATTGGGTAAAAACAATAAAAATACTAATGTTGGTTAAAAATAATAAACCTCCTTATTTTTGATTAAAAAGGTGTATTTCCTCAATAATTTAAATATATATTAAAAGAGAGCAATGTTAGACATTATAATCACTATCACAACTTTTCAATTACAATACATGTGGTATCTGAGATATCAAATGATGAATAAATATATGGGTAAGTGAGATCACAAATCATTATTAATATGTATCCACTCTACAATAACAGATCCTTCAACTATTCAAGTATGTTGCCATATGAATTCTTTTTTATGAGGATCTTCCAAGGTTGCTTGTTTTGGAGTATGATGATTGTCATCTAGTTGATTGAAATCTAGAAATCCCTTTTTGAACAAGATTGATATCTTTGCAAAGAGATAATTAACATAGATCAAAGATGAATCTTTAATAAGTTTGAAAATTTTGCAGAAAGATGAAAATAGATCATATATATATAAAAGAGAGAGAGCTTAGTTTAGCATAGTAGTGGGTTGTGTGAAAATGGTGAGAGAAGAGCCACATATATAGTAAGCCAATAACGGCTTTGAATGGTCATGTTTATTCACATAATTTATTGTTATGGAAATGACAGAAGACAATTTTATTATTCTTCTGTATTAGAATTATTGCGTTTTCCATTTAAAGTCAAATTAATGTTATATTTCACCTGTGTCTAGCATCATAAGGTCTTGGACTAGAATCCCATGCAAATATGCAATCTTCGTTTCATCGGAAGCTTATAAATTGACAAATTGCCTTTAATGCTATTGTATTGTTCTCATTCAACTCAATTCAATAGTTGCTCTTTTTTTTAGTAGATCTCCGATATCCAAATAATAAGGCCAAAACCTGCTGCAATCTCCGGCTTAGAATTGATGTGGTTTTAACAACCCCTTGGACATTAGATAAATTCATCATCTAACAGTTTCTAATTCAATTCAATAGTTTCTATTGTCCACCGTGGGACACAAATTACCATACCTCTAAGACTAATAAATTCTCCTCAGAGATTTTATATGATAAATGACATTTGGTGAGCAAAAGGGATTCTAGAATTAAAATTAATGTGAATATCTGTCACAGGATTCCCAATCATGTGTCCCTGAAAAAAAAAAAAAACCGGTTCTACTCGAACAATTTAGAAAAAACAAATCAAATATTAATTATTGTTAAATGACTGAGAAGGAAAAAAGCAAAATTCAAATTCAAAAAATTTCTTTCACACCCATCACTTGAACAACATATATCACACCCATAAAAACAAAAACAAAGAAATCCACTAATCTGCTAATGAAGATTGACGCGACGAAAGAGACCCTTGCCGTTTTTGCCAATGTTAGAGATCAGAGAGTAGGTTGGTAAAAAAAATGTATTAAGAATAAAACCACCATGTAAAAACTAAAATATCCCTCTACTGCTAGATTATATTACTGGGAGCCGTTACGTCTTATGGTGTTGTGTTAAATACCAAAACTTTTTCATCCAGGTATATCATATATGGCAGCCAAACATCAGAGAGAGTTGAGCTTGTTACAAAAGTGTTGATGGGTAATACACACTGTATTCACCCAGCTACATAGGAGTTCATTTTTGCTCACATAATAGGCATCAAATACTACACATTATAATGCAATTTAAACATCCATGGGCATAATACACAAGAAATGACAGCAAAATCTCCTATAAACTAGATAACCAAGCTCTCCTCCTCCTGTCACTCATAGCAAGAAAAACTTTTCTCCACTCCAGATATACAATCTTATCCATCAGCTTTATAAATGTGCAACTGTCAACATCTTCCATGGATACAACTAGCTCAATGCACTCTTTGATAGAATACACTTTAGCAGCTTCACTATGTTCCATTTGCCTCTCTACCTTTTGACCCTTTACTTCACTGGGGGTTTGTAAGCAATTTTGCTTTTTGTCCAAACTTTCTGAACCTTGATTTGAGGATCGTTTAACTGAATGACAAACTCTTTTTCGTTTGGTACACTCAACTGGAGGGTCCATAAGATCAACTTTGACAGGATTACCAACGTGAATTCCAGTCTTTGGGAAATTTCCCACTGGCTCATGTTCATCACCACAGTTAGGAGGAAGATGGCTAAATATCTCCCCTAATATATTATAGTGGTCTAAGCCCCTTTTGCGATAGGGCTTTACTCTTGGCACTCTCTGCAAAAAATGTTATGTAAATATTATAAGCGAATAAAGCAATTTATGTAACTATATGAAATGAAAAACATACCTTAACATAATCAGCCCAAACATCTTCTGATGCAATGACGATGTTTGTCATGGGATCCCAACCGAATCCACTATGCTCAATTAGATTTGAAAATTCACGATGCTTTTTGCGCAATCGATTGAACTTGGACTTAAGTTTTGGAAGAGTATATCTCTTACTAGTTTCAGTATATAACTTATCAGCTATAAGTTCCCAAGTCTTCTTAGAAAATGTTGACGTCTGAAAATCACCTTTTTGAACATGTTCATGCAGCATATTGATGAATATATTCTCATCTTTTCCACGCCACTCAGCTTTATAAACATCCATATCACGGCAGGCCACCTAAAGCTTACAAGAAAACAATAGTTCACAATGACACGAAATAACATTTTTGACATCTGCAAAATCTTAAATACAGTGCAACTCACACAGCATGGTACACTTCAAGTTTCACAATTACTAAATCAAGAATAAAATTGATATGAACCAAAGAGACGTTTCATAGATTTATCAACTATCATGCAGTAACATTCAGTGTCACTGTGCCATAGCTTCTCATATTTTGAAAATTTATTTATTTGTAATTTTGTACCATAAGTTTACACATAGACTGATTAGCAACTAACCAAAAAAGATAAAGAACCACATTCCTAAAGGCAGCTCTCCCTAGCCATCCAACTTCTTTTCATTTTCAATTGGTGACTTTATACTTTTAATTTATTTTGGTTTTGGGGCTTTGACGAAATTATTATACTTCGTGTTTAATTTTTTGATGCAGAGACCTTACTAATTGGAATTATAAAGAGCCGAATAATCATATCAATTATAAAAATCATGGTTTGATTTTACATGCTCTCTTTTCTGTTATTTTTCCAGCTTTAAACTTTGATGCTTATATTATATAGTGATATACGAGCATTAAACACATACATGTGCAGTCACACACATGCACATATTGATGGGGCTGAAACTGTAAGGGGTAAAAAAGTCATTTCAAACACACTTTAAGAGTATCAGGCTTTTATTAGCAAGCTTAACATTATTCTCTTATCATAATAGCTCAAGACAGGTAACAACGATATTATCATACTGTCAAAAAATTCAAACAGCATCTAGCATTCAACTAACCGCAGTAGGCTTTTTTACTTATTATCAGAACCACGTGCATTGACTTGTAATTAAAGCACACCTCAATGGCTAAATTAGAATAATCAAATTTTAAACAAGTGATGCTTTCACTTGAAATTTGAAAACGACAAATAACACTGATTATCTAAAATATACCAGATTTAACCAAGACAAACAAAAATCCATCAACCGAGTATGGCAGTCAACAAGCAAAATACAAAGCAGAGACAAGCGGCGAATAACCTCATATTATATCCACTTTCAAAAGATATAACTAAAGACACATTGGTCATTTTGTAATAAATACCCAATTCAACCAACAGAAGCCCAAATCCATCAAACCCAGTAAAGCATGGAACAAGCAAACCAAGAATTTGAACACAACTTAAAGAGTGAGTGGTGATGCCAGTATCCTTACCTGTATAGCAAGCTGAGGATGAGTCTGAATTTGTGTGCTTTTGGTAAGCTTTGTGCAATTGGAGTTCAAATTGAAACACGATTCACTTTCAGACCTAAAACCCATGAATATTGTATATTATTTAACAAAAATCAGAGACAAATCAAATATTAGAGTAAGTTTGTGTATATCCCCACAGCTCTGCATATATATATAAAGATCTTTTTGATAAATAAAAGAAATAATGTAACATAGTTTAGGAAAAGGCAAGAAGCAATGCATACCTCTTGGGACAAAATCTGGAGGGAGAGGGGGAAGCATAGGTAGAAGATGACAGAGATGGTGAAAAGGGGAAGGAAAGGCTAGTAGAAGTTGCAAAGATAGAGGAGAAAGCAGATTCACAGTTTTGTTAAACATATTCACTTAACTTCAAACTTGTTTTGCAAATTAATGAAACATTTGAAAGTCTTTTTTTTAGTTAAATTTGAAGAAAAAGTACAGCTTTCTGGAAAAAAGAAAAGGACAAGTCAAATTACAGAACAAAACATATTTTGAAAATGGTTCAAAAACATAACCTAATCCTCTTTATTTGATCATTGAATTTGCTCATAATTTCTTTTTCTTTTTATTATTTGGCATACTAAATAGAGAATGACGACTTGAATATGAGGAAGAATGGCACTTTCAAGTATGACCTAACACCATCTTGAACTAATAAATCATTATTTTTCACATATTCACAGTGGTTCATAGTTGTATTATGAAAGAATTACATCATTTACCACACAAAGACCAAAACCAAAAAAAGGTGTACATTGTTTGAACCCACATTGATCCACAATGGCAAGAAAAATAAAATATATATATATAGAGAGAGAGAGATCATAAAATAACACAAGAATAAGTCATGATTCCCCCAGATAAAGACTTATATCATTATAAACTTTATGGAAGCTGTTCTAGTTTGAAGCTGTGACAATTGACTAAATGTCCCTCTTCTCAAAGAGAAAGTTCATCTAGTTTTGTAGGTTACAAGAACTCAAACGCTCCATAATGATAAATTTAACATCTCATAACAAGCTGCATTATGGTAAGAAAGCATTTGGTCAAAGTCTCTATCCTCCGGAGTCAGTACAAAACATATCTGGTCCAATTCACATTAGAATATCATTTTGACTTCTCCCAAATTAACAATTTGAGTCATGATCGGTGTAGAAACTTGAAATACAGTCAAAACCAATTCAAAATTCAAGCTTTATTGAGCTTTACAATGCCTTTTATCTCACAAACATGTACTTGCAAATCAAAAACTTTTCTGCCATCCACCAGCAAAGAAAATCGCATTCTACATAAATGTTTCTACAATCGCAACATGTAATTGATGGAGTTGAAGAATCCCTTCAAAGCCTAGACATAATCATGCTACACACCCATCAATTATTCTCTCAAACAACATAATCCTAATAACAACTATATAGTCTAAATAAAAAATAAAGAATATTAACACTTACACACCTCACAACTTAAGCTTCAATGAATGAGAAACTATTAACTTAAATAAGTAATGCACATTTGTGTTATTGACGCACAAAAAAGTAACATCTTACTTTCCATTGATCCTCTGTATAACACTTATAAGCCCCTGAGTACCAAACTTGCCGTCCCCATTAGCCACCATAGCCAAAAACAACTGCTTGCCCAATGCAGCACCAGGCAACACCACCAAGCTGTTATTCTCACTCTTCTCCACCACATCCACACCCATCCCAATGTCCTTGACCATATACTCAGCAAAGCCACCCGGACTGAAGTCCTTGTCTATCATTCGCTCACCAAAAAGCCCCATCACCATGGACCCTGCTGCGCCTTCCCTCACTGCATCCCTCCAATTCCTCCCATCCAACCCTGCCTTTTCCGCGAACACCAACCCTTCACTCAACCCCATCAAATTCGCTCCCACCACAATCTGATTTGCTATCTTGCAACTCTGTCCACACCCCGCCTCACCAATATATGTAGGCTTTCCCATAACCTCGAAAACCGGCGACAACCACTCCACTACTCCTCTATCACCAGCAGCAAATATAGCTAGTTTCCCAGCTCGCGCTCCAATGTCCCCACCGGACACGGGCGCGTCAACAGCCCAACAATCTTTGAGTCGTGCAGTTTTGTAAATTTCTCGCGCCAGAGCAGGGTGGCTACTGGTGGTATCGACGTAGACACCACCGGGGTTCAGGCCCGAGAGGACACCATTATTTTCGAGAACAATTGATCGAACGTCTTGTGGGTTTCCGACCATGGAGAAGACGATATCGCTGGATTGGGCGACTTGGTAGGGAGAGGCGACGAGAGTAGCGCCTTTGGAGTGAAGTGAAAGGGCTTTTGATCGGGTTCGAGCGTAGATTGTGACGGAGTAGCCGGCGGCGAGAAGGCGGGAGGCCATGGCTTCTCCCATCACGCCAATGCCGATCCAACCGATTCGGGTCTTGGTGGACGATATGGGTTTCGGGTACGGAGTCTCCATTTCCGGTGGATGAACTGATAATCGGATTGAAGAAAATTTGAGTGAAACTGAAACAGTAGAGCAAACTTAAAAACATACACCACGGTGGAATATTATTATACAACCATAGTCACAACTCGTACATGTTTAACGTTCGTTCTATAATTCTCCTTGATAGGTAGTTACGGACTTAAAAATAATTTGAAAATTTGTTTAGGATCGGCAAAAACTAGGGTAACCAGAAAAACCGGTTTATTTTGCATAATCTAGTAAATTTAATAATTTGCTAGTTTCATATGGGTAGTTATAGAAAGACGGACTTCTAATTACAGTATTACAAAATCTTTTATTTTTAAAACATATGATATATATTTTGTTGAATTTTATATTAAAAACTGTCATGTTAATATTAATTTTATATTATGTACTTTTAAATTTAAATTTTTTTAAAACATGAACGTTATAAATTTTATGAACTCAAAAAGCTTTAATAGAATTTGTAGAATGATCCAACAAATTTAGAATCATTAAGAAACTATCAAATAGATTTTATAACAAGAGTTGATAAAAAGTTAATAGAAAAATATAAAGCTTTAGATAAAGTTTATCTTAGCATAAGTGAAAGATGCCTCTTCTTTGAAAAATATATATTAGATTTAGAAACTCTAAAAATAAATAGTGAAAATAAGGTAAAAGAAATAGATCTACTACCGAAAGAGTATAGTAAAGCTTCATCATCAATATCCAAAGCATCCGGTTCATTAAATGAACCAGAATAATACCGAAAATGATTATATCATACAAAAGTTAAGTTTTTGTAAAGATAGAATAGATCAGATTAATAGTGTTGACGGCAGTTTTTTGATGGTCAAGAAAATCAACAGTGTAAATATATGGAATATGTAATAGCAAAAATTATCACGAAAACCAGAAATACAGGTAAAACTCCGGTGATCGGAAAAACATCCACGAGTGGTTGCGTATGCAATCAAGTCGAATCCTCTCTTTCTATCGTTCTCTATGTTTACAACATGTTTTACAAATGTATTTATACATGTCTGGCTAGGGTTTTTTTTCTTGGCGTACAAGCCAAAGATTGACAAAAGAGAGCTTTTTCCAATTTGGGTTTGTATACTTAATGGCATTGTGCAGATCTTTTATATAACTTGGAATATTTGTTTCCTTCTAGGACTCCTAGTGTTCGCTTGAGAAGATATTTGTTTCCTTCCCTGTAGAACTCCTTGTTTGTATTATATATGTAGTGTTGTTAATATCTTGGAAGTCTTGTTGCCTGAACTTTATAGGATCTTCTTTATCGTCCTGAGTAGGATTGAGTATGCGATAGTACTTGGTTCATCCTTACCCGGACCTACTCGAGCTTCAACTGAATATTCCTATTACGGGGACTTGGACACCTTCTAGGACATTGATCTGGCACTTCTCTGATGAAGTGTTTTGGCTTCCGTGGTTTTACGATGACGTGTGCTTTAGACAAAAGTTACATATAACAGTACCCCTTAAAATACTTTTGCTGAGTACAACTTATTCTTCACTTGGCAAAAGTTTTTAACACGTTTGTCTGACTGTGATGGCTTCGTTGATTGTCTTTCCTCATTAATATTTTGTAAATCAGGAAATTATTATTATTCTTCGTTACTTCGAATTATTAATGACATGTCTTAATGACGTCCATGCATGCATGTCTTGTCTTTAACACGAAATCCCGCTGATCGTGACATTTAGATGTCCTGGAGGCCTGAAGCCTCCTCCTTATGCCACTTGTCGTCTTTCAGTTTGTTGTTCCTAAAAGCATTAATGGCATTAATAGGACAGGACTCTCTATCATCTGATGCGTCATCCCCATCACTTCTTACGCCTTTTCATTTCCCGATTTTCCACCACTATAACCCTGGTATTCAAATTTCGAAGCCATTCTATTTAAACCAGCATGAAGTAGTTTTTTGGATCATTTATCTTTGTTTAGTCTAAGAGAGAAAAAACCCTAAAAATTTCTTCTCATTCCCCGCTCTCTTCAGTTTTATTTTGCAAATCCTCCTATATTCATTTTACGCCGAAGATTCCTCTAGGTTCATTCGTTTGCTCATCAAACAACTCAGTTGCATCTCAAGGTTAGTTTTCATGGATCCTGTTACTAGCCATCGCCTTTTTATCGTCGTACTGAAGGCACTCGAGGAAGGCGATACTTTTATGGCTTCTCGTATCTATAGGTTGTAGGGAAAAACTGGTTCAAAACGCAACGGAAGCGTGATAAAAATAAAATTAGGGTTTGCGTATAAATAAAAAAATTTCCCTTTATGCAACGAGAACCTTAACCCTAGATTAATTGACGTATATAAAAGTATCGTACCTTTTTCTCGTGACGATTGAACAAGCACCGAATTGATTCCGTAAGATCTTCCAATCCAATCACGAACGTGAATCACCTATGAGTGTGGGCTCCATTTCTTTAAATTATATACCTAAAGATGGAGACAAACAAAATTTTTTCTTTGTTAGTTACAAATATTCTCCAAGAGAAAAATCCAAGAACGTTCGGTCACTTGTGAATTATCAATCAATTTGATTGAAACTGGGGTGAACCTTGATTCGATATTGTACACAAAATCCTTTTGGATGTAAAGGATACTAGTGTACTATCGAAAACAAAAACGTTCTCTTTTTCTCTTTTCTCTTTGGTCGAATTCCACACCCTTTTTCTATGAGTTGATTGAATTTTGTCTAGAGCAAAAACAAAATTTTCTCCCTCAAAATTCTCTATTGCTATGCCAAATTCTCTCTTTGAAAATTACCTAGTATGGCCGAAATTTTCATCATAGAATTCTTAGGGCTGACCGAAAATCACACACACACACACATATATATATATATATATATATATATATATATATATATAGGATCATAAATCCTTTCCTAAGAAGGGTTTACTTGGTTGACAAGAATCATTTCCTTATGTAGATTTCTTTGGTAGTTAAGAATTCTTATCTTAAAGGAATTCTATCCTTTTGTATATATATATGGGCTGGCCGAATTTTATATGATATAGATTAGGATCACAAATTCTTTCCTAAGAAGGATTTACTTGGTAGTTAAGAATCATTTCCTTAGGTAGATTTACTTGGTGGTTAAGAATCCTTTTCAAAAAGGAATTCAATCCTCAACCAAGACTCCTAATCCAACTCAATAATGTATTTGTAACCATATTAAAGATTTCCTAATTTGATTAGATAAATAATTCCTTTATTTATCTACTTATCAAATATAGTCTTTAACATTAACTATACTACCAGCAATAGTATAGTTTTAGGAGACCATCTACTACTAAGAAAAAGATTTTGACTTTTAATTAAATAATTAATTAATCAACAAATTAATTAATTTCCATTTAATTAAATAATAAAATAAAATAATATACTTAAGCTATTCTTAATAGCCTTGCCGCTCATACCATATATAAGGGTCATATATTATTTTTCTTATTTTATTAAATCCATTGGACTTTAATAAAAAAATCCACATGAGAACTAGACTTATTCTTACAAAAACAAAATAAGTTCACATGCCTTAATACAATTCTAGATGGACCCCTAAATTGGTCCGGTAGAATATATCAAGTGATCCATGCAAGTTCGTGTGGATTGGGGATCTTGGCGGGCTATCTAAATTTAAGCTCCAATAGACACAACCCAATCACAATCAACAAATGATTCACTTAGGTCCGATCTATTTAATTTTAGTTCATTCCACTAAAGAACTAAAATTGAACTAAGATAGAATAAGTTGATGTTACTCATTCATACCCTAGAAAACCTTATTGGAGAAAGTGTATCCTCTTGAAGAATGCCAGTAATCGCCAAGAGCTCATAGACCGTCTATAGCTCTCCAAGTCACCATATTTACTCATATGACCACATTTTGAACTTGGATATTTTGACTTGTCTTGAAGCCATGTTTCAGTAGACACTATTGAAAACTTAACGTTAAGATTTAATATCCAAAACCTCAAAACATCCATATGATGATATTCTAATCTCATTTAATAAATGGAGCCACGATGTCCATATCTATAAATGAAGTCCTCTATCGATTAACAAATGAATACCACCAAACTATCGAGGATAGACTATGCTATATAATCGTACTCATTGATAGCTCAAATGTTAACACTTGCAACCATAAGTTCATCATTTATCTCAGGATTGAGATAGACTCTCTGATTGTCTTCAAATGAAAAACTTTTATCTATTGACTGTTCTAGATAAAGTATTTCATTGTGATCCTATTCAATGCATCCAGTTCACTAGATTCTTTTGCCCAAAGACACCACACTTTGATGATTTTAGACTCATCATAACACATTTGATCGCACTCAAATGCTAGCAAAAGAATCTACAACTTTGACAAGATAAAGGGGCCCAACCTTCTATCTTAAGTTGGGAATATTATTCAATACTAACTAAAGAATTATGTCTACCTCATACATATCTAGATGTATGAACAATTCTTCTTTTCTCATAGTCTTTTGACCTTATGATTATTTGCTTTTGACAATTATAATAATTAAACTATAAATGCTATAAGATTTGTTAATCTAGAAATAACTTTATTCATATGAAAAGATTGTTAATTACAATATTACACTCTTGCTATCGAGCATAATCCTAACAATCTCCCACTTGCTCTAGAGAAAATGTGTCATATCTCTCATCTCCATGTTCTCTAGATGCCCATCAAAACTCTTTTGTGGAAGAGCCTTTGTAAAGGGATCCGCTAGATTTTCTGCTGAAGCGATCTTGGTAATCGTCACGTCACCCCTATGTATAATTTCCCTTAAAAGGTGATACTTTCTTTCAATGTGTTTCCCTCTCGTATGACTTCTTGATTCTCTTGAATTAGCCACTACTCCACTATTGTCACAATAGATAGTGATCTGCTTATTCACATCAGGAACCACTTCCAAGTCAATCAGGAACCACTTCCAAGTCAATCAGGAATTAGTAGAGCAAGACAACCTCTTTAGCAGCCTCGCATGCGGCTACAAACTCGGCTTTCATGGTAGAATCGGCAATACAAATTTTCTTGATACTCCTCCATATGACCGCCCATCCTCCAATATTAAACACAGATCCTGATGTTGATCTACTAGAGTCAGAATCTGACTGAAAATCAGAATCTGTATACCCAACGAGAATTAAATCCCCTCTAGAGTATACAAGCATATAATCTCTCGTTCTCCTAAGATACTTGAAAATATGCTTGATTGCCGTCCAGTGATCAAGACCAGGTTTCGATTTGAAACCTGCTAACTATGTCTATAGAAAAACAAATATCTGGTCTAGTGCAGAGCGTTGCATACATGAGACTTCCAACTATCGATGCATATGGAACCTTACTCATGAATTGCTCTTCATGCTCATTCTTAGGAACTTGTTCCTTAGAAAGTTTTATTCCATGTCTGAAATGTAACATACCTTTCTTGGAATCTTGCATGGAAAACCTAGACAAGGTTTTATCTATGTATGAAGCTTGGGATAATGCAATCGTTCTATTCTTTCTATCCCTTATGACTTGGATACCAAGAATATAACTTGCTTCTCCTAAGTCCATCATATCAAATTGTTTTGCTAATCATTTTTTTATTGATGTCAATACACCTACATCATTTTCGATGAGTAGTATATCATCGACGTAAAAAACTAGGAAAACCAACTTGTCACTTTTAATCCTTTTGTATACACAAGGTTCATCAAGGTTTTGAATGAATCTAAAACCTTTTACGGCTTGATCGAACCTTATATTCCAGGATCTGGATGCTTGCTTCGATCCATATATGGATCTTTGCAACTCGCATACCCTTTCCTCTTGGCCCTTTTCAATGAATCCTTCTGGTTGCATCATATAGATGCTTTCGTCAAAACTTCCATTAAGGAAAGCTGTCTTGACGTCCATTTGCCAAATCTCAAGGTCTAGAGATGCCGCAATGGATAAGAGTATCCTAATGGATTTAAGCATGGCTACAGGAGAGAAGGTTTCTTCATAATCGATACCTTTCTTTTTGTGTATAACCTTTAGCTACCAACCTAGCTTTAAAGGTTTCCACATTTCCATCCATTCATCTTTTCCTCTTGTATACCCACTTGCACACGTTGGGTTTTATCCCTTTAGGCAAGTCTACAAGAGACCAAACTTTGTATTTGAATATAGATTCAATTTTGGATTGCATTGCCTTTTGCCAATGGCGACAATCAACATCTTCTATTGCTTCCTTGTACGTATAGGGATCATCATCGTCCGGAAGATTCTCTACAGATTCTCCTAGACCGATGTATCTCTCGGGTTGTCTAACAACCCTTCCACTATGATGAGGTATGGTAGAATGTTGATCTTGTGTTGGTACGGAACTTACAATTGGGCTTGGTTGCGAAATATTTTGTGGAATTGTATCTCCTAAAAGCTCATTTAGGACAATTCTACTTTTAGGCACAAAATTATTCATATAGTCCTCTTCTAGAAATTTGGCATTTGTTGAAACAAGTACTTTAAGATCTGAAAGACTATAAAAATAATATCCTTTTGTTCCTTTTGGATACCCTACAAATATGCATGTTTCTGAACGGGACTCCATTTTTTCTGTCTTTCCTTTTAACACGTGTGCAGGACATTCAAATATCCTTAAGTGTTGTAAACTAGGCTTTCGCCCGGTCCACAACTCATGCGGTGTTTTAGGAACCGACTTAGATGGTACATCGTTTAGAATATACATGGCAGTTTGTAAAGCATATCCCCAAAAAGAACTAGGGAGCGTTGAATAACTCAACATAGACCTAACCATATCCAAAAGAGTTATATTTCTCCTTTCTACCACCCCATTTTGTTGAGGTGTGTCTGGTGTAGAAAACAGAGAAATTATTCCATTATCAATAAGATATTGCTGAAACTCACCAGATAGATATTCTCCACAACGATCAGACCTCAAGATTTTTATGCGTTTGTCAAGCTGATTTTCTACTTCAGCTTTAAATGCTTTGAACATATCAAAAGCATCCAACTTATGTCTCATGAGATACACATAGCCAAATCTTGAGTGATCATCCGTGAAAGTGATGAAGTACTCATATCCACCTCTAGCTTGAATGCTCATAGGTCCACACACATCAGTGTATATCAATCCTAAACATTCAATGGCTCTTGTGCCTTTGGTCGTAAACAACCTTTTGGTCATTTTACCTTCCAAACAAGATTCATAAGTTGGTAGATCATGAACCTTTAAGTCACTTAGAGGTCCGTCACATACCAATCTTTTAATCCTATTAAGGTTGATATGACCTAAGCGCAAATGCCATAGGTAGGTTTCATCTTTTTATAATTTTACTCTTTTATGATTAGGTTCCGTTGATTCCGTGTCTAACAAGTGAGAGATATTTCCATGCAAATAAAATAAACCGTTTTCCAATGTACCTTTGCAAACAAATTTGTTATTCTTACTAATAATAAAAGCTTTGTTAAAAGTAACCGAATAACCAAATTTATTTAAACAAGAAACTGAAATTAAATTCCTCTTGAAATCATGTACATAATAAACGTTTATTAAATCTAAATGCCTACTAGAATTTAAGTTGATTCTAATATCTCCCACTACACTAGTAGACACCAACGTTTCGTTGCCTAAACATAAGTTGAATTCATTCTTATTCAGCCTATTCCTTTGACCTTTTTCACCACAAAGGAAACATTTCCCTTTGATCTTGATTACTTTCTTGGTCTCCTTCTAAGAAGGCCCAAGTTTCTTTTTCCTCTGTTGTTCTTGACCTTCTAACTGGTCTTAACAGTAGGCAACTTTACCAACCATATGAATCCCTGTCTAGAGACATCATAATATCGGTAGCAGTCTCTATTCCTTCTCGTTGTTGTTGCAACACGTTGGAGATGATGACCATAATGCAACGTACATTTAGCCATCTCATCTAAAGACTTCCACTACTGATACTCATCTATTTGCTTCTGAGTAGATTCATTAGTTTTGTGGTTAAGGAATATACAGAATGAACTTATACTTTTCAGCTTGCAACAAAAACCCAATATTCCTTTTCCATGTGACATTATCATTAGTTAAAGTATTATCTTTTAGGATATTGATTAGGGATGGGGTTATGATTTCTTTTTAATAACAAAAATTATATAAGTAAACAATCATGATATAACACTTTTGAATATTTGTTTTGAATTAAATAAAATAATTCAATCGTAAAAATTCAACTGTGATCCAACACCCATAAAAGTCACGCCTCCTTTGGGAGTACGCACCATTTACTAGTTGGACTAGGTCCCACCTAATTGTTAACATAACAACCAACGTTTTCAATTTTAGCATTGTGATTTTATTAACAAGAACTCTTGGGAGGATATTAATAAACTCACATCGAGTGTGTTACCAAGCTATCGACCTTCAATATAATCCCTCACGAATATCCCTCCTTTGGGAGTAGATATCGTTTTGGCTAATTGTCTAGTCTATCCTTCTAAGGAAGTATTTTGCTTAATTCCATTCATGAATACCTCTTGAGAGGTTATTCACGAAACATAAAGCTCAACTAAACTTGGAGGCCGTAGTTGTTCCAAAACACCTTCTCCCACTCAATTGTTTAAGGCGTTTGATCGATTCCAAATAATGATTTACCAAGTTATATAGATGTCAATTTAGATACTTAAACCATTCAATGCATGTTCATACCAAAATAGATATATGAGTGGCACTCCTATTCTATATGACATGTTATCAAACAATGACAAATATTGTAATATTTACAAAAAAATATAAATAGCTACAATTTTTGTCTATCTTAGAAAAACAAGTAAATTACATATATCTTGGAATACAAGAACTCCTTTCTTGGTGAACAAGTCTTCACGCGACCTTCGGTGTTCGGACTCCCTCGGCTACATTCCATGGGCGTGCGCACCCCTCGCTATTACCTATGGGTGTGCGCATGCCACAAACCCATAAAGGGCTGCCATGCGCAGCCCATGGCTACCAAAAGGGATGCCATGCACAACCCATGCCACAACAAACGTGGTTGCGCGCTCTTCGCACACACGTTCGTTGTTACGGCTCGTACGGTTCCAAACTTGTTCCGGTTGCTCCTAATTCTTCAAACCTTCGAGTCTTCGAAACTTGAATGTATTACAGAAGAATTTACATAATAAAATACTGTAGTTTTTTTTTATGACAACAACGAAATAAAAAAAAAACTTAGCAACTACCAAGAAGAAAATTATAGCGATGATAGATCACCCTTCTTGTTACAATCCCAAAACAAAATACATTGAAATTCTATGACCAAAATTGAGCAATAACAATCCACATATAAAACATATATATATATATATATATATATATCCATATATTCCAATGTAAATATATATGCGAATACTTAGAGTGTCATCTCTTTCTAGAACATGCATATATACAATAAAAAGAAAAAGATTCACGTACATACATCAATTAATCAAGGGTACAACCTGGCTTTGATACCAATTGTAGGGAAAAAACGGGTTCAAAATGCAACAGAAGCGTGATAAAAATAAAATTAGGGTTTGCGTATAAATAAAAAAATTTCCCTTTATGCAACGAGAACCTTAACCCTAGATTAATTGACATATATAAAAGTATCGTACATTTTTCTCTTGACGATTGAACAAGCGCCAAATTGATTCCGCAAGATCTTCCAATCCAATCACGAACGTGAATCACCTAAGAGTGTGAGCTCCCTTTCTTTAAATTGTATAGCTAAGGATGGAGACAAACAAAATCTTTTCTTTGTTAGTTACAAATATTCTCCAATAGAAAAATCCAAGAACGTCTGGTCACTTGTGAATTATCAATCAATTTGATTGAAACTCGCGTGAACCTTGATTCGATGTTGTACACAAAACTTTTTTGATGTAAAGGATACTAGTATACTATCGAAACAAAAACGTTCTCTTTTTCTCTTTTCTCCTTGGCCGAATTCCACACCTTTTTTCTATGAGTTGATTGAATTTTGTCTAGAGCAAAAACAAAATTTTCTCCCTCAAAATTCTCTCTTGCTATGCCAAATTCTCTCTTTGAAAATTACCTAGCATGGCCAAAATTTTCATCAT
Source organism: Dipteronia dyeriana (assembly GCA_032871835.1). Classification (NCBI taxonomy): domain Eukaryota; kingdom Viridiplantae; phylum Streptophyta; class Magnoliopsida; order Sapindales; family Sapindaceae; genus Dipteronia; species Dipteronia dyeriana. The sequence continues at coordinate 45,933,176 of CM065302.1, read as the reverse complement.
AGAATTCTTAGGGCTAGCCGAAAATCACACACACACACACACACACACACACACATATATATATGATCATAAATCCTTTCCCAAGAAGGATTTACTTGGTTGGCAAGAATCATTTCCTTAGGTGGATTTATTTGGTAGTTAAGAATCCTTATCTTAAAGGAATTCTATACTTTTGTATATAAATATGGGCCGGCCGAATTTTATATGATATAGATTAGGATCACAAATCCTTTCCTAAGAAGGATTTACTTGGTAGTTAAGAATCATTTCCTTAGGTAGATTTACTTGGTGGTTAAGAATCCTTTTCAAAAAGGAATTTTATCCTCAACCAAGACTCCTAATCCAACTCAATAATATATTTGCAACCATATTAAAGACTTCCTAAATTGATTAGATAAATAATTCCTTTATTTATCTACTTATCAAATATAGTCTTTAACATTACCTATACTACCAACAATATTATAGTTTTAGGAGATCATCTCCTACTAAGAAAAAGATTTTGACTTTTAATTAAATAATTAATTAATCAACAAATTAATTAATTTCCATTTAATTAAATAATAAAATAAAATAATATGTTTAAGTTATTCTCAATAGCCTTGCCGCCCATACCATATATAAGGGTCATATATTATTTTTCTTATTTTATTAAATCCATTGGACCTTAATAAAAAAATCCACATGTGAACTAGACTTATTCTTACAAAAAGAAATAAGTTCACATGCCTTAATACAATTCTAGATGAACCCCTAAATTGGTCCGGTAGAATATATCAAGTGATCCATGTAAATTCGTATGGATTGGGGATCTTTGCGGGCTATCTAAATTTAAGCTCCAATAGACACAACCCAATCACAATCAACAAATGATTCACTTAGATCCGATCTATTTAATTTTAGTTCATTCCACTAAAGAAATAAAATTGAACTCTTAAATAAAGATAGAATAAGTTGATGTTACTCATTCATACCCTAGACAACCTTATTGGAGAAAGTGTATCCTCGTGAAGAATACCAGTAATCGCCAAGAGCTAATAGACCGTCTATAGCTCTCCAAGTTACCATATTTACTCATATGACCACATTTTGAACTTGGATATTTTGACTTGTCCAGAAGCCATGTTTCAATAGACACTATAGAAAACTTAACGTTAATATTTAATATCCAATACCTCAAAACATCCATATGATGATATTTTACTCTCGTTTAATAAATGGAGCCACGATGTCCATATCTATAAATGAAGTCCTCTATCGATTAACAAATGAATACCACCAAACTATCGAGGATAGACTATGCTATATAATCGTACTCATTGATAGCTTAAATGATAAGACTTGCAACCATAAGTCCATCATTTATCTCAGGATTTAGATATACTCTCTATCTGTCTTCAAATGATTTTTTTTTATCTATTAATGGTTTTAGATAAAGTATTTCATTGTGATCCTATTCAATGCACCCAGTGCACTATATTCATTTGCCCAAAGACACCACACTTTGAAGATTTTAGGCTCATCATAACACATTTGATCCCACTCAAATGCTAGCAAAAGAATCTACAACTTTGACAAGATAAAGACGCCCAACCTTCTATCTTAAGTTGTGACTATTATTCAAGACTAACTAAAGAATTACGTCTACCTCACACATATCTAGATGTATGAACAATTCTTCTTTTCTCATAGTCTTTTGACCTTATGATTATTTACTTTTGACAATTATAATAATTAAACTATAAATGCTATAAGATTTGTTAATCTAGAAATCACTTTATTCATATGAAAAGATTGTTAATTACAATATTACACTCTTGTTATCGAGTATAATCCTAACATATGTTGATGGGGGATACACCCCTTGACCAACCTTACTTTTTGAACGCCGAGTCTCAGGGCTTCATTGTGAAGTTTCCCCTGCATATGATTCTGAATCTTCCTATACCCAGACCCAATCTGACCCATCTATTTCTGCTCACAACAATTTTTTTTCTTGGAAGAGAATAGGAAAGCATACAGGTCATCATCGCGATGCTCGAGTTGGGGCTCAGGTGTTGAATGAGAATGATATAGATGAGGAGCATCGTGCGTCTCACATACATTTGTCCAATAAGCGTGTTTGTGATTATGACATTGAGTCAAATGTCGCTGGTGAGGTTGAGCTTGAGAAGTATTTTCATCAATTTGACTTGAATACAGATTTTATCCGACTGGAAATGGTAAGGGATAGAGCCGCGTGGAATCCTCTATTCAGGATGGTGGCTACCTATGGAGAAATACTCTGTTGCACCGTGACACTTCCTCTTCAACCTTTCATCACTCTATTCATGGCTGAAGCAAGGATTTCTTCAGCCCAACTCACCCTGAATAGTTATAGGATTTTTATGTGCATGTGGCACATGTGGAAGAGAATGGGCTTACCCCCGCCTACTCCTCTTGAAATCAGGCACTTCTACACTTTAAGGCAATCTGGTCGGACAAGGACCTACTTTCTATTTTCCAGTTAGCCCGATAGTTGGATCCCGGATGGAATAGACATTGATAGGTCGGTCGAAACGTCTACTGAAAAGAAGAATAAGGGCTTCATTTGAGGTTTTCCCACCACCAACAAATACTGGAAGAATAGTTGGTTTTTTTGTTGGAGGGGGTTTGGGAAATTTGATCGATTTTGATCTGGATGGTGTTCGAGTTACCTGGAAGGTCCCTCACCACTTTTGCTCACCTGATGTATGGAATCACACACCCCCTATTTTTACAACTAGGGAATTGGCCAACTTGGCCAGAGCTACTGTGCGACCTTTGGAAAAGCGAAGTAAGTCATACCTTTGTAATGAGAACAAGATGATCAAAGCTAACCTCTTTACTCAGATTTCTGCCCACCGCAAGCGTTGTGAGTTGACATTTTATACTTCCCTTTTTTTTGTTTGTTAGTTTTGTTCCTGACCAGTCCAAAATTCTCAATGTATGATTCATATATTATTCGGGCAAGTCGAAAAGAGGAGGTTTGCCAAGAAGCTGCGGGAATTTCTTTGTCTGACAATGAATCAAATGAGAATTCTGAGGATGCTAATGTTGATAAGCAGGCATCCGAGTACACCCCCGAGGAAATTCCACAACAGATTGCAGGTGGATCGAGTAGGCTTGGGATTCCGAACAGTTCTGGAAGAGAGGAAAGAGTGCCTGGTGACTGGGATGTAGAAAACCATGCTACAGGCAAGACAACTGTCAGTTCTGGCCACACCGAGGATTCTGTAGAAAAAGGTTTGATTGTCGAGGCTGCTGCCGAATGATCTGTAAAGGGAAAAGAATAGGATGAGGAGTCTTCCACCGAGCCAACTGATCCATCTTGTCCCATCTTTTTTGAATCTTTTCCGGTAGAGGTTGGTGATGAAGATCTCGATGCTGAACTCGACACCCGCTTCAAGCAGACTGGGAAGAGAAAAGCATCCTTTTTGCCAATCTGACATCTCCTAAAAATTCCTAGGGTTGTGGCTTTCATTGAATCTTCCAGTGATGAAGATATTAGTGAAAAGGATCCTATGGGTGTCCAGGCTGAAAAAAGTTACTGAAGATTTATATGGTTCGTTTACTCGAGGACATTAGTTTGATGACTTGGGTAAGGAAGATTCCCACACTCCTGCTAATATTGCCAATGCAGGGGCATCAGGTCAATCTACAGATCATTCCCCCTAAACATGTTGAAAGCCATGTCTTCGAGTCGTGCCTTCATCGGGGATGGCCACTGGAGCCGTTTTAGAAGTGGGGCTGCATCCATTCGGCTTTAGAACTTCTTTAACAGTGCTGCCTATATATGTATCCTTTGTTGCGCTTTATTGAACTTTTTTTGGTCTTTCGGTTTGACTTTCAGGTTATAATAACCTTATTTTTGTAGAAGGTGGCCGAAGTCTCTGAGGCTTTACAGACCCAACAGTCATAGGCTGATCGAATAAGGCGTCTGGAAGCTCAGTTAAAAGAGAGCAAGGACAATCTTGCTCGGGTTGAAGCTCTATACCAGAAGGAAATCAACACGAGCCATGAACATGTAAATAGGTGCTTAGCAAGGCAGATTGAAGTAGATGAGAGGACTTCACTTACATGGGTAAAAATGAAGTCCTTTGAGAGTTTACTACTATATGTTGCTCAGGAATCGATGCTTCGTGCTGAACATGAGTCTGAAGAGGTTAAGTCATCCTACGAGCGTAAAGTTGAAGATCTTAAGCGCCAGACGTTAACCGTTGAATCAATCTCCAAAGAAGCCAAATTGGAGTTAGAGGTGCAAGGTGTCGATTGTTTTAAAAAGTCTCCCGCCTATGATGCCTTACTTCTTAGGGAGTTTCAATATGGGCTGGTCTTGGCCGGCAAATTCTTTAAAGTGAAGAATCAGGCAACAGACACGACACGATCAAACTGGGAATTATCGATAAAGAATCATGTTGATCATTCCTTAGAAGCCTTTTGGGCTTAGATGAAAGAATGGTGAGCCTACTTCTGTATTCGAGGCAATGACCCTTACCCTATGCATCTAGAAGTCCCTACTAAGTACACCTTTTCAACTTTCCATGCAAGTGAGAAGAGCGGGTAGATGGAGAAGAACCCGACGTCGGTTCCATTGCCAGAAAGGATTATAGCGCTTGGATGGATGACGAAGTGGATGAGATTACTTGGCCTTCAAATGCAAGTCTCCTAAATGAGTATGAAATGATGCCTAACTCGGGCGTAAGTGGCAGTGGCTTGAAACCCCCGGCACCAACTTGACTGTTGTATATATTATACTTGTATTCGGTTTACGACTTAATACAATGATTTTCTTAATCTTAAAATTATCTTACATGGCTCTTCACAGTTTGAAATTGGGTTGAATTACGTCTAAGTCCATTTTTGAGTGTTTGATTGCCAAGCATGATGCAAAGTATCTTATTTAACTGGTGAGTAGATTTATAATAAAACCAAGTACCTTTTTATGATGCCAAGTATCTTATTTAACTGACTAGTGTTTTTAACTGAGTAGCTTCGTAATTAAATCGAGTATCTTATTTAACTCATAATTATGCCTTACCCAGTTTCTACCCCGAGTGTTACATCGAGGCTCACCACGATCATACACCTGGGTTCTTGCACAAGTCACCAAGGACGTCTCACAGTTTTGTCTGTATAAGGGTTTGTCGAATTGTCGGATAATGAATTACTTAACACTGCTGCGCAACTCACCAGATCTACCCCGGTGGTGCTCCGAGCCATTTTTTAGACATGTTGGTGCTTCAAGTATACCTTTTTACCAAGGCTTAGATTTTAACCATGCTCGGCTGGCATGCTATCTTAAGCTTCTTCGCCCATTCGGGTTTGATTTTGCCAAAACCCGAGCATTTTATTTGTCTCAAATGTTCTCATTATTTCTGATAAGTTTTCTAGAACGGTTCCATGTAGGAATTTTGTTCAATGCAAAAATCAAACTGAATAGAAACACTTAATTCAGAGAATTCAAACTAAGTCTAAAACTAAAACTAGATACAAACTGAAACTAAAACTGAAACTAAAACTGAATTAAAATTGAAACTATGTTGTTTCGCTGATTTAAATATCCTTCAAGGATAAAAGATTTTCAGGTACTGGCCATTGCATGGTCGTGGTAAGACTACTCCTCCTAGTCGGACGATCCAATATGCTCCGTGTCCAACCATCCCGTCAATAAAATACGGTCCTTCCCATTTGTTGGTGAGGGATCACATCGCTTTATCTTTGGTGTTCAGGGATACTTTCCTGAGTACCAAGTCTCCTAGCTGGAACATTTTATCGTGAACATGATAGTTATAATATCTGACCGCCCTTTGTTGGTAGGCCGCATTTCATATGCGGGACCTTACTCTTCCTTCTTCTAATTCATCTAAGTTCTGTAACAATGCATCTGTAGGGAAAATCGAACAACGGAAGCGTGAAAATAAATAAATTAGGGTTTGGTATAAATAAAAAAATTTCCCTTTTTCAACAAGAACCTTAACTCTAGATTAATTGATGTATATAAAAGTGTCGTACCTTTTTCTCATAACAATTGAACTAGCACCGAATTGAATCCGTAAGATCTTCGAATCCAATCACGAACGTGAATCACCTAGGAGTGTGGGCTCCTTTTCTTTAAATTGTATACCTGAAGATGGGAAAAAACATAATCTTTCTTTTTGTTAGTCACAATAATCCTCCAAGAAGAAAACAAAGAACGTTAGGTCACTTGTGAATTATCAATCAATTTGATTGAAACTCACGTGAACCTTGATTCGATGTTGTACAGAAAACCATTTAATGTAAAGGCTACTATTGTACTATCGAAAACTAAACGTTCTTTCTTCCTTTTCTTCTTTGCCGAATCTCACACTATTTCTTAGAGTTAATCGAATTTTGTCTAGAGAAAAATTTCTCCTAAAATTCTTATGGTGGCCAAATTCTCTTTCGGCTCTCCAAGTAGAATTCTTAGGTTGGCCGAAATCTTCTCTTTAAAATACTAGGTCTGGCAAAAATTTCTCTCTTAGAATTATATGGCTGGCCGAAATTCAAGATATATATATAGGATCACAAATTCTTTCCTAAGAAGGATTTACTTGGTGGTTAAAAATCTTATACTTAGGTGGATTTACTTGGTGACCAAGAATCATTTTCCATAAAGAATTCTTTCCTACACTAAGACTCCTAATCCAACTCAATAGTGTATTTGTAACCATATTAAAGATTTCGTAATTTGACTAGATAAGTAATTCTTTAAATTTATCTACTTATCAAATATAATCTTTAATATTAATTATACTACCAACAATAGTATAATATTTGGAGACCTTCTCCTACTAGAAAAAGATTTTGACTTTTAATTAAATAATTAATTAATTTCCATTTAATTAAATAATAAAATAATATAATATAATTAAGCTAAACTATATAACTTTACCTCCCAACACCATATATGGAACATTATAATATTTAAACTATTTTATTAAATCCATTGAACCTTAATAAAAAGTCCACATGTGAACTAGACCCATTCTTACAAAAAGAAACAAGTCCACATGCCTTAATACATTCTAGATGGACCCCTAAATTGGTCCGGTAGAATATATCAAGTGATCCATATATGTTCGTGTGGATTGGGGATCTTGGTGGGCTATCTAAATTTAAGCTCTAATAGACACAACCCAATCACAATCAACAAATGATTCACTTAGGTCCGATCTATTTAATTTTAGTTCATTCCACTAAAGAAATAAAATTGAACTCTTAAATAAAGATAGAATAAGTTGATGTTACTCATTCATACCCTAGACAACCTTATTGGAGAAAGTGTATCCTCGTGAAGAATACCAATAATCGCCAAGAGCTCATAGACCGTCTATAGCTCTCAAAGTTACCATATTTACTTATATGACCACATTTTAAACTTGGATATTTTGACTTGTCCAGAAGCCATGTTTCAATAGATACTATTGAAAACTTAATGTTAAGATTTAATATCCAATACCTCAAAACATCCTTATGATGGTATTCTACTCATATTTAATAAATGGAGCCACGATGTCCATATCTATAAATAAAGTCCTCTATCGATTAACAAATGAATACCACCAATCTATCGAGGATATACTATGCTATATAATCGTACTCATGGATAACTCAAATGCTAACACTTGCAACCATAAGTCCATCATTTATCTCAGGATTGAGATAGACTCTTCGATTGTCTTTAAGTGAAAATTTTTATCCATTGGCGGTTCTAGATAAAGTATGTCACTGTGATCCAATTCAATGCACCCAGTGCACTAGGTTCTTTTACCAAAAGACACCACACTTTGATGATTTTAGACTCATCATAACACATTTGATCCCACTCAAATGCTAGCAAAAGAATCTACAACTTTGACAAGATAAAGGCCCCCAACCTTTATCTTAAGTTGGGAATATTATTCAAGACTAACTAAAGAATTGTGTCTACCTCGTACATATCTAGATGTATAAACAATTCTTCTTTTCTCATAGTCTTTTGACCTTATGATTATATACTTTTGACAATTATAATAATCAAACTAAAAATGCTATAAGATTTGATAAACTAGAAATCACTTTATTAATATGAAAAGATTGTCAAATACATTATTATACTCTTACTATCGAGTATAATCCCAATAACATCAACATTGTGCCCTTCGTCATATGGATGGACCCTAGGGGACATATATGATGTCTCTGCTAGGCATAGCCTCTGTTCCATATGCCAAGGAGAATGGGGTTTCCTCTGTAGTTGTTCTCGCTGTTGTTCAGTACGCCCATAAGACCTCAGGTAGCTTCTCTGCCCAACTGCCCGTTTTTCGCATCCAATTTTTCTTTGACGGTGTGTTTGATTACCTTGTTCACTACTTCTGCCTGCCCGTTTGTCTGGGGATGAGCAGATGTGGCATAGTAATTAGAAATTTTGTATTCGACATAAAAGTTATCTGAATTTCTGATTATCAAATTGAGTGTCGTTGTGAATGATTATGGTGTTCGGGGACTCCGAATTGGTAAAGTATGTTCTTCTTCACAAAGTTGGTGGTGTTTGCTTCCGTGATGTGAATTAATGCTTCTGCTTCCACCCACTTTGTGAAATAGTCAACTGCTACGATCATTTGATTCACACCTTTTTTCGTTGTCGCCGATATTGGTCCAATCAGATCTAAACCCCACACGGCAAACAACCAAGGTGAAGTGAGGCTTCTTAAATACTCTAGGGGCTGTCGGATATCATTAGAAATTCTTTGACAGATATTGCAATTGTCCGAGAATTGTTGCACATCCGAAAACAAGGTAGGCTAGTAAAATCCTTGCCTGAATACCTTGTGTGCTAAGCTCCTACCCCTTGTATGATTCCCACATACTCTACTACGGAATTCCTTCAGTATCTATTTGGCTTCTTCCTCTACTACACATATTTGGAGTGCCCTTGAAATACTCTTTTGTACAGTTCTCATTCGATCATAGTGTACCTGGCTGACCTATATCTGATACGTTTTGCCTCTAATGGATCCTCTAGGAGCACATCTTCTTCCAAATATTTCTTCAATTGGGTCATCCAACCGCTCGGTTGAGCTCAAATTTTTGCCACCTCAAGGTGTTCTAATATGATATACTCGACCTGAGTAGATGTGCCACTAGAATAGTTTTAGATTTGATGCACGTTGTGGCTGACGCTAATTTGGACAAAGCATCTGCTTTTTCATTCCCAATATGTGGGATCTGAGTGATCTTAAATTCCTTGAATCGTCTAAGGAACTATTTAGCGATGTCAAAGTAAACGGCCATGCTTTCATCCCTAGCTTGGTATTCATCCAGGATCTGATTAACGATAACTTGAGAGTCGCTAAATATTTCTACTTCATCTGCTCTGAGTACAATGCACACCTTGATGCCTGCCAGTAGTGCCTCGTATTTTACTTGGTTATTCGTTGCTTTGAAGTCGAATCTCATTACATATTCAATATCATTTTTTTTCTAGAGTGGATAGTACAATCCCTGCCCAGTTGCCATGAGTATTCGATGAACCATCAAAATGTAATTTCCATGAGAAATTCTTTCATTCTAACATCTTTCTGACCTCTAGGTTGGGCTCAATGAATTCAACATAAAAATCCACCACAACTTGTCCTTTAAATGATGCTCTGGGTACATATTTTATGTGGAACTCGCTTAGCTCGATCGTCCATTTTGTCAATCTTCCCGACAACTCTGGTTTTTGTAGAATCTGTTTAAGTGGGCAGTCGGTAAGTATCTCTACCTCATGTTCCTAGAAATAAGGCCTTAATTTTTAACGGTTGAGACCAAGGCCAAGGCTATTTTTTCTGCATGTGAGTACCTTGTCTCTATTAGGAGTACGGATTTTCTGGTATAATATATTGGTTTTTGTATCTCATCTTCCATTCTGACCAGCACTAAATTTACCGCCAGCTCCGTGAGGAACATATACATGTAAAGAGTTTCTCCTATTTTTGGTTTGGAGAGAATTGGTGCTCGGCCTAGGCATTCTTTTATCTTTTGAAACGCTTACTCACATTCTGTGTTCCATTCGATCCCTTTGCTCTTTTTGATTGTTTTAAAAAATGGTGCACACTTGTCAGTTGATTTAGAGATAAATCTGCCGAGTGAAGCAAGGCATCCTGTTAATCGTTGAACTTCTTTCAATATACTTGAGGAGACCAATTTTGAGAGAGCCTCAATCTTTTCTAGATTTACTTTGATTCCTCTTTGATGAACCTGAAAAACCAAGACTCTTCCTGATGGTACTCAAACACGTATTTACTCGGATTAAGCTTCATCTGGTACCGTCTTAATACATTGAAAATATGCCTCAGGTGCCGTGATGTTTTTGGTCAACATGTCATCTACATAACCTTTCATGTTTCTCCCTATCTATCGAGCAAATATCTTGTTCACCAACCTCTTGTATGCTACCCCAACATTTTTCAAACCGAAAAGCATCACTCTGTAACAGTATAGCCCTTGGTCGGTTGTGAATGTTGTCTTATCCTCATCTGCTTTGTTCATTCGGATTTGGTTATATCCTGAATAAGCATCCATGAAGCTTAGCAATTCAGGACCTGACGTTTCATCCATCAGCTGATCTATCCTTGGTAAGGGAAAACTATCATTAGGGCAAGCTTTGTTCAGATCTGTGAAGTCTACACACATTCTCTACTGGCCATTCTTTTTTGTCATCAACACAACATTGGCTACCCACTGTGGATATTTCACCTCTCTAATGGATCCGGCTCGAAGCAAATTCTTTACCTCTTTTTTAATTGCTTGACTTCTTTCTTGGTTGAAGAACCTTCTTTTCTATATAACAGGTTTAATTCCTGGATCGATAGCTAGGTAGTGTGATATTACATTTGCATCTATTCCGACCATGTCTTCATGGCTCCAAGCAAATATGTCATTGTATTCTCGGAGCAGTTTGACGAAACTTATCTTGACATCTTCACCTAAATTAGCCTCGATTCTGACTTTCTTGGTCAGCTCATCTTCTTTCAAAGTTATCTCCTCTGTTGGCTCATCTTTTTGCGTCTCCTGTTCTTCCCTTGGATCGAGCTCAAATTCCAAGGGTGTCTCGGTTACTGCTTGATCAGGCTGTGAAATGTTGCATACTTGATGTCCATCATCCTCCCGACTTTTGTAAAACAAGAGATTCACCCTTCTCGCCATTTCTTGTGACCCTTTGACAGCTCCTAACCCCCACTCAATTGGGAATTTGATCATTAAAGCGTAAGTAGCTGTCACTACTTTGGTCTTGTTCGGGAATGGTTGGCCTAACAAAGCGTTGTAAAGCCAATTCTCAATGTCTACTACCATGATGTCGAGTAACATTGTCTTCTGGCAAAGGCATTTTCCAATATTTACTGGGAACTTTACGGTCCCCAGCCATTTAACCTCAACCCTTCCAAATCCCCGAAGCAGTGTATGAAAAGGTTACAAATCCTTTCAGTTCAACCGGAGTTGGTCAAACACCTCTACACTTAGTATATCTGCTGAACTTCCAGTGTCAATCAATATCCGGTGAACCTCTCGGTGGCCAATCCTACACTTATAACTAAGGCGTCGTTTGGTCCGAAGTCTACCTCATGGGAATCAGCTTTAGTGAACACTATTAGGTCCCATCCTTCTTTGATCCTTTTTGGGTCATGCTCCACAGAGTTTACGTCAAGATTTTTTCTTGCGTCTATAGCTTCACTGATTTCTTGAGCTCGTTCTCTGTTGCTTGCACCAGTCGAATGTCCTCTAAAAATTATGTTTATTGCCCCATCCTCGGTCCTTTTTAGACTCTTTTTTCTATTCTGGTCCTCTGACTTGCTGCCTCGCTGGGCCTCCACCCTCTCATCCTTTTTCAGAACAATGTCTTGTAAATGCTCTTCTCGGATGAGGGTCTCGATGTGGTCTTTGAGCTGGTAACATTTGGAGGTTTGCATGTGGACTTGTTTCTTTTAGTAAGAATGGGTCTAGTTTCATGTGGACTTTTTATATAAGTCTAATGGATTTAATAAAATAGGAAAAACAATATTTAGCCCATATGTATTAGCTTAGACGGCTAAGGCTATATATAATATCTTATTATATTGTTTTTTTATATTTAATTAAATTGAAATTAATTAATTAATTAATTATTTAATTAAAAGTTAAAAAAAATTCCTAGTAGGAGATCGTCGACACCTAATCCAACTCAAATAGTGTATTTATTCAATAACCAATTATTGAATATAATTAAATTGTGACTAAATCAAAAAACTTCTTAATTTGATCAATTGTCAATTAGAGTCCTAATAGAAATCAAATACTTCTTAATTTGACCAGATAAATAAATTCCTATTATTTATCTACTTATCAAATATAGTATTTGATACTTACCATATTACCAACAATAATATGACTCTAGGGAGTCTTGGTGTGGAAGAGAAATCTTTTTTGACAAAGGATTATTTATCACCAAGTAAATCCACCTAGGATAGGATTCTTGCACACCAAGTAAATCCTCTTTAGGAAAGGATTTGAGAACCTATATATATATATATATATATATCCTCATACAAATTTCAGCCAAGGCTAATTTAAAGACCAAATTTCGGCCAAAGCTAGAGAATTTTGATAGAGAAAAAAATTAGTTTTTTCTCTAGACAAAATTCGGTTAACTCATAGATATTGTGTATTGAATTCGGCCAAGGAAAAGATAAAAGATGAATGTTTTTGTTTTCGATAGTGCACTAGTATCCTATACGTTAAAAGGGCTCTGTATACAAAAATTGAATCGGGTTCACCCGAGTTTCAATCAAATAGATTGATAATTCACACATGACCGAACGTTTATGGGTTTTCTCTTGGAGGATTATTGTGAGTAACAAAAAAAAAAGATTTTGTTTGTTTCCATCCTCAGGTATACAATTTAAAGAAAGGGAGCTCACACTCCTAGGTGATTCACGTTCGTGATTGGATTGGAAGATCTTACGGATTCAATTCGGCGCTAGTTCAATTGTCACTAGGAAAAGGTATGATACTTTTAATATACATCAAGTAATCTAGGGCTAAGGTTCTTTCTTTTAAAGGGAAAAGTTTTAAAATATGTCAAACCCTAATTTTACGCTTTCGCCGCGTTTTGAATCGATTTTTCTCTACAATATGTTGAAGATGTATTGGTATAGGTAGATAATCTCATTATTATTGTTGATTGTGTAGTACTTTATATGGATGAGGGAGCCAAGGAAAGACATAGCAAACCATTTCTACTGGGAAGACCTTTCATAGCGACTGCGAAGACCTTTATTGATGTACATAATGGAAAGCTAACAATGACTGTGTTAGATGAAACTATAGAGTTCAAGGTTTTTGAGTCATTAAAATTGCCTTAGGCGTCCGACGATTGCTATTCGGTTGATTGCTACTTGGTCGAGGTAGTTAATTCGGCAATTCAAGAGGAGAAAACAAAATCTTCGTCTTTGTTAGTCACAATAATCCTCAAAGAGAAAACTCAAGAACCTCCGGTCACTTGTGAATTATCAATCTATTTGATTGAAATTCGAGTGAACCCAATTCGATGTTGTACACAAAACCTTTTAATGTAAAGGATATTAGTGCACTATCTAAAACAAAAACGTTCCCTTATTTCTCTATACTTGACCGAATTTTTCACACAATGAGTTAGACGAAGTTTTTTTTGTATAACTATAAAAACAAATAAAAAACAACTTCTCACACCAAAAATTAGGTATTGGTTGAAATTCTCCTAGAAAGAGGATTTCTACTTCACCAAGACTCCTATCAAAATTTGAATTTAATACTCTTAAAAACAGGATTTCTTTTACACACCTAAACTCCAAATCAACTCAACAGTATATTTATTCAATAACCAATTAAATTGAGACTAAATCAAAAACTTTCTAATTTGACCAATTGTCAATTAAAGTCTTAATGAAATCAAATACTTCCCAATTTGACTAGATAAACAAAATTCATTTTATTTAACTACTTATCAAATATAGTATTTGATACTTATCATATTACCAACAATAATATGACACTCGGAGACCTTCTCCTACTAGGAAAAAGAATTTAAATTTTAATTGAATAATTAATTAATTAATTTCCATTCAATTAAATAATAAAATAAAAAATAATATAATAAGCTATTATATATAGCCCTAGCTGCCCAAGCCTATACGTGGGCCAATATATTGTTTTTTCTATTTTATTAAATCCATTGGACCTTAATAAAAAATCTACATGTGAACTAGACATATTCTTATTAGAAAGAAACAAGTCCACATGCCTTAATACAATTATAGATGGACTCATATCTTGGTCCGGTAGAATATATCAAGTGATCCATGCAAGTTCGTGTGAATTGAGGATCTTTGCGGCCTACCTAAATTTTAGCTCCAATAGACATAACATAATCACAAACAACAAATGATTCATTTAGGTCTACTCTATTAATTTTAAATCATTCCACTAAAGAACTAAAATAGAATTCTTAAATAAAGAAAGAATAAGTTAATATTTCGCATTCATACCCTAGACACTCTTAATGGAGATAGTGTATCCTCGTGAAAAATACCAGTAATCGCCAAGAGCTCATAGACCGCCAAGAGCTCATAGACTGCCTATAGTTGTCCAAGTTAACGTATTTACTCATATGACCACATTTTGAACTTGGATATTTTGACTTGTCCAGAATCCATATTTCAATAGACATTACTGAAAACTTAACATTAAGATTTAATATCCAATACCTCAAAACAATCATATGATGATATTCTACTCTCATTTAATATATGGAGCCACGATGTCCATATCTATAAATGAAGTCCTCTATTGATTGACAAATGAATACCACCAAACTATCCAAGATAGACTATGCTATATAATCGTACTCATTGATAGCTCAATTGATAACACTTACAACCGTAAGTCCATCATTTATCTCAGGATTGAGATAGACTCCCCAATTGTCTTTAAGTGCAAAATTTTATCCATTGACGGTTCTAGATAAAGTATTTCACTGTGATCCAATTCAATGCACCCAGTGCACTAGATTCTTTTGCCCAAAGACACCACACTTTGATGATTTTAGACTCATCATAACACATTTTATCCTACTCAAATGCTAGCAAAAGAATCTACAACTTGAACAATATAAAAGCGCCCAACCCTTATCTTAAGTTGTGAATATTGTTTAAAACTAACTAAAGAATTGTGTCTACCTCTTAAATATCCAGATGCATGAACAATTCTTCTTTTCTCATAGTCTTTTGACCTTATGATTATTTACTTTAGGCAATTATAATAATTAAATTATAAATGCTATAAGATTTGTTAAACTAGAAATCACTTTATTAGTATGAAACGATTTTCAAAAACATAATTACAATCTTGCTATTGAGCATAATCCTAACAATTGTTTATTCGGATCATGTTGCATATGGAAAAATCTTCAAAACGCAACGGAAGCTTGAAATTAGGATTTGGTATAAATAAAAAAATTTCCCTTTTTAATAAAAAAAATCTTAACCCTAGATTAATTGATGCATATAAAAAGTATTATACCTTTTTTTTCGTGACAATTGAACTTGCGTCCAATTGAATATGCAAGATTTTCCATTCCAATCACGAACGTGAATCACCTAGGAGTGTGGGCTCCCTTTCTTTAAATTGTATACCTGAGGATGGAAACAAACAAAATATTCTTCTTTGTTAGTCATAATAATCCTCCAAAAGAAAAACCGAGAACGTCCGGTCACTTGTGAATTATCAATCAATTTGATTGAAACTCGCGTGAACCATGATTCGGTGTTGTACACAAACCCTTTTGATGGAAAGGATACTAGTGTACTATCGAAAACAAAAACGTTCCCTATTTTCTCTATGCTTGGCCGAATTCTTCACACAATGAGTTGGACGAAGTTTTTTTTTATAACAATAAAATGAAATAAAAAACAACATCTTACACCAAAAATTATGTCTTGGTCGAAATTAATAGGTAGTATATATATGAGACCAAATCCTCTCCGAAGAAGGATTTACTTGGTGGGCAAGAATCATTTCCTTAGGTGGATTTACTTAGTGACCAAGAATCATTTTCCAAAAAGAATTCTTTGCTACACCAAGACTCATAATCCAACTCATTAGTGTACTTGTGACCATATTAAAGACTTCCTAATTTGACTAGATAAATAATTCCTTTTATTTATCTACTTATCAAATATATTCTTTAATATTAATTATACTACCAGCAATAGTATAACATTAGCAGACATTCTCCTATTAGGAAACATATTTTGAATTTTAATTAAATAATTAATTAATTATCAAATTAATTAATTTCCTTTTAATTAAAAATAAAAATAAAAAAACAATGTATTAAGCTAATATATTTAGTCTTCCCGCCTAAGACCACACATGGGCATATATATTAGTTTTCTTATTTTATTAAATCCATTATACCTAAATAAAAAGTCAACTTGTGAACTAGACCCATTCTTTCTAAAAGAAAAAAGTCAACATGCCTTAATACAATTCTAGATGGACCTATATATTGGTTCGGTAGAATATATCAAGTGATCCATACAAGTTCGTGTGGATTGGGGATCTTGACGGACTATCTAAATTTAAGCTCCAATAGACATAACCTAAACACGATCAACAAATGATTCACTGAGGTCCGATCTATTTATTTTAGTTCATTCCACTAAAGAAATAAAATTGAACTAAACAACCTTATTGGAGAAAGTGTATCATCGTGAAGAATACCAGCAATCGCCAAGAGCTCATAGACCGTCTATAGCTCTCAAAGTTACCATATTTACTCATATGACCACATTTTAAACTTGGATATTTTGACTTGTCCAGAAGCCATGTTTCAATAGATACTATTGAAAACTTAACGTTAAGATTTAATGTCCAATACCTCAAAACATCCTTATGATGGTATTCTACTCATATTTAATAAATGGAGCCACGATGTCCATATCTATAAATAAAGTCCTCTATCGATTAACAAATGAATACCACCAATCTATCGAGGATATACTATGCTATATAATCGTACTCATGCTAACTAAAGAATTGTGTCTACCTCGTACATATCTAGATGTATAAACAATTATTCTTTTCTCATAGTCTTTTGACCTTATGATTATTTACTTTTGACAATTATAGTAATCAAACTAAAAATGCTATAAGATTTGATAAACTAGAAATCACTTTATTAATATGAAAAGATTGTCAAAAACATTTTTACACTCTTGCTATTGAGCATACTCCTAACAATCTCCCACTTGCTTTATAGCAAGTGTGTCATATCTCTCATCCCCATGCTCTCTAGATGCCCGTCAAAACCCTTTTGTAGAAGAGCCTTTAGAAAACGATCCGCTAGATTATCTACTGACGTGATATTGGTAATCGTCACATCACCCTTATGCACAATTTCCCTCAGAAGGTGATACTTTCTTTCAATGTGTTTCCCTCTCTTACGACTTCTTGGTTCTCTCGAATTGGCCACTGCTCAACTATTTTCACAATAGATAGTGATCTGCTTATTCGTATCATGAACCATTTCCAAGTCAATCAAGAATTGCAAAGCCAGACACCCAATTTAGCACCCACGCAGCGGTAACATACTCGGCTTCTTTGGTGGAATCAGCAATACAAGATTGCTTGATACTACTCTATATGACTACCTCTCCTCCAAGTGTAAACACAGATCTTGATGTTGATCTTCTGGAGTTAGAATCCGATTGAAAATTGAAATCTGTATACTCAACAAGAATTAGATCCCCTCTAGAGTATACAAGCATATAATCTCTCGTTCTCCTGAGATATTTAAAAAATATGCATGACTGTCGTCCAGTGATCAGGACCAAGTTTCGATTGAAACCTGCTAACTATGCCAACAACAAAACAAATATCTGGACTAATGCAGAGCATTGCATACATGAGACTTCCAACAATTGAAGCATATGGAGCCTTACTCTTGAATTGCTCTTCATGCTCATTCTTAGGAACTTGTTCCTTAGAAAGTTTGATTCGATGTCTGAAGGGTAAAATACCTTTCTTGGAATCTTACATGGAAAACCTAGACAAGATTTTATCTATGTATGAAGTTTGGAATAATGCAATCATTCTATTCTTTCTATCCCTTAAGACTTGGATACCAAGAATATAACTTGCTTCTCCTAAGTCCTTCTTATCAAATTATTTTGGTAACCATTCTTTTACTGATGTCAATAAACCCTTATCATTTTCGATGAGTAGTATTTCATCAACGTAAGGAACTAGGAAAACCAACTTATCACCTTTAATCCTTTTGTATACATAGGGTTTGTCAAGGTTTTGAATAAATTCAAAAGTTTTCACGACTTGATCGAACCTTATGTTCCAGGATCTGGATGCTTGCTTCAATCCATATATGGATATTTGCAACTTGCATACCCTTTCCTCTTGGCTTTTTTCAATGGATCCTTATGGTTGCATCATATAGATGCTTTCTTTAAGACTTCCATTAAGGAAAGATGTCTTGACGTCCATTTGCCAAATCTCTAGGTCTAGAGATGCCACAAATTTATAAAGTATCCTAATGGATTTAAGCATGGCCACAAGAGAGAAGGTTTCTTCAAAATCGTTACCTTCCTTCTATGTGTAACCTTTAGCTACCAACCTAGCTTTAAAGGTTTCCACATTTTCATCCATTCCTCTTTTCCTCTTGTATACCCACTTACACCTAATGGATTTTATCCCTTTAGGCAAGTCCACAAGAGACCGGATTTTATTTCTGAGCATAGATTCAATTTCGGATTCCATTGCCTTTTGCCAATAGCGACATTCAACATCTTCCATTACTTCCTTGTATGTATAGGGATCATTATAGTCCTGAAGATTCTCTATAGATTCTCCTAGACCTATGTATCTCTCGGGTTGTCTACTAACCCTCCCACTAAGATGAGGTATGGTAGATTGTTGATCTTGTGTTGGTATGGAACTTATAATTATGCGAGGTTGTGAAAGTTCTTGTGGAATTGTATCTCCTAAAAGCTTATTCAAGACAATTCTAGTTTTAGACACAAAATTATTCATATAGTCCTCTTCCAGAAATTTAGCATTTGTCGAAACAAATACTTTAAGATTTGAAGGACTATAAAAAATAATATCCTTTGGCTCCTATTGGATACCTTACAAATATGCTTGTTTCTGAACAAGCATATCTTTCCTTTTAACACGTGCACGTGACATCAAAATATCTTTAAGTGTTGTAGACTAGGCTTTCGCCCGGTCCACAACTCATGCAGTGTTTTAAGAACCAACTTAGATGGTACATCGTTTAGAATGTACATGGCAGTTTGTAAAGCATATCCCCAAAAAGAATTAGGAAACGTTGAATAACTCAACATAGACGAAACCATGTCCAAAAGAGTTATATTTTTCCATTCTGCCACCCCCTTTTGTTTAGGTGTACCTGGTGCAGAAAACTGAGAAATTATTCCATTATCAATAAGATATTGTTGAAATTCACCTGATAGATATTCTCCACCACGATCAGACCTCAAGATTTTTATAGGTTTCTCAAGTTGATTTTCTACTTCAGCTTTAAATACTTTGAACATGTCAAAAGCATCCGACTTATGTCTCATGAGATACACATAGCCAAATCTTGAGTGATCATCCGTGAAGGTGATAAAGTACTCATATCCACCTCTATCTTGAATGCTCATAGGACCACACACATCAGTGTGTATCAATCCTAAACAGTCGATAGCTTTTGTACCTTTGATAGTGAATGACCTTTTGGTCATTTTACCAACCAAACAATATTCACAAGTTGGTAGATCATCAACCTTTAAGTCACTTAAAGGTCCATCACTAAGCAATCTTTTAATCCTATTAAGGTTAATATGACCTAGGCGCAAAGGCCACATATAGCTTTGATATTTTGATAATTTTACTCTTTTATGATTAGGTTTCAATGATTCTGTGTCTAACAAGTGATAAATATTTCTATGCAAATTAAATAAACCATTTTCCAGTGTACCTTTGCAAATAATTTTGTCATTCTTACTAATTATAAAAGCTTTATTAAAAGTAGCCGAATAACCAAATTTATTTAAACAAGAAACTGGAATTAAATTCCTCTGGAGTTGAGGTACATAATAAACGTCTATTAAATCTAAATGTCTATAAGAATCTAAATTGATTCTAATATCTACCACCACACTAGTAGACACCAACGCTCTGTTGCCTAAACACAAGTTGAATTCATTCTCATTAAGTCTCTTTCTTTCCGGGAACCCCTTCTAGTTAGACCCAAGTTACTTTTTATTTTGTTGTTTCTTGACCTTCTAACAGGTCTTAACAGTAGCATCTTTACCAACCATATGAATTTTTGACCCTTGCCTTTCACAAGAATCTTTTCGATGCTTTGAACATCTTGCATCAGTCATTACAAGGTGTATTCCTTATTGTTCAAGGTGTAGTCCAACTTGAAATAATCAAAGGAATCCGACAGTGAGTTGACAATCATGTCAATTTTTCATCTCAGTACCATTGAGTTCAACAATATTGAGATGTGCTATGACTTTTATCAAGTGATCTTTCACATCCTGTCCAGGTTTAATCCTAAGATTTATGAAAGCATTCACTGTATCTCTCTTAGTCATCCTGAACTTCATAGCAAACATCTCCGCTAGAGACATCATTATATCGGCAACAGTCTCCATTCCTTCATGTTGCTATTGCAACAAGTCAGAGATGGTGGACATAATGTAACATTTAGCCATCTTATCTGAAGACTCCCACTGTTGATACTCATCTTTTTGCTCCTGAGTAGATTCATTAGTAGGAGTAGATGGTCTAGGAGTACAGAGAATGAACTTACGCTTTTCAGTTTGCAACAACCCAATATTCCTTTTCCATTTGACATAATTATCATTAGTTAAAGTATTATCTTTTAGGATGTTGAATAGGGATGAGGTCATGATTTATTTTTAATAACAAAAATTATATAAGTAAATAATCATGATAAAACACTTTCGAATATTTATCTTGAATTAAATAAAATAATTCAATCGTAAAAATTCAACGGTGATCCAACACCTATAAATGTCACGCCTCTTTCGCGAGTTCGTACAACTTACTAGTTGGACTAGGTCCTACCTAATTGTTAACATAACAACCAGCGTTTTCAATTTTTGCATTGAAATTTTATTAACAAGAACTCTTGGGAGGATATTAATAAAATCACATTGAGTATGTTACCAAGTTATCGACCTTCAATATATTCCCTCAAGAATATCCCTCCTTTGAGAGTAGATATCGTTTGGGTTAATTGTCTAGTCTATCATTGTAATGAAGTATCTTGATAAATTACATTCTTGAATACCCCTTGGGGGTTATTACACGAAACATAAAGCTCAACTAAACTTGGAGGCCGTAGGTATTCCAAAACACCTTCTCCCACTCAAATATTTAAGGCGTGTGATCGAATTCCAAAGAATGATTTACCAAGTTATCTAGAATTCCAAAGAATGATTTACCAAGTTATCTAGATGTCAATTAGATACCTAAATCATTCAATGCATGTTCATACCAAAAGAGATATATGAGTGGCACTTCTATTCTATACGACATGTTATCAAACAATGACAAATAAATATTTACAAAAATATAAATAGCTACAATTTTGGTCCATCCTAGAAAATCAAGTAAATTATAGGCCTTGGATTACAAAAAACTCATTTCTTAGCGAACAAGTCTTCACACAACCTTCGTCGTTTGGACTCCCTGGGCTACCTCCCATGGGCGTGCCCCCCCCCCCCCCACCCCCCTTGGCTCTCTCCCATGGGCATGTACATGCCACAACCTCATAAAGGTCTGCCATGTGCAGCCCATGGCTTCCATAGGGCTGCCGTGTGCGGCCCATGCCACATCAAGTGTGACCGCGTGCTCTTCGTATGCACGTTTATTTATATGACTTGCATGTCCCAAACTTGTTCCGGTTGCTTCCAATTCTTCAAACATTCGAGTATTTGATACTTGAATGTATTATAGAAGAATTTTAAATTAAAAAATACTGCAGTTTTTTTTATTACAATATAGTGTAATATTTTTATTACAATAGCAAAATAAATAAAAACGTAGCAACTACCAAGAAGGATATTATAGCGATGATGGGCCACCCTTCTTGTTACAATCCCAAAATAAAATACATTGAAATTCTATGATTGAAATTGAGCAATAACAATCCACATAATAAAACATATATATATATATATCCATACATTCCAATGTAAATATATATGTGCTAATACCAAGAGTGTCATCTCTTTCTAAAACATGTATAATCAAAATAAAAAGAAAGGGTTCACGTACACATACATCAATTAATCAAAGGTACAACCTGACTCTGATACCAATTGTATTGAAAATTCGGTTCAAAACGCGGTGGAAGCATGAAACTAGGGTTTGGTATAAATAAAAAAAATCCCTTTTTAATAACAAGAATCTTAACCCTAGGTTAATTGATGTATATAAAAAGTATCATACCTGTTTTTTTTGTGACAATTAAACTAGCATCGAATTGAATCCGTAAGATCTTTCAATCCAATCACGAACGTGAATCACCTAGGAGTGTGGTTTCCCTTTTTTTAAATTGTATGCCTGAGGATGGAAACAAACAAAATCATCTTCTTTGTTAGTCACAATAA
The DNA here is from genome assembly GCA_032871835.1 of Dipteronia dyeriana. Classification (NCBI taxonomy): domain Eukaryota; kingdom Viridiplantae; phylum Streptophyta; class Magnoliopsida; order Sapindales; family Sapindaceae; genus Dipteronia; species Dipteronia dyeriana. Next base: position 45,910,431 of record CM065302.1, on the reverse strand, counting down.
TCCTCCAAGAGAAAAACCGAGAACGTCCGGTCACTTGTGATTTATCAATCAATTTGATTGAAACTCACGTGAACCTTGATTCGATTCTGTACACAAAACCCTTTTGATGAAAAGGATACTAGTGTACTATCGAAAACAAAAAACGTTCAATCTTTTCTCTATGCTTGACCGAATTCTTCACAAAATGAGTTGAGCGAAGTTTTTTTTATAACAATAAAAAACAAATAAAAAACAACTTCTCACACCAAAAATTATGTCTTGGTCGAAATCAATAGGTAGTATGTATATATATATATATATATATATATATGAGACCAAATCCTCTCCTAAGATGGATTAACTTGGTGGGCAAGAATAGTTTCCTTAGGTGGATTTACTAGTGACCAAGAATCATTATCCAAAAAGAATTCTTTCCTACACCAAGATTCATAATCTAACTCATTAATGTATTTGTGACCATATTAAAGACGTTCTAATTTGACTAGATAAATAATTCCTTTTAGTTATATACTTATCAAATATAGTCTTCAATATTAATTATACTACCAAAAATAGTATAACATTAGCAGACCTTCTCTTATTAGGATTTTTTTATTTTTAATTAAATAATTAATTAACTTTTAATTAAAAGATAAAAAAACAATGTATTAAGCTAATATATTTAGCCTTCCCGCCTAAGACCACACATGGGCATATATATTAGTTTTCTTATTTTATTAAATCCATTGGACCTAAATAAAAAGTCAACTTGTGAACTAGACCCATTCTTTCTAAAAGAAAAAAGTCAACATGCCTTAATACAATTCTAGATGGACCCATATATTGATCAGGTAGAATATATCAAGTGATCCATACAAGTTCGTGTGGACTGGGGATCTTGACGGGCTATCTAAATTTATGCTCCAATAGACATAACCTAAACACAATCAACAAATGATTCACTTAGGTCCGATCTATTAATTTAATTTCATTCCACTAAAGAACTAAAATTGAACTCTTAAATAAAGATAGGATATGTTAATATTGCTCATTCATACCCTAGACAACTTTATTGGAGATTGTGTATCCTCGTAAAGAATACCAATTATCGCCAAAAGCTCATAGACAGCCCATAGCTCTCCAAGTTACCATATTTACTCATATGACCACATTTTGAACTTGGATATTTTGACTTATCCATAAGCCATGTTTCAATAGACACTTTTGAAAACTTAACGTTAAGATTTAATATCCAATACCTCAAAACATCCATATGATGGTATTCTACTCATATTTAATAAATGGAGCCACGATGTCCATATCTATAAATAAAGTCCTCTATCTATTAACAAATGAATACCACCAATCTATTGAGGATATACTATGCTATATAATCTTACTCATGGATAACTCAAATGCTAACACTTGCAACCATAAGTCCATCATTTATCTCAGGATTGAGATAGACTCTTCGATTGTCTTTAAGTGAAAAAATTTATCCATTGGCGGTTCTAGATAAAATATGTCACTGTGATCCAATTCAATGCAACCAGTGCACTAGATTCTTTTTCCCGAAGACACCACACTTTGATAATTGTAGACTCATCATAACACATTTGATCCCACTCAAATGCTTGCAAAAGAATCTACAACTTTGACAAGATAAAGGCACCCAACCTTTATCTTAAGTTGTGAATATCATTCAAGACTAACTAAAGAATTGTGTCTACCTCATACATATCTAGGTGTATGAACAATTCTTCTTTTCTCATAGTCTTTTGACCTTAAGATTATTTAATTTTGGCAATTATAATAATTAAAGTATAAATGATATAAGATTTGTTAAACTAGAAATCACTTTTATTAATATGAAAAGATTGTCAAAAACATCTTTACACTCTTGATATTGAGCATAATCCTAACAATCTCCCACTTGCTTTATAGCAAGTGTGTCATATCTCTCATCCACATGTTCTCTAGATGCCTTTCAAAACTCTTTTGTAGAAGAGCCTTTATAAAGGGATCTGCTAGATTATCTAATGATGCACTATTGGTAATTGTCAAATCACCCTTATGCACAATTTTCCTCAGAAGGTGATACTTTCTTTCATTGTGTTTCCCTCTCTTTTGATTTCTTGGTTCTCTCGAATTAGCCACTGCTCAATTATTGTCACAATAGATAGTGATCTGCTTATTTGTATCATGAACCACTTCCAAGTCAATCAAGAATTAGCAAAGCCAGACAGCCTCTTTAGCATCCACGCATGCGGTAACATACTTGACTTCCTTGGTGGAATCAGCAATACAAGATTGCTTGATACTCTTCTATATGACTGCACCTCCTCCAAGTTTAAACACAGATCTTGATGTTGATCTTCTGGAGTCAGAATCCGATTGGAAATTGAAATCTGTATACTCAACAGGAGTTAGATCCCCTCTAGAGTATACAAGCATATAATTTCTCGTTCTTCTGAGATATTTGAAAATATGCTTGACTGCCGTCCAGTGATCAGGACCAAGTTTCAATTGAAACCTGCTAACTATGCCAACAACAAAACAAATATCTGGTCTAATGCAGAGCATTACATACATGAGATTTCCAACTGTCGAGGCATATGGAGCCCTACTCATGAATTGATCTTCATGCTCATTCTTAGGAACTTGTTCCTTAGAAAGTTTGACTCGATGTCTAAACGGTAACATACCTTTCTTGGAATCTTGCATGTAAAACCTAGACAAGATTTTATCTATGTTTGAAGTTTAGGATAATGCAATCGTTCTATTCTTTCTATCCATTATGACTTGGATACAAAGAATATAACTTGCTTATCCTAAGTCCTTCATATCAAATTGTTTTGCTAACCATTCTTTTACTGATGTCAATACACCGTTGTCGTTTCCGATGAGTAGTTTTTCATTAACGTAAAGAACTAGGAAAACCAACTTATCACCTTTAATCCTTTTGTATACACAGGGTTCATCAAGGTTTTGAATAAATTCAAAAGTTTTCACGGCTTGATCGAACCTTATGTTCCAGGATCTGGATGCTTGCTTCAATCCATATATGGATCTTTGCAACTTGCATACCCTTTCCTCTTGGCTTTTTTCAATGAATCCTTCTGGTTGCATCATATAGATGCTTTTGTCAAGACTTCCATTAAAGAAAGATGTATTGACGTCCATTTTCCAAATCTCTAGATCTAGAGATGCCGTAAATTTACAAGAGTTTCCTAATGGATTTAAGCATGGCCACAAGAGAGAAGGTTTCTTCATAATCAATACCTTCCTTCTATGTGTAACCTTTAGCTACCAATCTAGCTTTAAAGGTTTCCACATTTTCATCCATTCCTCTTTTCCTCTTGTATACCCACTTACACCTAATGGGTTTTATCCTTTTAGGCAAGTCCACAAGAGACCAGACTTTATTTGTGAACATAGATTCAATTTCTGATTGCATTGCATTTTACCAATGGCGACAATCAACATCTTCCATTGCTTCATTGTACGTATAGAGATCATCATCATCTGAAAGATTCTTTACAGATTCTCCTAGACCTATGTATCTCTCGGGTTGTCTACTAACCCTCCCACTAAGATGAGGTATGGTAGATTGTTGATCTTATATTGGCATGGAACCTATAATTGGGCTAGGTTGTGAAACCTCTTGTGGAATTGTATCTTCTAAAAGCTCATTCAGGACAATTCTATTTTTAGACACAAAATTATTCATATATTCCTCTTCTAGAAATTTAGCATTTGTCGAAACAAATACTTTAAGATTTGAAGGACTATAAAAAATAATATCCTTTGGTTCCTATTGGATATCTAACAAATATGCTTGTTTCTGAACGGGACTCCATCTTTTTTGTCTTTCCTTTTAACACGTGCATAGGACATCCAAATATCCTTAATTGTTGTAAACTAGACTTTTTCCCGGTCCACAACTAATGCAGTGTTTTAGGAACCGACTTAGATGGTACATCGTTTAGAATGTACATGGCAGTTTATAAACCATATCTCCAAAAAGAATTAGGAAACATTGAATAACTCAACATAGACCTAACCATGTCCAAAAGAGTTATATTTTCCCTTTCTTCCATCCCATTTTGTTGAGGTGTACCTGGTGTAAAAAACTGAGAAATTATTCCATTATCAAAAAGATATTATTGAAACTCACCAAATAGATATTCTCCACCACGATCAGACCTTTAGATTTTTATACGTTTCTTAAGCTGATTTTCTACTTCAGCTGTAAATACTTTGAACATTTCAAAAGCATCCGACTTATGTCTCATGAGATACACATAGCCAAATCTTGAGTGATCATCCGTGAAGGTGATAAAGTACTCATATCCACCTCTAGCTTGAATGCTTATAGGACCACACACATCAGTGTGTATCAATCCTAAACAGTTGATAACTCTTGTACCTTTGATCGTGAATGACCTTTTGGTCATTTTACCTTCCAAACAAGATTCACAAGTTGGTAGATTATCAACCTTTAGGTCACTTAAAGGTCCATCACTAACCAATCTTTTAATCCTATTAAGGTTAATATGACCTAGGCGCAAAGGCCACAGGTAGGTTTGATCTTTTGATAATTTTACTCTTTTATGATTAGGTTTCATTGATTCCGTGTCTAACAAGTGATAAATATTTCTATGCAAATTAAATAAACTGTTTTCCAATGTACCTTTGCAAATAATTTTGTCATTCTTACTAATAATAAAAGCTTTATTAAAAGTAGTAGAATAACCAAATTTATTTAAACAAGAATCTGGAATTAAATTCTTTTTGAGTTGAGGTACATAATAAACGTCTATTAAATCTTAATGTCTATAAGAATATAAATTGATTCTAATATCTACCACTACAATAGTAGACACCAACGCTCTGTTGCCTAAACACAAGTTGAATACGTTCTCATTAAGTCTCTTCCTTTTCGGGAACCCCTTCTAGTTAGACCCAAGTTACTTTTTCTTTTGTTGTTTCTTGACCTTCTGACAGGTCTTAACAGTAGAAACTTTACCAACCATATGAATCTCTTGACCCTTGCCATTCACAAGAATCTTTTCGACGCTTTGAACATCTTGCTTCAGTCATCGCAAGGTGTATTCCTTATTGTTCAAGGTGTAGTCCAACTTGAAATAATCAAGGGAATCCGACAGTGAGTTTACAATCATGTCAATTTTTCATCTCAGCACCATTGAGTTCAACAATATGGAGATGTGCTATGACTTTTATCAAGTGATCTTTCACATCCTGTCCAGGTTTCATTCTAAGATTCATGAAAGCATTCACTGCATCTCTCTTAGTCATCCTGAACTTCATAGCAAACATCTCCTTTAGACACATCATTATATCGGCAGCAGTCCCCATTCCTTCATGTTGCTGTTGCAACACGTCGGATATGGTGGCCATAATGTAACATTTAGCCATCTTATCTGAAGACTCCCACTGTTGATACTCATCTTTTTGCTCTTGAGTAGATTCATTAGTAGGAGTAGGTGGTCTAGGAGTATAGAGAATGAACTTATGCTTTTCAGTTTGCAACAACCCAATATTCCTTTTCCATGTGACGTAATTATCATTAGTTAAAGTATTATCTTTTAGGATGTTGAATAGGGATGAGGTCATGATTTATTTTTAACAAAAAAATTATATAAGTAAATAATCATGATAAAACACTTTCGAATATTTATCTTGAATTAAATAAAATAATTCAATCGTAAAAATTCAACGGTGATCCAACATCTATAAATGTCACACCTCCTTTGGGAGTTCGTACAACATACTAGTTGGACTAGGTCCCACCTAATTGTTAACATAGCAACCAGTGTTTTCAATTTTAGCATCGAAATTTTATTAACAAGAACTCTTGGGAGGATATTGATAAAATCACATTGAGTATGTTACCAAGTTATCGACCTTCAATATATTCCCTCACAAATATCCCTTCTTTCGGAGTAGATATCGTTTGGGTTAATTGTCTAGTCTATCCTTGTAAGGAAGTATCTTTATAAATTCTATTCTTGAATACCTCTTGGGGGTTATTACACGAAACATAAAGCTCAACTAAACTTGGAGGCCGTAGGTATTCCAAAACACCTTCTCCCACTCAAATATTTAAGGCGTGTGATCGAATTCCAAATAATGATTTACCAAGTTATCTAGAATTACAAAGAATGATTTACCAAGTTATCTAGATGTCAATTAGATACCTAAACCATTCAATGCATGTTCATACCAAAAGAGATATATGAGTAGCACTTCTATTCTATACGACATGTTATCAAACAATGACAAATAATGCAATATTTACAAAAATATAAATAGCTACAACTTTGGTCCATCCTAGAAAAGCAAGTAAATTATATGTCTTGGATTACAAAAAGCTCCTTTCTTAGCGAACAAGTCTTCACACGACCTTCGTCGTTTGGACTCCCTCGGCTGCCTCCCATGGGTGTGCCCCCCCTCTTGGCTCCCTCCCATGGGCATGTACATGCCACAACCTCATAAAAAGTTGACATACGCAGTCCATGGCTTCCATAAGGCTGCCGTGCGCAGCCCATGCCACAACAATTGTGACTGCGTGCTCTTCGTAAGCACGTTTATTGCTATGACTTGCACGGTCCTAAACTTGTTCCGGTTGCTTCCAATTCTTCAAACATTCGAGTATTCGATACTTGAATGTATTATAGAAGAATTTTAAATTTAAAAATACTGCAGTTTTTTTTATTACAATATAGTGTAATATTTTTATTACAATAGCTAAATAAATAAAAACTTAGCAACTACCAAGAAGGATATTATGGAGATGATAGGCCACCCTTCTTGTTACAATCCCAAAATAAAATACATTGAAATTCTAGAACCAAAATTGAGCAATAACAATCCACATAATAAAACATATATATATCCATACATTCCAATGTAAATATATATGTGCAAATACCAAGAGTGTCATCTCTTTCTAAAATATGCATAATCACAATAAAAAGAAAGGGTTCACGTAAACATACATCAATTAATCAAAGGTACTACCTAACTCTGATACCAATTGTAGGGAAAATTCAGTTCAAAACGCGGTGGAAGCATGAAATTAGGGTTTGGTATAAATAAAAATAAATAAATTTTTAATAACAAGAGTCTTAACCCTAGATTAATTGATGTATATAAAAAGTATCATACCTGTTTTTTTTTTGACAATTAAACTAGCATCGAATTGAATCCGTAAGATCTTTCAATCCAATCACGAACGTGAATCACTTAGTAGTGTGGTCTCTCTTTCTTTAAATTGTATACCTGAGGATGGAAACAAATAAAATCTTCTTCTTTGTTAGTCATAATAATCCTCCAAGAGAAAAACCTAAAACGTCCGGTCACTTGTGATTTATCAATCAATTTGATTGAAACTCGCGTGAACCTTGATTCGATGTTATACACAAAACCCTTTTGATGGAAAGGATACTAGTGTACTATCGAAAACAGAAACATTCAATCTTTTATCTATGCTTGACCGAATTCTTCACAAAATGAGTTGAACGAAGTTTTTTTTATAGCAATGAAAAACAAATAAAAAACAACTTCTCACACCAAAAATTATGTCGTGGTCGAAATCAGTAGGTATTATATATATATGAGACCAAATCCTCTCTTAAGATGGATTTAGTTAGTGGGCAAGAATAGTTTCCTTAGGTGGATTTACTAGTGACCAAGAATCATTTTCCAAAAAGAATTCTTTCCTACACCAAGACTCATAATCCAACTCATTAATGTATTTGTGACCATATTAAAGTCTTTTTAATTTGACTAGATAAATAATTACTTTTAGTTATCTACTTATCAAATATAGTCTTTAATATTAATTATACTACCAACAATAGTATAACTTTAGCAGACCATCTCCTATTAGGATTTTTTTTTTACTTCTAATTAAATAATTAATTAATTTCCATTTGATTAAAAAATAAAATAAAATAACAATGTATTAAGCTAATTTATCTAGCCTTCCCGCCTAAGACCACACATGGGTATATTTATTAGTTTTCTTATTTTATGAAATCCATTCGACCTACATAAAAAGTCAACTTGTGAACTCGACCCATTCTTTCTAAAAGAAAAAAGTCAACATGCCTTAATACAATTCTAGATGGACCCATATATTGGTCCGGTAGAATATATCAAGTGATCCATACAAGTTCGTGTGGATTGGGGATCTTGACGGGCTATCTAAATTTATGCTCCAATAGACATAACCTAAACACAATCAACAAATGATTCACTTAGATCCGATCTATTAATTTAATTTCATTCCACTAAAGAACTAAAATTGAACTCTTAAATAAAGATAGGATATGTTAATATTTCTCATTCATACCCTAGACAACTTTATTGGAGATTATGTATCCTCGTGAAGAATACCAATTATCGCCAAAAGCTCATAGACCGCCCATAGCTCTCCAAGTTACCATATTTACTCATATGACCACATTTTGAACTTGGATATTTTGACTTATCCATAAGCCATGTTTCAATAGACACTTTTGAAAACTTAACGTTAAGATTTAATATCCAATACCTCAAAACATCCATATGATGGTATTCTACTCATATTTAATAAATGGAGCCACGATGTCCATATCTATAAATAAAGTCCTCTATCGATTAACAAATGAATACCACCAATCTATTGAGGATATACTATGCTATATAATCTTACTCATGGATAACTCAAATGCTAACACTTGCAACCATAAGTCCATCATTTATCTCAGGATTGAGATAGACTCTTCGATTGTCTTTAAGTGAAAAATTTTATCCATTGGTGGTTCTAGATAAAATATGTCACTGTGATCCAATTCAATGCAACCAGTGCACTAGATTCTTTTTCCCAAAGACTCATTATAACACATTTGATCCCACTCAAATGCTAGTAAAATAATCTATAACTTTGACAAGATAAAGACACCCAACCTTTATCTTAAGTAGTGAATATTATTCAAAACTAACTAAAGAATTGTGTCTACCACATACATATCTAGATGTATGAACAATTCTTCTTTTCTCATAGTCTTTTGACCTTATGATTATTTACTTTTGACAATTATAACAATTAAACCATAAATGCTATAAGATTTGTTAAACTAGAAATCATTTTTGTTAATATGAAAAAATTGTCAAAACATTATTATACTCTTGCTATTGAGCATAATCCTAACAGTTGTATTTAAGTATTTGCTAACCAAAAAGTAAGTAAAACTTAGATTACTCTGGTGGATCCTTTTATTGCAAGAATTTGATTTAGAAATCAGGGATAAAAAGGGAAGGGAGAATGTGGTGGCGGATCATCTTTCTCAACTGGCGGAAGATGAATGAGGGGAAGAACATGCTGAGACTATACCCTTCACTGTGAATTTTCCAGATGAACTGCTACTAGTAGTAGGTGGCAAAGATCCATGGTATACGGACATTGTTAATTACCTTGCTAATGGGATAATACCATCTAATATGAGCTCACATCAAGAAAGAGGTTCCTTTCCATCTCCAGACAGTATTTTTGGGATGAGCCATACTTGTTCAAATTTGGTTCCGTTCAGATCAATCAGAGATGTTTACTAGTGGAAGAACAATAGGATGTGTTGAGATTTTGCCACAATCTGCATTGTGGAGGACACTTTAGTGCAAAGAAGACTACTCATAAAGTTCTTCAATCAGGTTTTTTTTGGACTTCATTAATTAAAGATGCTTATAATTTTGCATTTCTTGTGACAAGTGCCAGAGAACAGGGAACATTGGGAAAAGGGACGAGATGCCATTATCAAGTCAACTGGTTGTGGAGATATTCGACATATGGGGAATTGACTTTATGGGACCGTTATCATCCTCGTATGGGTATAATTACATCTTGGTTGTTGTGGGTTATATGTCAAAATGGATCAAAGCAATTGCAAACAAGATGAAAGATAGCTAGGTGGTGGTGAAGTTTATAAAGGAAAACATTTTTACAAGATTTGGAACTCCTCGTGCAATAATATGTGATGGTTGAAGCCACTTTTGTAACAAGGTCTTTGCTTCATTGATGAAAAAGTATAATGTCAAACACAAGGTGGAGACCCTGTATCATCCTCAGACATCAGGACAGGTTACAGTGAGTAATAGATAGATTAAACAGATCTTAGAGAAGATACTGCAACTGAATCAAAAGGATTGGTCACTCAAGCTTAACGATGTCTTATGGGCATATAGAACTGCTTACAATACTCCGATTGGGATAAGTCCTTACAAAATTGTCTTTAGGAAAACATGTCACTTAACAGTGGAGTTGGAGCACAACGCCTATTGGGCCTTGACGAAGTTGAATTTTGATTTATGTAAGGTTGGAGAAAAGAGGAGTTTACAAATAAGTGAGCTTAAGGAGCTTCAAAATAATGCATATGATAATGCAAAGATATACCAAGGAAAGGACTAAAGTATTACTTGATAAGAAGATTTACCAAAAGGAATTCCATCCGAGAATGTTAGTCCTCTTGTATTATTCACGTTTGAAGTTGTTTCCAGAGAAGTTGAGATCGAAATGGATAGGACCATCCACGTTACTCAAGTCTTTTCTAATGGGGCATCGAAAATAGAACATCCGATGAACGGAAGACCATTTAAGGTCAATGGCCACAAACTGAAATCTTACTTGGGTGCACCAATAGACAGACGTGCCATTGAATTGCTGGAGCTTAAAGAGCTGTAGTGCTCTCATACGTCTCACCTAGACATTAAATAAAGCGTTTGTTGGGAGGTAACCCACCCAGGTTTAATTTTTTTTAGTTTTCTTTTTCTTATTCTTTTTCTTTTTATTTTCTTATTGTTTGAGTCATAATTATTGTGTGTCTCAATTACCTTTTTTTTGTAGAATTGAACATTGTCATACTCTTAGTTTCTGACTTAATTCAAAGACAATGTTAAATTCAGGTTTGGGGGTAACTTGAAGTTCTTAATGACAAGAACAAATTCTTTTATTGTGTGTATATTTGAGTTATGCAAATCAGGTCTGGAAACAAATTCTATCGACCACCGTTGGGTGGACCGATCCATAGACGTATGTCTACACCGCAGAGCAACAAACAATGATCGTCTAGAGTTTTTCACTAGGTAGACCGCTTCTAGGTGATTTGGGTTACTTTTCTGAGTACGAAGTCTGCCTCATTGAAGTTATGGGTTCTGGCTTTCTTGTTGAAGTACCTCGTGATTCGGCTCTGATAGGCTGTTACTTTTTTTGCCACCCTATCTTGCTTTTCTTCTAGGAGGTCCAGTTTAGTAGCCCTTAGCTTGATCTCGTTGCTTTTCGGTTTAAAGTGTTAGACCTGAAGAACGTAAGCTTGTGCTAGATAGGTAGAACCGCCTCTACCCCAAAAGCTAAGGAGTAGGGGGTTTCTTCGATCGCGGTCCTCTTGGTGGTGCGGTAGGCCCAAAACATATCAGAGAGCTCATTTGTCCACTTCTTCTTCTTCTGTTATAGCTTTTCTATAAGAGCTTCTTTATGGTCTTATTGGTAACCTCTACCGTACCATTGGTCTGAGGATAAGCTATAGACTCGAAGCGGAGGTCGATACCCAAGTTGTCAGAGAATTCCTTAAACCTTGAATTGTCGAATTGTTTGCCAAAGTCAGTGACAATGATCATTGGGGTACCAAACCTATAAAACACGTTCCTCTTGATGAATTTGGTGGCATTTTCCTTAGTTATCTTAGAAAGTGGTTATGCTTCCACCCATCTGGTGAAGTAGTTAATCGCGACTATAGCGTGCTTGGCTTGATCAGAAGCATTAAGGAAAGGCCCGATCAAGTCAACCCCCAAAATAGCAAAAGGATATGGTGAGTTGATAGAGGAGAGTCCTTCCTGTGGCAAGTGGTTTAGATTGGCTAATTTCTAGCAAGGCTCACAGGATTGTATGAACTGTCTTGCATTGTGGTGCAGGGTTGGCCAATAGTATCTCATGAGCAATACCTGGTAAGCCAATGCCTCTCCTTCTACGTGGTTGCCACAATCCCCCGAATGCACCTCTCTAAGCATCCAGTTAGAATTATCGGGATAAAGACACCAGAGTAGGGGAAAGGACCTTCCTCTACGATATAGGTATCCATCTACCAAGTAGAATTAAGGCGAGATTCTTTTAAGCTTACAGGTTTGGTCAGGATCTTCTGAGAGCTTTTCCATTATGAGGTAGTCCACGATCAAATCCATCCAATATGGTAGATAGTCCAACAGGCTGACCTCATTTCCATAGGCTATACTAGACTAGGAGATTATCTGGAGGGGTACCTCTTTAGGTAAGGCTTAGTCTCCATTTACAGTTATCTAGGCAAGGACGTCTGATCGATGGTTTTGTTGATGAGGTATCTGCTCTATCTTAAATCCCTTAAACCGAGACTGAGCTTCTAGACTTATTATAGGGAGACTGCCATATTGTTACCATTGGCCTGATAGAGTCCGGTTACCTGGTTAATAACCAACTGTGAATCTCTCCTAATGTAGAAATAATTTGCCCCAAGCTCGGCTTCCACTCTTTTCGGCTACCAGTAAAGCTTCATGTTCTGCTTTGTTATTGGTGGCATTGAGCTCAAACTTGAGACAACGACAACAACGTATCTTTTATAGATCGGTCAGGATGATTCTAGATCTGTTACCTTTTTATCTAGATGCTCCATCCGTATACAAGATCCAAGTCTCTTAATCAGTTGGCCAGTCTGCAGGTTCTTTATCTCTTTAGGGATCCGGGTCTATGCTAAGGTGGTACTGTGATCAGGAACTACGAAAAACTCTGCCATAAAGTCTACATGAGCCTAGGTTTTTTTGATGGTTATAGCCTTATACAACTGGGTGAGTTCAAGGGCCCATAGCACCAATCTCTATGATACATTTGGTCTCTACAGGAATTGGCGAAGGGATTGATCAGTGACTATCGCAATTGAGTGAGCCTGAAAGTAAGGGCAGAGCTTCCTATTTACGGTTACCAAGGTAAAAGCGAGCTTCTCCAAGAGAGTGTAGTTCCTCTTTAGTTTGGTCGCGGTGTGACTCATATAGTAGATGAGTCAATGTACCCTGTACACACACTCCTTAACCAAGGCCCCGGTGCCCCGCTAATTATTGTCTCTGATACAGCCAAGTATATTTACAGCTCTTCCCTGACACATGTTTTACTAGAAGCAGTGGGCTAGCTACGTACTCTTTCAGAGACTAAAAGGATTGCTCACTGTTATGGTCCTATTTCATGTTTCTTTCCTACTTGATGGCTTTAAAGTAGAGGAGGCACTTGTCGGTGGACTGCGATATGAAGTGGTTAAGAGCAGCTATCCGACCGGTCAGAACCTGTACCTGTTTGAGAGAATTGGGAGATTCGAGATCCAATATGGCTCCGTGTTTTTCTAGATTTGCTTATATTCCTCTTTCATGGACCTTGAATCGGAGAAACTTTCTTGCTGCCACCCCGAAGGCACACTTGGTAGGGTTCAGTTGCATATGGTTTTCTCTTACTATCTAAAAGCTCCGATGAAGGTGGTCCTAGTGCTGCTCAACCAACTAGAACTTGGTGATCTTATCGTCGATATAGACCTCCATCATCTTACTTATTTCTTGCTTGAACATCCGGTTGACCAAGCATTGATATGTGGCACCTACATTCTTGAGACCGAAAGGAATTACTTTGTAGCAATAAAGGCTCTGCCCGGTAATAAAACTGGTGTTTTTTGGATGAGTGGGGTACATCATAATCTAGTTATACCCCGAGAATGCATCCATAAAACTGAGAAGTTTGTTCCCCGAGGTTGAGTCTACCACCTGATCAATCTTGGGTAGTGGGAAACTATCCTTTGGGCAGGTGCAGTTGAGATCCATGTAATCAACGCACGTGCACCACTTCCCATTAGCCTTGGTAACAATTACCACGTTGGTTATCCATTATGGGTATAGGGATTCTCGGATGAATCCAGCCTTCAATAACTTGTTGACTTCCTTCTATACCGTGGCATTCCTTTCAGGGTTAAAGTGCCACCGTTTAGCCTGACCGGCTTAAAGGTGAGGTCAACTACTAGTCTGTGAAATGTCAAGGAGATGAGAATCCCTGCATCTCTTCATTACTCTAGGTGAAGATATTGGTGTATTCTCGAAGGAGTCTAACTAGTCCCTTCTTCACTTCTGTTTCCAATAAAGCTCACACCTTAACCACCTTGGTGGGATCATCCTTCCTGATCGGTATCTCCTCCAAATCATCAACTGGATGGCTAATGGCCCACCCACTTTCTTCCTCTTCTACTTTTTCTACAACCGAGACCTCTGCCTCAGGCTTCTCTATTACCTTAATTTCTCTTATGGCACTCTAAACCTCGAGATCCCTTACTAATGATCCCTACTCCTATACAACTGTTACCTGTGCACACTGCTTGGCTAGTGCCGTTGGGTTGGTGGATACCGCGTAGCACTTAAGTGTTGCCAGTTAATCTCCTCGTACCTCACCCACTTTGTCACCAATCGAAAACTTCAGGATATTATGGTAGATTGACAGAACCCCCTTGAGAGCTAAGAGGAAAGGCATTCCAAGATAAAGTTGTAAACAAATGGGGTATCTACTACCACGAACATCGGTAGCATATTCGACCCAACTGGCATTAGTGAGTCCCTAGTGAAACCATACAGTGACATGGTGCAGTTATTGTAAAAGCACTGTTTCAAGTAGAACCTCTCCAATGTGTCTTTAAAGAGGATGTACACATTGTTATTAGTGTCTATCAGGATGCGACGGACCAGGCAATTAGCAATTTGAACAGTGACAGCCATAGAATCACCATAGGGTTACAATGTGTTGTACATGTCTTCCTCAGTGAAGATAATCGAGGCTGATTGAGAGGACTCGGATGATCCTCGGATGATTTAAGAATGTCCGTCCTCTCTCAGCCGGGGGTACCTTTCTGGAGTGATTTTTCTAGAATTGTTAGAAATTCCAGCTAAGGTGGGTCCTCCACTGATGGTGTGGATGACTTTGATCTGCTGTATCAAATCCTTACCTTTCACCTTCCATATTTCTGCATCTTCCTTAATGTTAGCCTACACATCTTTCCCCATATGGATATTGACCTGCACTTGCTATAAGAACTCTACCAGGAAGCCGCCCCTTACTAAAGCCTCAAACTGGTTACGTAGGTTGTAGCAATTTAAAGTGTTATGTCCGACATCCTCGTGAAAATTGCAGTACATGTAGTGATTCCATGTATCGGCCGATGCTTTGATGGGACCGGGCTTCCTAAGTAGCCCCTTATCACGGATGGCGAGGTAGATCATCTTACGAGATGCATTTAGTGGGGGATAATGATTGTACCCCTCTTCTTCTCGAGCTATCTATGCTACCTCTATAGGAGGAGTCGAAGCACAATATGGAGTTCTCCTTTTCGGGGTACCACTCCCGGTAAGGTTGGATAGGTATGTAAAGTCCTCATTTATTGATTGGCTCATTTCGTGAACAAATCACATTTTTGGGGTTTATGTAAGGGTAGCTTAGGCTCTCAAGACCTCAAAAGGAGAAGCACCAAAGGTAAAATTCTTATGCTTTCTTGTTTTGAAGAGATAGTTGCACACACTCACAAATTCATGCATAACTCTTATTCATATATGTTGTGTGTTTATACTTGTGTGCATTTTGGTTTAAATGACTCTTGTTAATTCATTTGCATCTTGTAATTAAAGTTTTATGTCATGTTAGGCATTAGTATATGATGCATTTTCATCACTCTAGGACATGATGATTTTTTGTGTTTGAGTGTTGAAAAAGTGGGCATTGCGCTACTCGACTAGCGCAGCCTCACAAACTTAACATTTCAGTGGATCGTCGCTTGTCATGCGCCACTGAGTTGTGCCACTTCACCCGTGCAATGTTGAAAAAGTGGGCAGTGCGTTGGTGGTGCGCTACTCGACTAGCGCAGTCTCACCAGTGCAATTTTCCAGTAGATCGTCTCATGTCATGCGCCACTGTGCTGCACCACTTGACCAACGCCTATTGAAAATACAGACTGTGCACTGGTGGTGCGCTACTTGACCAACGTACCTCACTAGCGCACATAGCGGGAGCTGGAACATTTTTTCCAAAATGACCTCACTTTGATTGAAACTCATATATATATAACTCTTTGTATTCAGGTCGTGTAAGAGTTTAGAACATCATATATTTTTCTTAGAACACATTTCAAAAGGAAAACTCTTCCAAGAACTCATTTTTAAACACTCAAAGAATTCCCATATGCATAAAAACTTCATCTTGCATCATTTAAGATCATTTAGAGTGCATCAATGAATAGTTTTGCTTCATCACATCTTGTTTGGTAAGTTCTTCACTATCTTCTTACAAGTTAAGTGGTTTTCTTGCTAAGCCATCTTTTTAATTATTTGTATGCTCTTAGAACATATTCTAAATACAAATTAGAGATTGTTGTGATGACATGATTGAGTGTTGTATTGTGATAGCTTCATAGGATTGTTTGATCTATGTTTAGCTAAGCTTTTTGAACATGTCATTTAGCTCTTGATAACTAGGATTGCATTAATTGCCATCTCATAATCCTAGATACGCATACAAGGTTTCCTAGCCTTGTTTGTTCTTTGAATATCATCATATATTCACATAGGCCATTTTATCTCTTCATTGAGAAGTAAGACTTGTGTTGCTTCCGGGAGTAGGTAGCTTAAATCGCAAGCAAGATGAACTAGGTTCACTTATACCAGGATTAGGTAGTGGAGGTGGATTTTAAACCGAGATTAGGTTGTAATTCCTTTGCCATTAGTGGATTCAAAGTTCGAGTGTGGCGCACTTATTAGCCCGTGGTTTTTCCCATTTGGAGAGTTTCCACATATATCTCAAGTGTCTTTACTATTTTCGCACTTATTACACTTGTGATATTATTGTAACTAACTGGGGGTATTTTCGTCAACTTGTCTATTAACGAATTTTTTTAAAAATTGTTTAAAATCTATTCACCCTCGCTCTAGATTAATATTATACACACCATAATATTTGTTTCAATTGGTATCAGAGCAGGTTCCTAGACATACGTAGGTGATCCTTGCACATTTTGGTGTGTGTTGCATTTTGTGTGTGTGTGTTGATCATTCATACACTTGCATTCATATCATTCATTAAACACAATGAGTGGAAACGGTGGCAACGATGGAGCTTCTAGCACTAGACCTCCACTTCTCACCGGATTGAATTATGCCTCTTGGAAAGGCAAGATGGAGTCGTATATTTGCCAAATTCATGACAGGGCATGGATGGCGGTTGAAGATGGCTACACTCTACCCATGATGACTCCTATAGATTGAGGAGATGATGTACTCAAGCCAAAGGCACAGTGGAACGCATAAGAGTTTGAGGCATCAAAGTGGAATAGGAAGGCAATGCATGCCATCCTATGTGCAATAGATGAGAACCAGTACAAGTTGGTTCAAAATACTAGGATAGCTAAGGAGGCATGGGATATCCTAGAAGTTGCCCATGAGGGAACCGATGTGGTTAACGAATCGAAGCTTCAAGTTCTCCAAACGTAATTTGAATTACTCAAGATGGATGAGAACGAGTGCTTCAATGACTTTGAAGTAAGGTTGATGGATATTGTGAACCAAAGTCATCAACTTGGTGATCCTTATTCGGATAGGAAGATCAAGCAGAAGATTATGAGATCTCTACCCAATAGATTTGAGTCTAAGGTGATAGTTTTAGAAGAGAATAGTGGTTACAAGGATATGAAGCCAGGTGAAGTGATTAGAAGGCTTCTAGCTTATGAATCTAGGAAATGTCCTAACCTCACACCAACGAAAAAGTAAACGAATATTGCTTTGAACGCCTCTAAAGTTGAGAAGGAGGAAAGTGATGACTCGGATGAATAAATTGCCTTACTAATGAGGAAGTTCAAGAAGTTCTACAAGTTTGAGAGGAAAGGCTTCGAATCCAAGGGTCAAGACTTGAAGAAAAAGGCTCCCTTCAAAAAGATTGAGCCTAGGTAAGAAAAAATCGAGAAGAAAGGAGTCCAATGCTATGAATGTGGTGGGATAGGTCACTTTGCCCCTGAATGTGCAAATCACAAGGTCAAGAAAAAGGGAAAAGTGATGGCTGCCACATGAAGTGAAAGTGATAACTCAAATGAAGGAGATGAGTCTTCGGATGATGAAGAACTCATGGCTATCTCATAGCCTTTACAACCTCTCTTAGAAGAAAAGATGCTAGTGAAGAAGAAAATGAGAGTCAAGAAGAAAACTACTCAAGTGATGATGGATCTTCATCACAATCCACAAATGGAAATATGGATAGGATAGAATGGATCTCAATGACTATATGACTAGGTTAAAGAGTTCAAGGTTAAAGAACAAGAATGAAATTTAGAGATTAAAAGAAAAAAACCTAGAGCTCTCAACTCAAGTTGACCAACTAAATGAAGAGTTGGTGAGGTCTAAGAGGAGAGAAGAAGGGTTGATGAAAGAGCTTGAAGATGCAAGAGAGTTGTTGGCCAAGATGACCTCTAGCACCAAAAAACTTGACCACATGTTAGATGTTGGAAAGTGGCCAAGTGACAAGAAGGGGCTTGGATTTGAAGATGACAAGATGTCCTCCACTCCAAGCAAGACCATTTTTGTAGAAGCATGAATTTCAATGGGTCCTCTTCTCATCAATCACCTAGGAAGAAACTTCACCTATGAGAGTGTTCAAGTAGTGCTCAAGTCAATGTGGCACCAAGAAGCCTACCTCAAGCTCATCCTACAAGGGCTCCTCAAGTTAACTTCCCTCAACCGAAAGCTCATAAAAGGAAGATACCTATCATGCAAGCTCAATCAAGGAAGCAATCAGGTCTTACTCAACAACAAAGAAAGAAAGTTCCTCAACAACAATCAAGACAACCACAAAGACATGAGAAGACTCCAATGTATCCTCAATGTTATGGTATGATCCCTAACTTCATTCCTACATGTCATTTGTATGGTATTGATGGTCATATTAGGCCAAATTGCTTTAGATATATTAAGTTGTGTAGAATTGATAGCATGATAGAGAAGAAAAATGCTAAAGCCATGATGCATGTCACTAGGAAAAATGGAACAACTTTGCATGATCCTAGGACACTTAGAGCCCATTTACCATTGACCACTAGGAAGGAAAACACTGCACCTAGGTGGATTAGAAAAGATGAACACCTTTTCCATGTTGCACAAATTGCCTTGAAAGCTCATTCTTCTGATTTTTGGTATTTGGATAGTGGTGCTCTAGGCACATGACTAGAAATAATAGTTTCTTTGAGACTCTTGTGATGGAGGAGGGAGGAAATGTCACATTTGGTGATGGATCCAAAAAGAAAGTTAAAGGAAATGGAACTATTTCCATTCCCGGATTACCCTTCTTGTCCAATGCTTTGTATGTTGATGGTCTAAAAGCTAATTTGATAAGCATCTCACATCTTAGTGATGAAGGACTTTTCGTCTTGTTTAGGAAAAATGATTGTTCTCTCCTATTGCCAAATGGACAAACCTTGTTAAATGGTATGAGATCTAGCGACAATTGCTATTGTCTTGAAGCTAGAGGTGTCTCTTGCAATTTGTCAAAGGATGAACAAATTGAGTTGTGGCATGAAAGACTTAGTCACATGAACTATCGGGATTTACGAATCTTAGATAAGTTCAATATTGTGTGAGGCCTTCCCAAGCTTCGAAAAAAGGCAAATGGTGTTTGTGGACCTTGGCAACAAGGGAAGCAAACCAAAGATATGGACAAAAAGAGCAAGTATTTATCCACCAAGGAACCTCTAGAGCTTCTCCACATGGATCTTACGAGTCCCATGCAAACCGAGAGTTTAGGTGGAAAGAGATACATTTTTGTGTGTGTAGATGACTTCTCTAGGTACACTTGGACTTATTTTCTTAGAGAAAAATCTGAAACCTTTGACAAGTTTAAAATGCTTTGTTCCATAATTCAAAATGAAATGAACTCCAAGATTAAAAGCATTAAATGGATTATAAGTGACCATGGGATGGACTTTAAGAATGCCTATTTTGAAAACTACTGCAATAGTCTATGCATTTCTCATGAGTTTTCGGCTCATAGGACACCTCAACAAAATGGAGTTGTTGAGAGACAAAATAGGGTTCTTCAAGAGATGACCCGTGTGATGTTGCTTAGCAACAATGTCCCTAGGAACTTATGGACCGAAGCCGTCATACTGCGTGCTAAATAGGAAATAGAGTATGTCTAAGGCCCCACACTAGGCAAACCTCCTATGAGTTATGGAAAGGTAGAAAGCCAAATGTTAGCTATTTCCACACATTTGGAAGCAAATGCTACATTTTGAATGACCGTGATCAACTTGGCAAATTTGATACTAAGAGTGATGAGGGTATCTTCATTGGTTATGCTTTGAATAGTAGAGCCTATAGAGTTTTCAATTTAAAAACTAGAACTGTAATGGAATCATCTAATGTTGTCATTGATGATACTAGGCTCAAATCTAATGACCATGAGGAGGTAGATCTAGTTGATGACTCTCGTTTGGAAAAGGTTATTGATATTCCTAATGTTAAAAAGACAAATCTTGATGATGACATAACACAACCTATTGATAGGATTCCTCTCTTGAACTCAAAAGAACCTGCTCCATGGGTTATGAAACTCCATGACAAAGATGACATCATTGGAGAGGTTAATGAGGGTGTTAGGACTATGTGTCAAATGGCTAATCTAATTAGCTACACTTGTTACATTTCTTAAATAGAACCTAACAAGGTTGATGAAACCTTAAAGGATGAATTTTGGGTTCTTGCCATGTAAGAAGAACTTAACCAATTTAAAAGGAATGAGGTTTGGACTCTAGTTTCTAGGCCTAAGAACACCAATGTGATAGGCACCAAGTGGGTATATAGGAAAAAATCCGATGAGGATGGCAACATTGTGCGAAACAAGGCTAGGCTTGTAGCACAAGAGTACTCTCAAATTAAGAGTATTGACTTTGAAGAGACATTTGCTCCCGTTGCTAGGATTGAGTCCATTAGGTTTCTTTTATCCATTTCTTGTTTGCACAAGTTCAAATTGTATCAAATGGATGTTAAGAGTGCTTTCCTCAATGGTTTCTTGCAAGAGGAAGTGTTTGTTGAACAACCAAAAGGGTTTGTGGATCCTCACCACCCTAATCATGTCTATCATCTCAAGAAGGCTTTATATGGGTTGAAACAAGCACCAAGGGCTTGGTATGAGCACCTTACTCAATTCTTATAGACAATGGCTACACTAGGGATAGTGTTGACAAGAATTTATTCATCTAGAAAGAAAAAGATGACCTTTTTATAGCTCAAATTTATATTGATGATATAGTTTTTGGCTTCACTAATAACACCAAAGTCCAACAATTTGTTGATGTCATGTCTCATGAGTTTGGAATGAGCCTTGTTGGTGAGCTAAGTTAGTTTCTAGGTTTTCAAAATAAGCAAATGGATGATGGGATTTTCATATCCCAAGCTAAATATTCCAAAAACCTAGTGAAGAAATTTGGCCTTGAAAGTGCCAAACATTGTAATACACCCATGAGTACCACTTTAAAGCTAAGCAAGGATGCTAGTGGTAAAAGTGTGGACCAAACTTTATATCGTGGCATGATTGGTAGCTTGCTCTATTTGACCGTAAGTAGGCCCAATATCTCTTTTGATGTGTGTGTGTGTGCTAGGTACCAATCGGATCCTAAGGAGTCTCATCTCTCTTCCGTTAAAAGAATCATTCACTATGTGAATGGGACATCTGACTATGGTATGTGGTACTCTTTTGACACTAATGCTAGTCTTGTAGGCTTTAGTGATGCAGATTGGGTAGGAAATTGTGATGATATGAAAAGTACATCGGGCGATTGCTTTTTCCTTGGGAACAACCTTGTCTCTTGGTTTTGCAAGAAGCAAAATTCAATTTCTTTGTCCACGGCTAAGGCCGAATACATGGCTGTTGGGAGTGGATGCACACAACACCTTTGGATGAAGCAAATGCTAGTCGACTATGGATTCAATCAAGGTACTCTTACTCTCTTTTGTGATAACATAAGTGCAATTAATATTCCAAGAATCCGGTTCAACATTCTAGAACTAAGCATATTGACATTCGTCATCATTTCATTAGAGAACTAGTTGAGAGCAAATGCATAGTACTTGAACATGTAGGTACTAATGATCAACTAGCGGATCTATTTACTAAACCCTTAGATGCTACTCGATTCAAAACTCTTAGTAGATCTATTGGGATTTGTCTCATGGAGTCCCATAAGAGGAACTCAAGCAAAGAGAGCTATTGTGTACTTGTTGCATGCAAAAAAAAAATTGAAGATGTTTATGCTTCTTTATTGATTGCTTGAGTAGCTTGGTTGCACTTATACTATATTATATCGTATTTTCTTCAATAAGTACAAACTTTGCTTTGATTACAATCCATGTCATATTTATGTTCAAACATGCATTTTTGGACTAGGAGATATACATAGGAAGTACATATTGAATGACCTTTAATTATCTCCATGACATGATGATTCTTTAATGACATGCTAATGATAAAATGATAAAGCATGAATTGATGATTGCAATTGTTGAATGCAAAATATTGTGTGAAAAAGCTAGTGAGACTAAAATGTTTCATCAATGTCTCTCTTTCTGTATTAGTTGAACATGGCTACTATCATACGGATATCCTACCCGAAAAAATCAAATAGGGTGTAAAGTTGCTCATGTCATGTTTCGCTTATAAAGTTGGATATAGTGCTATTAAAACTTGATATCTATAAAAACTCTATATCCTTGATTCTCTCATGACAAATGGTGAAATTGGTTTGAATTATATTTGAAACCTTTGTCATTTGCTTAGCCAAATACCATTGTTTTTTTGGACTTGAATGCAACATGTCTTGTATGCAAAACATTTTTGATTCACACATTTTATTCAAATAAATCTCCTTGTTTCTCTCCTATTAATTGAGTTGCATAAATGTGGCTTATATAATTATGCAAATATCTTGTATGCTCCTTTCTTTCTTTGCCTTGAGTGACCCGGTTGGGGACTTCTCCTTGGCCTATATCATGACAAAAATGGGGAGTAGCCTTGTGGTGTTAGTAGCCTTGTGGTGTTAGGGGAGTTGCAATGTGTTGGCTTTAAGGGGAGTAGTACTTGTTGGGGAGATTACATTTAGGGGGAGTAACCTTTTGAGGGGGAGCATTGCATGATGTTGAGCATTACACGATGTCGTACTCATATTCTTAAATGCAAATGCTTGTTTTTTTATATTCACTTGATTATCTCACATGCACTTGGTTTGGAAAGTGTATTTGTGTTTGTTTTATGTGTAGGTTTGATAGTTCTCTTAGAGATTGAAGATTTGAAGTTTTTTTTATATATCTCTTTGTATTGTAGAATATCTTCCCGGTGTGTTATTTTGTTTTGTGAGGATCAATGTGAGTGGTGGTTCTGTCATGAAATAGACAAAGGGGGAGATTGTAAAGTCCTCATTTACTGATTGGCTCATTTCGTGAACAAATTACATTTTTTGGGTTTATGTAAAGTAGCTTAGGCTCTCAAAACCTCAAGAGGAGAAGCACCAAAGGTAAAATTCTTGTGCTTACTTGCTTTGAAGAGATAGTTGCACACACTCATAAATTCATGCATAACTCTTATTCTTATATGTTGTGTGTTTATACTTGTGTGCATTTTGGTTTAAATGACTCTTGTTAATTCATTTGCATCTTGTAATTAAAGTTTTATGTCATGTTAGGCATTAGTAAAGGATGCATTTTCATCACTCTAGGACTTGTTGATTTTGTGTGTTTGAGTGTTCAAAAAGTGGGCATTACGCTGGTGGTGCACTACTCGACTAGCGCAGCCTCACCAACGTAACATTCCAGTGGATCGCCGCTTGTCATACGCCACTGAGCTGTGCCACTGCACCAGCGCAATGTTGAAAAATTGGGCAGTGCGCTGGTGGTGCGCTACTCAACTAGAGTAACCTCACTAGCGTAACATACCAGTGGATCATCACATGTTATGCGCCACTATGTTGCGCCACTCGACCAACGCCTATTGAAAATTTAGGTTGTGCGCTACTCGACCAGCGTACATAGCGGGAGCTGGAACGTTTTTTCCAAAATGATCTCACTTTGATTGAAACTCATATATATATATATATATAACTCTTTGTATTCAGGTCGTGTAAGAGCTTAGAACATCATATCTTTTCCTTAGAACACATTTCAAAAGGAAAACTCTTTCAAGAACTCATTTTTAAACACTCAAAGCATTCTCATGTGCATAAAAACTTCATCTTGCATCATCTAAGTTCATTTAAAGTGCATCAATGGATAGTTTTGCTTCATCACATCTTGTTTGGTAAGTTCTTCACTATCTTCTTATAAGTTAAGTGTTTTGCTTGCTAAGCCATCTATTTAATTATTTGTATGCTCTTAGAACATATTCTAGATACGATTAGAGATTGTTGTGATGACATGATTGAGTGTTGTGTTGTGAAAGCTTCATAGGATTGTTTGATCTATGTTTAGCTAAGCTTTTTGAACATGTCATTTAGCTCTTGATATCTAGGATTGCATTAATTGTCATCTCATAATCTTAGATAATCATATAAGGTTTCATAGCCTTGTTTGTTCTTTGAATATCATTATATATTCACATAGGACATTTTATCTCTTCATTGAGAAGTAAGACTTGTGTTGCTTCCGGGAGTAGGTAGCTTAAATTGCAAGCAACATGGACTAGGTTCACTTATACCGGGATTAGGTAGTGGTGGTGGATTTTAAACCGGGATTAGGTTGTAATTCCTTTATCGTTAGTGGATTCGAGGTTCGAGTGTGGCGCACTTATCAGCCCGTGGTTTTTCCCATTTGGAGGGTTTCCACGTATATCTCAAGTGTCTTTACTATTTCCGCACTTATTACACTTGTGATATTAATGTAACTAGCTAGGGGTATTTTCGCCAACTTGTCCACTAACGAAAATTTGGTAAAATTGTTTAAAATCTATTCACCCTCGCTCTAGATTAATATTATACACACCATAATATTTGTTTCAAAGTATGGGTGGTATGTAGACCGGTTGGGAAGCTTGTTCTGGGCCTTCTTGCCTGGTGCAGGCTTGAGCACTTCCTTCATTTAGTGCTTAGCAGTCCTCTTGAAAATACAAACACGGTTAAATGCTCAAGGCTAACCTAGGGGGGGTGTGTGAATAGGTTAGGTACATTTTTCGACTCCCTTAGAAACAAACAAAAGTTTGTCCCTCTAGATTGCTTGTATCACAATATATATATATATATATATATATATATCAATTAGAGACACTTAATCAATATATAAAACAAGCAAATTGTGATACAAACAAGTAATCATAACACATACACAATTTATATTATAGAAACGAAGTCAACTTACATATAAAGCTCTATCCATAGTATTCAAATAACAAATACAAATATAAGAGAGATAGGGATAGAGAAAAATTGACACAAGATATAACGTGGTAAACCTCCGAAGAGGAAACATCCACAGGTTAGCAACCACCAGCAAAAACAATCCACTAGTAGATAAGACAAGTACAATCTCTCAAGTTACCCCTTCACCTAAAAACTACCCTCCTATCCTACTCATGAAGATGTCTCTGTCTTGCTCAACAATCCGATGCCTCACACCTCTTGTCTAGACTTCCTCGCTCACACTTACGGATCCTCACGACCCTAGGCAAGACTTCTTGCTCAACTATCCGAGTCCTCCCGACTCTAGTCAAGACTTCCTTGCTCACCCTTCCGGATCCTCACGAACTTAGGCAAGACTTTCTTGCTTGACAATCCGAGGTCTCCTACCTCTTGCCAAGACTTCCTTGCTCAACAACATAGGTCTTACACCTATTGTCAAGACTTCCTTCTCACAAGGCATCTAGGTGATCATGAATGCAAAACACAAACAATCACGCAACATAGAATATTATGATCAGCACATCCTATGGAAAATACTATACATGAGCATGAATGCACAAAACAAATGTAGTCTAGTCAATCATGAATGTTTAATCCATCTAGATCATGTAAGATATGTTCAACATTAATTACAACCTAGATACATGCATAGATCTAAAACTTGAATCACAAGATATGTTCATTTAACACATAATCAAGTTTAAATCTTATGTAACAAAAACATACTAAAATCATGTGAGAAAGTCATTTAGATTAAAGCTAAAGTTCTAAAGCAAATTTCCTATTCATAGATTCAACAAAACACATGAATAGCTCAAAAGAACACAAGCACATGTATTATAGTGAGATTTCGGTCAAAGAGAGCCTAATACATGTGAAGAACTATTTTCCACAAAATCAATCAATTAAAGATCATCAAATAGTCCTAGAATCAAAGCTAACACAATACAATCCCAAACATGTGAAAGCATAGGTAAAATAAAAATCTAACTCAACATGTGAGATTTCAATTGAAACTCAATCTACCTTTAAATGAGTTCAAAACTCAAATTAAAACAATCACACGACACATATATATGTTGAAGAAGAAAACCCAAGGCAATTGACCAAGTTTAAAAGAAAACTTTGAGAGAAAATCAATACCTTAGTTGATTTGGTGCAGTCCCGTTTTTATGAGATTAGACTCCAAAAAAAGCAATAAAACTAACTCAAAGCTTCAGAGAAAAGATGGAGGATGAATAGAAAAACATTCTCAACTTTAAATCACTCAAATCGGAGTTCAAATGAAGAAGTTATGGGTTTGGAAGGTGAGAAAATTTGAGAGAAAATTCTGCACTCAAATTTGAGAGAAAATTCTGCACTCAAAATTTGAATCTCTTCTTAGAATGAAATGTGAGAGGGAAGGGATATAAAAATGAGAGGGAAAGAATAGAAGCAAAAAGGCTAAAATTACCTTAAGTGCACCAAGCATGCTTGCTGCCCGAGATGGCACATGGGCATCTCAGGGCAGCAAGCATTCTGTCCCGAGATGGCCACGCCATCTAGGAAAGAGTGCTTGGTTGCACATCTTTTCCTCTAGCGCTCCCCTCGCGTTCTCCTGCCGCAGAACTCGGAATTCAAATCCGTTTGTGGATTACGAACCATAACTCTCTCACGGACATGGAAATTTAAGATACTCAACCCAAAAAATAATAATTCGACTCAATATACGAAGATGAAGACAATGTATGCGACATGAGTTGAAAGTGTAGTATCTTTTGACTTCGAACTTGAAATCAATAGTATGAGTAGCCGAAATGACCGGAACTCAATCAAGAATGATTTAAGACTAAATTCAAGTTCAATATCCATGTTATACAAACATATACACATACAAATACAATTCACACTAGAATGCAAACTACATAGATATAGTCTCCAATCATGCATTTTCCAAAACATGTTATTTTCATATCAATGCATAAGCATTCATCTTCAAGTGTGTGAATGTGTTATACATGGTGCACAACGATGCAGGGACACATATGAATGAATTGTATGTGTGTGCCTATAATTGTGCACAACGATGCAGGGACACAAATGTATGAATTGTGTGTGTGTGTCTAAGCCTTGTAAAAGAAAGATACGGTCTTAGTATACGTTTGTAGAACCATATTGCATCCTTTCTCTTTGAAGACTTTGAACTTGCTTTGACTAGTTGTTCCTTCTTTTTTGAAGCTTGAATCATCATGAATCTAAACAACTAAATCATTATAAGTAAACACCATTTTGATACGGAATTAATGCCAACACAATCTAAAACCTAACAATCTCCCCCTTTGGCAAATTCCATGTCAAAACACCTATACATTTACTATAAATATAAAAATGAAGATAGGTCACAAAATCACTCCCTCACTTTACAATGAGTAAGATTCCTAGAACTATTCTTCATCAACTCTTGAACTTCATCTTGATCTTCTCTTGAAGCAACCTACAAATCATCTCAAAGCATAAAAGCAATTGGCAATACATAATATGGATAAGAATATACAATTAAGTCCACAAATACATGTATCTCCCCCTCAATATATGTCAAAACATAAGAATTCTTAACCAAATCTTACGACTAATTATTACATGCCATTGTAAGTTCAAAAATTCACAAAAACAACATAAAAAGAAACTAAACAAGTAGCATCTCTTTCTCCCCCTTTTTGACATGA
Organism: Dipteronia dyeriana; assembly: GCA_032871835.1. Taxonomy (NCBI): domain Eukaryota; kingdom Viridiplantae; phylum Streptophyta; class Magnoliopsida; order Sapindales; family Sapindaceae; genus Dipteronia; species Dipteronia dyeriana. The sequence goes on along the minus strand of CM065302.1, from coordinate 45,882,233 downwards.
AATGATGCCAAAAGTTAAGAAATATACCTCAAGACTCAAATACTAGCTACTTGTTCCAGCAAAGAAAGTCGTTCGAGTAGTTGATCTAACATAATGCTTGAGAGGTGGTCTTGAACTTGAAGCAATGCACTCCTCCAACTCTTTATCCTAGCATCCTGTTGAACAACTATATCACTAAGTTCATCAACCTTCTCCTTCAATTGTATAGCCCAATCCGAAAGAATGTTTGTGCTAATCACATGACTATCAACTTAAGAACTACTAAATAGTCCAAAAGTATCACAAGTCTTACCCTTATTCTTATAAGACAAGTATGACACACGTTTATCACAAGACTTTTCCAAGGGTTGAACTAACACATTATCTTCTCTACTCTTAATCCCATGAGCTAAACACAATGAAGTAATAAACCCCGATAATGCAAGATTTTTATTACCTCTAGTAGAAAAAGCCACACTATCAATGTAATACATGAGAAGATCTGCACTATCAATGTAATACATGAGAAGATCTCCAAGGTTTATAGGTTGATTAGTTACCAAGGCATACACTATTTTGATCATGTCCTTATTCAACTCGGTTGAATTCGAATATCCAACAATGTTAGTGCAAATGAACAGATGCCAAAATGCACTAGCCTTAGTTAACTCATGTTGAATAATATATGCTCTACTTTTCCACTCAAAAGAAGCATTGTCACAAAGAGTTCTACCCATGATATTTAGATTCTCAATGACATCCACATCTAGAAAATTAGAATCTATATCATTAGATAGCCCAAGAAACTTGTTAATGTTTTTCGGGTTAACTCTAAACACAACACCCCTAATTTCCATCAAAGCATCTAACAAGGTGGCACTTTCCCTATATTTAAGATAAAACTCTCTAACAAGAGTATCATTAACAACTCCTAACATGCTCACCCAAGATTCTCATTTTCTATCATTTAAGCACTTAAGAACATACGAATCTTTACACTTACCAAAGTCAATGTCTCTCTCTTGAAATATCTTCTTTGTTCCAAAGATCCCTAAATCTTTTGTCCTTGAAGCTTTGTATCCTTTTGAGGTAGACTTGACTTTCACAATGGGATTCAATTGATTTCCACTTACAGTAATCTTAGTTCTTCCCATTTTTTCTTGTGTTATAAGATGCTATATACATACAACAAAAGTGAGTGAAAGACAAAACAAGCATATTAGTCATAAAGATATAAAACAAAGACATATGACTTAAGAATGAATCATCATACAAGACAAAGATAGTGAGAATTATCTTACAAGTATCATTAAGTCAAAATATGCCAACATGTAACAAAATGAAGCATGTGAACATATCATAAAAGAGAACAATGTCTAGCATACAATGCTCCCCCTTGATAAATGCTATAACTAAAATCAATGATAGCATAAAGTTCACAAAGATGTTCACACAATAACACATTCAAGCAATTTGAAGAAATAGCAACAAAATAAGCTTCATATGCTAAGAGAGATACACAAAGATTTTTCAAGTTCTCTCATAATTCTTCAACAATTGCAAAAGTATCATCATACTCATAAACAAAGTATGTGTGAGAGATATGCTTCAAATATATATCAAGAAGTAGTTTGATAAACAACATGCAAACAATTTCCAACAAGTGGAAATGGTGAGGAATGTCACCTTTTTTTTTGCCCCTTGCAGTGATGTCACCGTTACAATAAGTTAAGTTTAAAAGGGACATATTATGGTGAGCTACCGAAATTGCCTTTAAATAATCGATTCTTTATTCTTTAAAAGCTGCCGTCCAAAAAAATTGTCTGAAGATCAATCAACTACTCTATTTTTTCTTCAGAAAACGAGCTCCATTCCAGATATTGCACAAGAAGGTAAATTAATATTTCTTATCTTCATTTCCATTTTTTCTTGTATTTGTGTGTGGTATAACACTGTATGAACATTTATGAATATGTTGTATCAATTTTTTTTGTTTATGTCTGGGAGTTGTAAACTTTAAAAAAATAATGATTGAACATGTATGCATATTTTTTTGTATATATATTTGGTCGAGTTTAGTTGAAGTGGTGTAAACAAGTTTAAAATATTGGGCATAAAAGCTGGAAAGCATTTAAAAAAAGCTCGAAACATTTGAAAAAAAGCTCGATCCATAAAATAGATGCTCGATCCCTAAAAGAAAAGCTCGATCCTTGAAAAAAAAAACTCGATCCTTGACAAAAAAAGCTCGTTCCCTCACAAAAAAAGCTAGATCCCTCACAGAAAAAGCTCGATCCCTCACAAAAAAAGCTTAATTCCTCACAAAAAAACTCAATTCCTAAAATAAAAAGGTCGAGCCATATTTGAAAAAAGCTCGAGTCATATGAAAAAAAGCTCGATGATGTACAAATAGAGCTCGGTCTTGAACAAAAAAAGCTCAATTCCGTTAGAAAAAGCTCGATCATGTACAAAAACGGCTCGATCATGTACAAAAACGGCTCGATCAGTTAAAAAAAAACTTCATCTCTTACACTTTCGATTTTTGTTTAATCCTTTATAATTGTAAATTTAATATTAAATATTTATTTCTTAATAATGGTTTTTGATGATGGTTTTGACAAGACAATGGATAGGGTGAGAATAGTCATATCTTACAACGGTCGATGGGAGCAATTACCCGACAAAAATCAGAGGTATTTAGGTTCGATAACCAAGGTTTGTATGTGTTAAAGAATTTGAGTTACGACGAACTGGTGTCGATCGTACAAACCATTGTGAAATTTGATGAGAACAAATACAGTGTTGATCTACAGTCTCTATCAATTATTCTTGGGACTACATGTCATACATTTATAAGAAACAATGATGATGTTCAGTTTATGCTAGGGGAAGATAGGGTGATCCCTCAAGTATGTGTTAGTCTAATCGAGAGGCCAGTAGGAGGTGTCATTGGTGAAGATATCCTTGATCGTGATAACACCCAACAATTTCGATCGTCAGGCGGAAGCAACCAGTTGTTCACAGAAAGAAGTGGGATTGATGGTCAGGAAAACATATGTGTTGTCCCACCGGAAGTAGCCGCCCATGATAATATACAGGGACCTCAATTCGACGATGTATTTGGTTGTCAAATTGAGATGAATGGTAGACAGTACAACCACCAATACAATGAGATCTACAATGACATCAACAATGAGCAGAATACAACACTGAATGTTGGGGTGATTCATGAGGTTGATAATAAGGGCAATTTCAATTCTGTAAAAAATGTAGAGGACAATCAGGATGATGAAAAACCTGTTGAAATGGAAAGAAGTGTAAGACATGTACACAGATTTAGTTCCAGTGCACCAGAGGAACAGAATCATATTCGTTTGGTATTGGTGGAAGCAGGAACTTGGTTAAAAATGAACCTATAAACATGATATATAAAGGGCAATTTTTTCCAACGAAAAAGGATTTGAAGAGACTAGTACGCCATTTTGCAATACGGCAGAACTTCGAGTGGAAGGTGAAAAAGTCCAATAAGACAACATTACATCTAGTTTGTTTGATGGGAAATTGTATGTGGAAGTTAAGAGCGGTGAGGAGAGATGAAGGCACATACTTTCAAGTAAGAAGTTTTGTCAACGGACACACTTGTCCGTTAGAGGAAATTCACCGCCGGCACCGACAAGCTAGTACAGTCATAATTGGAGATGTTATTGCACCTAGACTTCAACAACAAGATGGTTGACTAATGCTTTCGAAGGACATAATCGCCGACATGAAATCAATGTATGGAATCCAAATCATGTACAGTAAGGCACACGCCGCCCTCAATTATGCGTAGTCACTGACATATGGAACGCATGAGGAAACCTTCCAACTACTTCCATCATTTGGTTACGTTTTGGAACAACAAAATCCCGGCACAATCACTGACTTACAGTGCGACGAAGATGGTAAATTTCTGTACTTTTTCATGTCGATTGGTGCCTCACTTAGAGGATTCTGAACGTGTATGCATCCAGTCATTGCCGTTGATGGTACCCATTTGAAAGGACGATTCTGGGATACAATATTTGTTGCAACAGCATAAGATGGGAACGAATAGGTGTATCCAATTGCTTTTGGGTAAGGCGACTCAGAAAACATTCTTTCATGGGAATGGTTTTTGGATTGCTTGAAGGGTGCCCTAGGTCATATTGATGAGCTAGTTTTCATTTCTGATAGGCATGCAAGCATTGAAGCAGGGATTTCTAAAGTGTTCCTTTATGCCACTCATACCATATGTTGCTGGCACTTTGTTGAAAATATTAAGAAGAGATTTCATAGGAAGGATGTTGCCGCAATAATGGACAAAGCAGCCCGTGCATACAACGAGTTTGAATATAACCGGCATATGGAAGAGTTAAGAAACTTGCACCAGAATGCATATGATTATGTAATTGATGTCGGTCCACACAAGTGGTCCGGTGTACACTACCCAGAAAGAAGGTACAGGGTGATGACAATAAATGCTGCAGAATGCATAAACTCATGCCTAAAATTTGCACGACAACTGCCTATGTTAACTCTGGTTGAGTTCATTAGGAATATGCTGCAACGGTGGTTTCACGATCGCTATAGAGCTACACAAACCATGCATCATCAGTTGACCGACGCATCATATCTTGTGCTCTTAAAACGTGTGGAGAAGTGTGGTTTTTTGACAGTAAATCCAGTAGACTGGAATATTTTCTCAATCAAGCGGTCTGGAAAACAGTGGACTGTTGACTTAGCCCGGAAGACTTGTACTTGTAACAAATTCCAAATGGATAATTTTCCATGTTCTCATGCTCTTACGGCGGCACGGTACATTACTTTCAAGCTGTACTGTGAGGTGATTATTACTGAAACCTGAAACTGATCATTTTCAATGTTTTTTACAGGGAGCGAAACATGGACTTGACAACTTTGTGTTCAAACAACTACAAGAGACAGACACTTATTGATGCGTACTCGGTTCCTATTATACCGGTGGGCCATCCTTCCACTTGGGTTGTGCCATCTGACATTGCTCAGAAGGTGATTTTGAATCCAAACTCCAGGAGACAAGCAGGACGCCCGAGGGTGGGTCGCCATGTCTTGTCTTCGAAGAGGACAACTACACAATCCTGTAGAAGATGTGGACAACCAGGGCGTAATTTCAGGAGATGTACTAATCCACCTATGATTAATGAAAGTCCAAGCAAAGGTGTTCCCGATGAATACCGCCGCAAGTGTAGCATCTGCCATTCAATTGGACATAACAAACAGACGTGCCCTAACATTGACTCTAATAAGGAATGAATGACAAAGTTTTGATCACATTGTAAACATTTGGAATTGTATCAGATTGTAATAATTTGGAATTGCAATAATTACTTATTAATGAATGAATTAATATTAATGAATGAATTAATATTAATGAATAAATAATGAATTAATTAATATTCATGAATTAATTACATGTCTTTGTACATAAAAAATGGTAATATACAACCAATGACTAGGCGGGCCTAGAGTTACAAAAAATCTCCACAGCCATTTTTTCCCGAATGATCTCCATGTCGGCCTCTAACCAATCAAAAGGCCTTCGACCCACCAGTAAGTACTCGATAAGTCTCAAAGTATGGGGACCACAGTTACCTCTGCAATTGGACATATAAAACACCGTTAGAAATTGTTCTAAAAGAATATCTAATCATGTGAATGAAATAGAATATCTTATGATTTTTTTTGTTGGGGGACTGTAGAAGTAGGCACCAGGCTAACCGAGAAGGGCTTATTTTCCCGAGGGATCGCCCGACAACCACCTCGTCGTGCAGTGTGGAATCCTGCATCACTCAACATCGAGGGTAAAAACCACCATAATAGCCGTACCTGCTGGTGCCTGATATAATAAGGGACTTCCTGTCTACAGGGGTCAAAAATGCCAATCTTTCCTAGAATCAGGTCGACAGTCACCACCAGCCAATGTTAGCCCCCAACGTTGTACGGAATCAGAACCTATAATAGTATGCATACGGTGTTAGGTCAGGATATACGAACAGTTTATATTTTAAATCATTTTCATCGTTTAACACTTACCAGGTCAACCTCGTGCCATAGGCGGTTTCAACTCATGGTTGCTCCACTGACCGTCAGAAGGTCCTCTTCCAACCATCGGGACTGTAACACATTCCACCTTATTATGGTCACAGCCCCATGCGAATCACGAGGCATCATCCTCTCCCACATGTACAACATAAGTGGTTGTACATACAAGCATTGACAATATCGTATTAATAATACAAAACCAGAAAATTCGATTCGATTCCGAAAATTTATAACTACTTACATAGAATTGTGTATTCAACACGTTGATCCTCTGGTTGTACACATTGGGGAATCCTCGCTGACGCTTGCGAAGAATATGAAGGTATGCGTCCATATGCTGACAAACATTAAAACCACCATAATTGTTAACAATACAACATTACTTACACAAACATTAATATGAAAATCATGTAAGTACGTACCGTGTCCTCCAAGTCCATGAAGTTGCCCTGCATACGGATGAACCATCCTGCATCCTGCATCCACTGGTGCCAGCACGTCCACATCACATCTGTTTAATGATTGAATTAGCTTAGCTTTACGTAAATTTGAATAAACACTAAATATACAACCATTTTTATTAGAAGAAGTTGGACTCACAGTTCCCCGTTGATATTCCTCTTGAAGGCTTTGTATGCCGTAAGCTGGTCAGCATCCACTATTCCGTGGGGGTCAAAAATATGTTCCACAGACTCAGGTCGTGTCCTCAACCTCTTTGGACAGCATGGATCTGTGTAAGGGCTCATCAACTGCCATCCGCGCTTAACTAAACGCTTTGATGTAATGGTCGGTGGAGGGGACAGCTGAGCCTGGATCTTCATGCTATCCGGGGGAGGGGACTACTGAGCCTGGGTCGACATGGTGGGTGGGAAAGGGGACCGCGCCAAGGCCGCAGACGTCCTGGGTAGGGGAAGGGACTGCACCGATGCCACAGACTTACTGGGTGAGGGAGGGGACCCCTGTGGCTCAATCGATATGCTAGGAGGTGAGAGGATCGATGTGCAAGGAGGTGGAGGGACCGCTGAGCCTGGGTGGACCCAGATAGGACAGCTGGGAGGTCCGAGCCTACTATCGCTGGTATGCGATTGAGGTTGCCTCTCCGGACCTACCCCCTGGTAGGCAGGTCCCGACTACGTCGAGCTATCATGTCTATCCCCCCATATACCTATCAGTCGAACCTCCGGGACTAAAGTCTGGATCAGTAGGTGGGGGGCATCCCGGTGTGTAAGCAGGGTCGACCCCTGAAGCCCCAGGATCATATCCAGTAATAATCGGTGTTGCTACTGACGATCCTCATCACTCTTTCGAATCATATTCACCAATTCCAAGTGTTGACGTTGTCGATCCTCCTCACTCTTCCAGAGGGCTTCATGCACATCGTTCAACATATCTGCCCACGGTGCCTGAAATCATGCCTACATTATTAGTAAAAAACTATCACCACGTGTTAATAAAAAACAATAAACTTTGTTTTCAACTTACCTCTCCATCACGTCCAATGCCCCTACGGGAATCCTCTATAGATGTACCATATCCGGGGGTGGTAAACCGAACCCACCTATGCCTATGCCTATGCCTTTCTCGTTGAGGGTCTGTCTCATATCCCTCACTGTTACTGGGCCTTAAAACCCAGTAGCGGGCTCAGATCCCTCACTGTCACTGGTCATGTCTGTTAAACCTCCACCCACTGTACCACTAGTCCGCCAAAGGTAGTCCAATCAGAGACCGGAGGCGGCATATCATCCATGTCATCTTTTACATACAGGCTCCCCCCTCGTTTAGCCAGGCATAGTATGGTGTCTGTCTCTCTACTGGTGTAGGCACCAATTCCTTCCTCGCAAACATCTGAAATATTAGTTAGAACAATGTAATTGTACAAATACTAACTAATAAAAACATTAACAAATTAAATACATACCCTGGCTTTGAAAATCTTTGCCATATTCTTCCCTCTCGGTTGTTTGGTCAACTCCCACTTCAAAATACGGGGAGTCATATCAGTAACCCTCTGAGCACCGAACTCTTTGGCCAAATCAGGGATCACCTCCAAAGAAAATATTTGCATCAAAGATAAGTACGATAAGTATCCATAATATTTAGGACACCAACAATAAAGTACAATTTGTAGTTCGAAGTTCTTACCAATAAGGCATGAGATAGACCGTATATGTTTTAGGTCTCCATCCTGTGTACGTCAGTGCCCTTTTCCTGCTGGCGTCGCTCGAACCTGTCTCGTCGCCAGTCAAACGCATGCTTGAATGAGTAAATAGAATGCCTATACACGTGGGCACCCCACGGGAATGCTTCAAATGCATCGAGATCCTCAACCAGCCAAAACTGCCAAACTGGAATCTTGAATCTCTCATCCACCCCTATCAGTATCCAGTTCAGCATATATATGAGGCAGAGCTTGACAGCATCGTACGCCTTTCTGAACTCTGCACCAATGATAACACTGCTAATCTCCTCCAACGACACCTCATCGGCTCCAGGAAAGTACCGCTCATGTATGCCATTCTCCACTGCTGCATACTTGGTCATGTCTGGTACAACTCCAAATCGTAGTCCGGTGATCAGGAAAAATTCCACCTTCGAAAACCTCACCGACTGGTTCCCTAATATGAACTGCATCTCATCTGTTGAGCCTTTATGATGCAGCTCCCTCAAAAGCAACCGATGGATAATACCACCTGAAAACTTCATCTCCCGATGCATCGTCAGGAAATGCCCGAAACATGATGCCATGAACCGACACCGATCTTCATCTACAAATTCTACAGGGACACGGTTCAGCGAGTGGTCTATATGGCCAAGGGCATCAAAATGGTTGTGTCGAGTCAATTTGCCCTCGTACCAGTCTCTTTCTATAGTTTTAAGCGAATCCCTCGACCTATTTCTCATCTGCAATGTAACAAAAATACAACATCATTAAACATAACAAATTTCGTAACCAAAATTAAAAATCTCGATCCTATGTCAAAACAGCTCGGTCCTAAAACAAAAAGGCTCGATCTCAGGAGAAAAAAGCTCGACTCTTTTCAAAAAAAACTTGATCCTATGACAAAAATGCTCGATCCCATAACACAAAAGCTTGATCTAAGAGCAAAAAGGCTCGATCCAAGGACAAAAAAGCTCGACCCTTTAAAAAAAATTCGATCCTATGAAAAAATGCTCGATCCCATAACAAAATAGCTCGATCCTATGTAAAAACAGCTCGATCCTATGTAAAAAAAACTCGATCATATAGTGAAAAAGCTTGATCCAATGTAAAAAAAGCTCGATCCCGTTCAAAAAAAGCTCGATCCTATTCAGAAATAAGCTTGATCCTATGTAAGAAAAGCTATATTTATTTAACAAAAGATTTATGTCATGATGAAAAAACTCGATCCAATGAAAAAAATAGCTCGAACCTATTGAAAAAAGCTCGAATCTTTTTCAAAAAAGCTCAATCCCTTTCAAAAAAGCTCGATCCCTTTCAAAAACACTCGATCCAATTCAAAAAAGCCCGATCCCTTTCAAAAAGGCTCAATCCAATTCAAAAAAAGCTCGACCCTATTGAAAAAGCTCGATTCCTTTTCAAAAAAGCTCGATTCCTTTCAAAAAAGCTCGATCTCTTTCAAAAAGGCTTGATCCAATTCAAAAAAAGCTCGACTTACCAAAACCTAATTTTCACGAAAATAAAAGCTCGACTCAACAACAAATAAGCTCGATTCTCTTGCAAAAAGTCTCGATAACCTAGCTTTCATCTTCCTCAACTGATATTCAACCAAATTACAAACCCTAACCTAAACCACAACCATTCTCACATCTCTATTTTAGCCGGTTTCTATAATTCCTATCAACAAAACTCAATTCTAACATGTAATGCAAGTTAACAACAACAACAAAGATGAAAAAAAATCTTACATTTCTCAATCGCAGCTCTTCTCGTGTAATCTCGTTCCAGTCACTTCACCGTCGATTAGTTTTCCGTCGGTTTAACTGTTGCTTCTCTCTGACTTAGAAAACGACAAATTCCTAACTGTTTTAATATTTCAGGGTATTTTCATCTGAACACGTCAAATGGTGCATTTTAAACATACATTAGTAAACTTGTGATATTTGCACAACACCCCTCTCAAATAGTGCCAATATTTTTTTGACCTCTTTCCAACAACTATTCATCTTAAGCTTTTTTCATAAAAAAGTCAAACCGATTATCATCTGAAATTTTTTGCTTTTTTAAGAGAATAGATTTCAACATATGAGCGTGTGTGTGCATGTGGCTCGTCATCCCATTTCTATTTTTCAACCCGAGCTCATTTGATTTTCAACTATACTCTTTTTTAAGCCTTCCTCCTTTTCTTTTTAGACTTTGAATCAAAGAATTTTTCTTTTCATGATTCTATTTCAACACTTCTTTGATTTTACTTTATTTTTTAAACATAAACAAAATTCACTTCATGGCGGCTTTCACTCATCACAATGGTGTAGCTCGTTCCAACATTGGGTAGCTTTCACAACAAATATGTGTAGCCCTTTCCATGAAGGTGCTCGTTGAGTTCTATGTATTTACTGAAGCAAAATGGATACTAACCATAGGTCATTTTAAATGTACTTAAGCACAAAAACTTCAAGGTGTATCCAAAGTTTATATATTAGTAAACTCAACCTACTAGCAAAACATATAAGAGAAGCAAGGTGCAGTTTTAGAAAACCAAGATTTTATGGCTCATAAGCACATAATCTAAAAGCAATAAGTAGAGACTTCTTCAAGATCATTACTTCTCTAATGAGTAGCTTTCAAAGAATATGAAGCTCATATTTTCAAAAGTAATGTCACTCAATATACTATACACAAACAATCATCAAAGTTAAGATCAATGTGAACAATATCACTATTAGATCCTAAAATAGCAAATGTCAATGAGAACCATATGTATGCTATACAAAATTCTCTAATATGACATGCTATGAGATGTATATCAAAAATTGAGTCAAAAGATGAATATCTAAGAAAACATGCATTAGAGTATAGAGATATCTTTTTCACATTATATTGAACAAAAATCATACTTCCACCCTTTTTATGAGCACTCTTGCCTTGAATGTCCTCATGACACCAAGTTGACGATGTTTCACAACAAGAGTATAAAAAACATAATATATCAACTCAATCAACACATATATTAAAAGAACTTCTCTAAAGTTAACCAACAAATTTCGACCATCATAACAAACATGATGTGAGATAACCAAGTTCATATCAATACATGGAGTATTCAAAGCTAGCAAGCAAGAATTCTCAACATAATTGATATATTGCCTCAAAGCTACCTCACATGTGCTTCTTATTTTAGTGATAAGAGCACTCACCTTTGAACCACTTGTTCTTGGGTGTACCTATACAAACATTTCCAATATCATCCTTGACAACAATGTTAAATCTAGAGTAAAGTCCTTCAATGACTTGATTAACAAGACTATCATTAATACACTCTTCCTTAACATTTTCAACACAAGCTTTGTCAAGTTGAATAAGATTAGTTTTCTTTCTACTCCAAAACTTCTTTTCATGCTTAGCAATATTATCATGTTTTTCAACTTTCAAATCCTTAGCATGTTCAAGTTGAAGTTTAATCTCCTTATCTCTAGATTCATTTCCTAATTTGCATTTTTCAATATATTTATAACACCTAGGCTTAATGTGACCTATTGTGTTGTAATAGTGGCAAATTGGAATAAAATATGAGATTGTACCTTTTGGAGTTGAACTAGCTTCACTAGGAGTTTGCAAAGATACCTTATTTGCTAACTTCTTCTTGGCTTTTGATCTTCTCTTCTTGTGTAGTTTCTTATCAATCACGACTTCATCCAAGTGAGTTGGAAGTGGTACTTCCAATGGCTCATCTTCAACTACCAAGTCGTCTTCAACACTATGAGAGTTAACAAGATTCCTAACACTAGACACACTTACCGAATCATTCACTAAGTCCTTGATGGCCTCCTTAGACGTGTCCATCTCTTCCATTAATTCTGGTTATCTCTTCTTCAAAAAAGATATCACATAATCCTTCACAAGGTTTATCTTTTCAAGTTCTCTAAACTTCTTCATAATATCACATTTCTCACCAAGAAGTCTACGAGTGACAATCACAAACTCATCTAGTTGTTTCTTGATCAAATCATCCTTCTCAACTACCTCTCTTAGAGCATTATCTCTATCTTCTTCAAGCTTCTCTATCTTGGCCAACAACTCAAGATTAGTAAGAATGGAACTAGAGCTTCCATGATGATTTGTATCAAAGTTCTTGTTCAAAGATAATGTACCATCAACATCTAGTGAAGAATGAGAAATCGTTAGAGCTACAAAGTTGCTCACCAACTCTTCATCACTTGAAGACTCACTACTAGAGCTCTCATTATCACTAGAGTTATCATCACTCCAAGTAGCCTCCAACACATTGCCTTTCTTGTCTTTCTTAGATGGCTTCTTGGTGCACTCACTAGAAAAGTGACCGAAACCATGACAATTGTAGTATTGAACATCTTTCTTGTTCATAGCTTGACTATTCTTCTCATTCCTTGGATATGATGTTTTCTTAACTCCCTTTTCTTTAAAAGACTTGCCTCTAGGCTTGGCATTCTTCTTTAGAAACTTCTTGAACTTTCTAACTAAAAGAGCCATCTTTTCATTTTCATCATCACTCTCCTCCTCAATAGCATTGAGGGCGATTCCTTTACTCTTAATCTTTGGCTTCAAGCACATCTCATAAGTTTGGAGAGATCCAAGCAACTCATCAATGTTCATGCTATCCACATCCTTGTTTTCCTCAATAGTCGTCACCTTTGATTTAAATCTCTTAGGAAGAGACCTAAGGATTTTCCAATTTAAACGCTCTTTTGAGATACTCCAAGTGCTTGACAATGGTTAGTAATGTTAAGAAGCCGGAATTGGAAGACTTCAAACTTTTCTTCTTCACCCATACTTAAACCTTCAAATTATGATGCCAATATTTGAAGCCTTGATTTCTTCACCGCTAAGGTTCCTTCATTAGTAACTTGGAGAGTATCCCAAGCCTCCTTTGCAGATTCAAGATTTTGAATGTTGGAGAATTGATGCCCATCAACTCCTCCAAATATGGCATTCATAGCACGATGGTGCCATTTAGCAACCTCAAACTCATTCGTTGTCCATTAACTTCTTGGCTTGAGTATCATGGTTCCATCCTCTTGAACCTTGGTAGGAGGACTATAACCTTCTTCCACTACCATCCAAGCCCTTTCATCAATAGAGCGAATGTAGGCTTTCATCCTTAACTTCCAATACTTATAATTAGTGCCTTGAAGTAATGGTGGCCTAGTATTTGAGGCTCCTTCCGCCATTACATAATCTTGTAAACCCATGACTTCAAAAGCTTTGCAAAAAATGTGAATGTATCACATGGACTCTCACTAAGTACAATATAGTATCCTGTTTTGATACCAATTGAAAATACAAACACGGTTAAATGCCCAAGGCTAACCTAGAGGGGGGTGAATAGGTTAGGCACCTTTTTTGACTCCATTAGAAACAAACAAAAGTTTGTCCCTCTAGATTGCTTGTATCACAATATATATATATATATATATATATATATATATATATATCAATTAAAGACACTTAATCAATATATAAAACAAGCAAAGTGTGATACAAACAAGTAATCATAACACATACATAATCTATATTATAGAAAAGAAGTCAACTTACATATAAAGGTCTATGCATAGTATTCAAATAACAAATACAAATATAAGAGAGATAGGGATAGAGAAAAGTTGACACAAGATATAATGTGGTAAATCTCCGAAGAGGAAACATCCAAGGATTAGCAACCACCAACAAACAAAATCCACTAGTAGATAAGACAAGTACAATCTCTCAAGTGACCCATTCACCTAGAAACTACCCTCTTATCCTACTCATGAAGATGTCGCCCTCTTGCTCAACAATTCGAGGCCTCACACCTCTTGTCAAGACTTCCTCGCTCACCATTCCGGATCCTCACGACCCTAAGCAAGACTTCTTGCTCAACTATCTGAGTCCTCCCGACTCTAGTCAAGACTTCCTCGCTCACCCTTTTGGATCCTCACGACCTTAGGCAAGACTTCCTTGCTTGACAATCCGAGGTCTACCACATCTTGCCAAGACTTCCTTGCTCATTAACATAGGTCTCACACCTATTGTCAAGACTTCTTTCTCACAAGGCATCTAGGTGATCATGAATGCAAAACGCAAACATGCACGCAACATAGAATGTTTTGATCAACACATACTATGGAAAATACTAGACATGAGCATGAATGTACAAAACAAATGTAGCCTAGTCAATCATGCATGTTTAATCCATCTAGATCATGTAAGATATGTTCAACACTAATTACAACATAGATACATGCATAGATCTAAAACTTGAATCACAAGATATATTCATTTAACACATAATCAAGTTTAAATCTCATATAACAAAAACATGCTAAAATCATGTGACAAAGTCATTTAGATTAAAGCTAAAGTTCTAGAGCATATTTCCTACTCATAGATTCAACAAAGCACATGAATAGCTCAAAAGAACACAAGCACATGTATTATGGTGAGATTTCGGCCAAAGAGAGCCTAATACATGTGAAGAACTATTTTCCATAAAATAAATCAATTAAATATCATCAAATAGTCCCAGAATCAAAGCTAGCACAATACAATCCCAATCATGTGAAAACATAGGCAAAATCAAAACCTAACTCAACATGTGAGATTTTAATTGAAACTCAATCTACCTTTAAATGAGTTTAAAACTCAAATCAAAACAATCACAAGACACATATATATGTTAAAGAAGAAACCCCAAGGCAATTGACTAAGTTTTAAAAGAAAACGTTGAGAGAAAATCAATACCTTAGTTGATTTGGTGCAGTCCCGTTTTTGTGAGATTAGACTCCAAAAACAGCAATAAAAATAACTCAAACCTTCAGAGAAAAGATGGAGGATGAATAGATAAACACTCTCAACTTTGAATCAGTCAAATCAGAGTTCAAATGAAGAAGTTATGGTGTTTGGAAGGTAAGAAAATTTGAGAGAAAGTTCTGCACTTAAATTTTGAATCTCTTCTTAGAATGAAATATGAGAGGGAATGGATATATAAAGGAGAAGGAGAGAATAGAAGCAAAAGGACCAAAATGACCTTAAGTGCACCAAGCATGCTTGCTGCCCAAGATGCCAAGTGGTCATCTCGGGGCAGCAAGCACTCTGTCCCAAGAGGCCACGCGCCATCTCGAGAAAGAGTGCTTGGTTGCACATCTTTTCCTCGCGCGATCCCCTCGCGTTCTTCGACCATTCTCTGGCCTCCAAACTCGGAATTCAAATCTGTTTGTGGACTACAAACCGTAACTCTCTCATGGACATGGATATATAAGATACTCAACCTAAAAAATAATAATTTGACTCAATATACGAAGACGAAGACAATGTATGCAACATGAGTTGAAAGTGTAGTATCTTTTGACTTAGAACTTGAAATCAATAGTATGAGTAACCGAAATGACTGGAACTCAATCAAGAATGATTTAAGACTAAATTCAAGTTCAATATCCATGTCATACAAACATATACACATACAAACACAATTCACACTAGAATGCAAACTACATAGAGATAGTCTCCAATCATGCATTTTCCAAAACATGTTATTCTCATACCAATGCATGAGCATTCATCTTCAAATGTGTGAATGTGTTATACATGGTGCACAACTATGTAGGGACACATATGAATGAATTGTATGTGTGTGCCTATAATGGTGCACAACGATGTAGGGACACAAATGTATGAATTGTGTGTGTGTGCCTAAGCCTTGTAAGAGAAAGATAAGGTCTTCGTATACCTTTGTAGAACCATATTGCATCCTTTCTCTTTGAAGACTTTGAACTTGATTTGACTAGTTGTTCCTTCTTCTTTAAAGCTTGAATCATCATGAATCTAAATAATTAAATCATTACAAGTAAACATCATTTTGATTTGGAATTAATGCCAATACAATCTAAAACCTAACACCTTTTATCGTCATGCTCTAGCTTAACCCAAAGTTGCTCATCTATCTCCACTTGCTCGAGAGCCCTATCATAGGCCTCCTGATGTGTCTCTAATGGACACTTGGCAAATGTTTGTAATAGCTTACCAGTCCATAAGTTACTTCTGAAGTTGGTCAGGGTTTCTTTCTCAATAAGAACCCCCCATCTGGATCACTTCCTTGTAAAACCTCTTCATATAAGATTTGGGTGATTCACTCCGCTCTTGGATCACGTACTACAGGTGGATCGGATCGTTGGGTCATGGCTTGATACCCTAAAATTGAGCAGAGAAATCACTAGATAACTTAGTGAAAGAATCAACACTACCTACGGGCAGTTTCCTGAACCACGTCTTGGTGTAGTCTGTCAGTGTGGTTCGGAACATCCTACACACGGCCACCCGAGTAGCCATTTGAACCTTGTAAAGTCCTCATTTATTGATTGGTTTATTTTATGAACAAACCACGTGTTGGCTTTTTTTATGTAAAGGTAACTTAGGCTCACAAGACCTCAAGAGAAGAAGTAGCAAAGGTAAAATTCTAAGTGCTTGCTTGCTTTGAAGAGATAATTGCACACACTCACAACTCATGCATAATTCTTGTTAATTTATGTTGTGTGTTTATACGTGTGCTTTCATGATTTGATAACTCTTCATACATGTTTAATTTGATCACATCTTTGCATTTGAAATGGCATGCATTATGTATTGCTCTTACACACACACACACACACACACACACACACACATTCTTCTAGCATTTGAATTGTTATATTTGACTTGGTATGCTTATGTGCTTCTTTGTCTTACCTTGCTTTCATTTTGTGTTTTGGTGTGGTGGATTATTCAAGTTGAAAAATCCATAACAGGGCAATGTGCGGGTGTATGCATGGGAACCCTACCCACGTACTACCCGCGTAATGAGAAGATTGAGAATTTAAATCTCTCAGTGTCAGGTCAATGTGAGGACATTTGTACGGCATAGCACGAGTGTGCACGGGTCACTGTACGGGTTCAGACCAGTGCACAGACCCGTACACTATACTGATCTGGAAGATTTTATTAAAGCGACAACACTTCATTTTTATCTCATATATATGTCTCTTCATTTTCAGGTCGTTTGAAGAGTTCCATTTTTCATATTTTTTTTCTCTTAGAACATCCTTCAAGAGAAAATATCTTCCAAGAGCTCACCTTTATACACTCAAAGCTTTTCCTTTGATCTTAAAAACAACATCTTGCATCATCTAAGTCTATTTAGAGTGCATCCATACATGGTTAAGTATCATCACATCTTGTTTGGTAAGTTTCTCACTATCTTCATATAAGTTAAGTGTTTTCCTTACCAAGCCATCTCTTTTATGATTTGTATGCTCTTAGAGTATAATCTAGATACAAATAGAGATTGTTTGTGATGAAATGATTGAGTGTTGTATTGTGATAGGTTCATAGGACTGTTTGATCTATGTTAGCTAAGTTTTATGAACATGTCATTTAGCTCTTGATATCTAGGATTGTTTTATATGTCATCTCAGCATCCTAGATAAGCATCTAAGGTTCCCTAGCCTTTCTTGTTCTTTGAATATCTTTATATATTCACATAGGCCATTTTATCTATTGATTGAGAAGTAAGTCTTTTGTTGTTTCCGGGAGTAGGTTGCTTCAAGCACAAGCAAATTGGACTAAGTTCACTCATACCGGGATTAGGTAGTGGTTGTGGGTTATTTACCAAGATTAGGTTGTAACACCATTATCATTAGTGGATTCAAGTTTCGAGTATGACTCACTTAACAGCCTGTGGTTTTTTCCTAGTTTGAGGGTTTCCACGTATAACTCAAGTATCTTTTATTAATTCGCACTTTTTAAACTTAGGATATTATTGTTACTAGTTAGGGGCATTTTCATCAATTTGATCATTAACAAAAAATTGGGTAAAAAAAAGGAAATTGATTAAAATCTATTCATCCCCATAGATTATTATTAAACACACCATAATATTTGTTTCAGGCCTCAATCTGTTGTACAAAGCTCTCAAGGTGACTCAGGGATCCTTTGTGTCGGAGTACTTGTCAGCAGGCATTTTTGAATTTCAAGGGGAGCTCTGTCTCCCTGGTCCTCCTGTAAAAATGGGCATTCATCTCGCCCAAAGGATCATTCTGGTTCTCCCGGTGCTTTCCCTTTTTCAAGTCTTGGATCTCTTTTGCCATCATAGCTACCTGGTCCCGCAAGCGTTTATTTCTGACATTCTTAGACTCGACCTTGGAATCTTCATTGTCAGACTCCTCTGATGCTATGGAAGCTTCATCCCAGGGTGATTTTCCCGGGCACTTCTTCTACTACCCCACAAAACCGAACGAGGTTTCCTCTCAACTGCCGGATGGGTCGGGTGGTGAGGCTCCCTAGGTGGGATGTCAAAGGCTGATTTTACATGTCGAGGTTGATATCTTGCATGTCTAACTGGAATTAAGGGCATGGGCCCTAACCTATTATGAATGGAGAGTAGGGGCTCTGGCCTATCGTGGACCGGTACCGGTGGCAGAGGCCCTAATCTGTTGAAGGCAAGTAGTCGGGTATCTGGTCTACTGGTATCTCCTGTGGCATCTAGTGTCACGAACTGGGGAGTTATTCCTTCCGGTGCCAATCTGAGGTAGACACTTTCTACAAATGTCGTAGCTTGTTGCTCCAGGATGGCCTAGCCAACTACCGTAATAGCTGGTCCTTGGGAGGTAACCCATGTAGGAAATAAAGCGCGACGGAAGTGAAAACATAGATTGGTATATTAAAAAAAACTTTAAAAAAATGGACCTTAACCCTTGATTAATTAATATATAATAAAATTATTGTACCTTTTTCTCGTGACGATTGAATTTGAACCTAATTGAATCCACAAGATCTTCCAATCCAATCATGAATGTGAATCACCTAAAAGTGTGGACTCTCTTTCTTTGAATTGTATACTTGATGATGGAAAACAAACAAAATCTTTTTCTTTTGTAAGTCAAAATAATCCTCCTAGATAAAAACGAAGAATGTTTGGTTACTTGTGAATTATCAATCTATTTGATTGAAACTTGCGTGAACCCAGTTCGATGTTGTACACAAAACCTTTTGATATAAAAGATACTAGTGCACTATCGAAAATAAAAATGTTTTCTTTTTTCTCTATGCTTGGGCGAATTTTTCACACAATGAGATTGATGAAGTAATTTTTTAAACTATATAAGCAAATAAAAAAACTTCTCTCAAGGCTTCAACTAGCCTTGGCCGAATTCTTCATAGTTATATATATTTAGGTCATTGTCGAATCCTCTCTCTAGAAGGATTTACTTGGTAGCCAAAAATCCTCTCTCTAGGGGGATTTACTTTCACCAAGACTCCTATCAACTTTCAGAATTCTTTTCCGCACCGAGACTCTTATTCCAACGCATTAGTGTATTTATCCAATAACAAATTATTGAATATATATTAAATTGTGACTTTATCAAAACATCCTAATTTGATCAATTGTCAATTAGAGTTCTGATATATATCAAATACTTTCTAATTTGACAAGATAAATAAATTCATTTTATTTATCTACTTATCAACTAAAGTATTTGATATTTATCATACTACTAACAATAGTACGACACTACCTTCTCCTACTAGGAATTATTTTTTTACTTTAAATTAAATAATTAATTAATTAATTAATTTCCATTTAATTAAATAATAATAAAAAATAACATTTTATGCCAATAAACTTTAGCCCTTACTGCCCAAGCCATATATATGAGCTATACATTGTTTTTCCATTTTATTCAATCCATTGGACTTTAATAAAAAGTTCAAATGTGAACTAGACTCATTCTTACTAAAAAAGAAACAAGTCCACATGCCTTAAATTAATACAATAATATAATTTAAACAGCCCATTTAATTAAAATGTGCAAATTATATTCTTAATGTATTAATGGAATTCTCAAGAATTCCCACATCTTTGGCCGCCCCTTCTAGGTATTTGAAGAGTTACCATGGGTCTTGATTACACATGACCGCACCTCTCCATAACTTTTGGAATCTGAAATCCAAAAAAAAATCTAGATATTCCCAGAAATTGGTCCGGTAGAATATATCAAGTGATCCATGCAAGTTCTTGTGGATTGGGGATCTTGGCGGGCTATCTAAATTTAAGCTCCAATAAACATAACCTAATCACAATCAAGAAATGATTCACTTAGGTCCGATCTTTTAATTTTAGTTCGTTCCAATAAAGAACTAAAATTGAACTCTTAAGTAAAGATAGAATAAGTTAATGTTCCTCATTCGTACCCTAGACAAACTTAATGGAGATAGTGTATCCTGGTAAAGAACACCAGTAATCGTCAAGAGCTCATAGACTGGCTATAGCTCTCCAAGTTACCATATTTACTAATATGACAACATTTTGAACTTGGATATTTTGACTTGTCCATAAGCCATATTTCAATAGAGACTATTGAAAAATTAACGTTAAGATTTAATATCCAATACCTCAAAATATCCATATGATGATATTCTACTCACATTTAATAAATGAAGCCATAATGTCCATATCTATAAATAAAGTCCTATATCGATTAATAAATGTATACCACCAAACTATCGATGATAGACTATGCTACATAATCGTACTCATTGATAGCTCAAATGATAACACTTGTAACCATAAGTCCATCATTTATCTCAGGATTGAGATAGACTCTCCAATTGTCCTCAAGTGAAAACCTTTTCCTATTGACGGCTCTGGATAAAGTATTTTACTATGATCCTATTCAATCGAGCTAGAGCACTAGTTTCTTTTGCCCAAAGACACCACACTTTGATGATTTTATACTCATAATAATACATTTGACCCCACTCAAATGCTAGCAAAAGAATCTACAACTTTAACAAGTTAAAGGCACCCAACATTTATCTTAAATTGTGAATATTGTTCAAAACTAACTAAAGAATTGTGTCTACTTTATACTTATTCAGATGTACAAACAATTCTTCTTTTCTCATAGTCTTTTGACCTTATGATTATTTACTTTTGATAATTTTAATAATTAAACTATAAATACTATAGATTTATTAAACTAGAAATCACTTTATTAATATGAAAAGATTGTCAAATACATTATTACACTCTTGCTATTGAGCAAAATCCTAACAACCCGTACAGTACCTAGCGGCGTAAGAGCCGGGTTATGAAGCTTGGATTTCATCCATTCCTTCTGAGTCTTCCTGGTGGAAGTGACAGACTGGTACACTGATGCTTCAGGTTTCCCTTGGTAAGATCAAAGCCTCGTGTTGGTATACTATAAAAACAAACACATGCATTCACAGGTTATCCAAAGGGGTGTGGAAACTTCTCATAGACGGTACCAAAAAGTGTTAGCCAGAAATTCACTCAATGTGAGGAATCTCAAATAACACTCTTAAGACCACTACCTGATAGGTCGTGGTCAGGGTAGGTACCTCGTACCTAGGTGATCAAAGAGAGTGATAGTGGAGAAGTGAGAAAAGTGATCTACGTGAATACTACTGGAAAATTGTTTTATTGATAACTTGAACAATATGATTATAAAAGAGTACAGTAATTACGGTAATGATAATGATCTCACTGAGTTTACTCTCAACTTCTCTTACTCACATATACAGTTGGAGATGGCAAACTTGTGCGTGTCGATAAGTGGCTAATTTCTCTGTGGTGAAAATACTCTCTCAGATGGCGAAAACACTGTGTTCTTGATCTCTCATTTTTCGATGTCTTTCTCTGAACTTGGATGATGTATTTATACCCTTCATTTTCCACTCATCAAATCCATATAATTTAGACCGATTGATTGGTCGTGTTATCGGAATTGATTGGCATTGATGGAGGGTGTCCAATTTTATGGGAATATCTCCCATTGATTACGTCATATATCCATTTGAATATAAATAGCGAATATGTTGACCTATTTGGTCTCATTATGACGCTTTAATGGTAAAAAAGCCAACCTTATTGCTCGGAGGAGAATTCTAGCTTCCTTTCCTGGTGGTGTGGTACCCTAATGAACATGTCTGCTAGTGTGGCACTTATTCTTCCTTGTTGGCGGTTTTTCGACGGTGCCCTTTCTGCTTAGCAGGCTGAACACGTATCCAGAAGAGTTATGAGACAACGTCGAGGTACTCGGGTACCAGTCAGATATCTTGGTGTGAGGGTACCAGGTAGGAGGAACTTATGGTGCTTAATTGATTTGGTACCTAGCAGATTTTGCAAATGCTGATTTTTCCTAGGTAGCGGTATCGAGGTACCCAAGTAATGAAGGGGCCAGTTTCAATGTTGACTCTGCCTAGTAAGCTTTATAGGAATATCCTACTAGGTATCAAGCAGGGTATCTTACCAGGTACCAGATAGGTGGAAAATTCCACTTTGGTCATTCGTAAAAATTACCTATTAACAAATTTTATTAAAGTTCTTCACATATGATCCCTACAAAGGCGGTGATAGATTTATTTATAAATATACTACCAATTGCAACAAATAAAATCTTGGTACATAATTGTGAGATGCAATATCTTTGCAAAATATTGAAGCATCCATGTCAGAACAATGAGGAGCGTATTTATCACTTTATCTAGGGGAGTCACTAATTTTGGAGAAAATAAGGTTTTCTTAGTAAGGATATAACGAGACAGTTTTGTACCCCAAATACCTTTAGAGGTTAAGTTGATATGTATGTGAATACTATACTCTTTTTCCTCTAGTAGTTTTTTTTTTTCCAACTTGGTTTTTACTAGCAAAGATTTTAGTAAGATATATTCTCTATGCGATGGACATCCAATGGGGAGTGTTATGAAAATATTATTTTAGTAGATGCCCACATTTATATATTTTATACAAGTAAATTGAAATCTCTTCATTTCCTACCATCAATTTAACACCCGAATTTTATGATCCAATTTATGATCAGTATGAGGTGTTATGATATTGTCTTTTCATTTTTGTAACCATTAGATTGTAAGGCTATAAAGGAGTCTTTATATGTTGTATTTGTACTTGAAGAAGTGTTGAGGAAAAAAATGATCTCTCCTGTCTTGGGCAATTATTCTCTCTTTTCTTATTTTATATTTATTCTATTTTGTTCTTGTTTATTTTATTTATTTCATAATATGAAATACTTTTTAATGAACTTTTACATAATAATTGAAGTATTTTTATAGTAATCTTAATTCCAAATGGTTTATATATATATATATATATATAGTCTCTTATAAGGGATTCCTTATTTTAATTTCGGTAATGACCACCATGAAATCACATTGATTTGAATGAATTGTGATATAAACTTTTTTGGTGGATGATAAGTTTATTAAAATCTACTTATGAAATTTTTTTGAAAATTTTATGAACATTAGAACTATTTATCCTGATTTTTTTAAATATGAAGGTATCAGGAAAAATGTAAAAAATATAGGAAAATTCAAAAACAATAGTTCTAGTTCTTGAAAAATTGTCAAAATTTATTCATAGGTAGATTTTAAAGAACTTATCATCTATACAAAATTTAAAACAAAATTCACTCAAATCGATATGATTTTACAGTGAGACTGTATTCTCAAGCACCTATAGTTCCGAATTTGAAGTCAATTCAAACCTTGAATTTCTAAATTTGAATATAAAATATTAAATCTAAACTCGAAGTTCTTAAATTCTAAACCTGAAGTTATGAGTAAAATAATGATTTAAATTTACATAATTAGGTGAATATTTGGTCATCCAAATATCGGAAAAGGAAATTACATAGTCATGAAACTTTAAACAGTAATAAAAATCAAAACTTGAAGTTCTGCCTATTAATTTTATTAGAGTACAATGTTCTCGCAATTTCAAATTAATCAAACTAAAAACTCACAATTCAATTTAAATTGTGATATTAAAAATTTTAATATCAAATTTCATAAGAACCATAAATTCTTAATCTTATCAAGTTATAATTCTTTCATTTGAAAAATCAAATTATAATTTACATTCAGTATTATTTTAGAGGTATTTTATTGTAGCTAGAAAAAAGTAACCCCAATTATTTCAATATTGAGTGAAAGAATTAGGTGTCGTTTGTTTTTTTACCTGAAGACTGAACAGTGTGAATTTTTATAAAGACTGAATAGAGACTGAAATCTGAACTTGAATGATATGTTTATTTATTTGTTTCCTCACATTTGAATGTATTATCAACATGTTTGTTTTTTAAAAGTAAAATTGTCTAAAAATAAGAAATTTTACATTAATACCCATGTTAAACAATTATACATATAATATGGAATAAAAACAATCAATAAATAATAATTATATATCAACACATATGAACATAATCTTTTTCTTTGATTACAAACAAACTTCATTTTTATAAAGAAAATAAAAGTTTTTTAAAAAATAAAAATAAAGGAGGCAACAAGAAAACTCACACAAAACACTCTAAAAAAATAATATATAAATACATCATCCTATTATCATAATAAAGTAATGATATTAAACACCAATATGAGAAGTGAATAGGGTTCATTTTTTATTTTTAAAGCTATTTAAAATAAGCAATATATTAAAATAAAGATTCATACACTATATCTAATTATGATGAAACTGGAAATATATTATATATGGGGGATAGTATCGGAAGAAAAGATTTTGGATTGTATTTAATGCAATTCAATGATTTGCAATTATGTGAAAAATCAGGATATTTTACATTTTATTTTAAGTAGTTTTTTGATATTTTTAAGTTGTTTGACAACTTAAAAAAATAAACAAAATAACTTAATGATTAGGATTCAAACTCATTAAGTTTTAAATAGAAAACATAAATGACTCCTTAGAGAGTGTCATGCCGTAATTAATTATCATATCGATAACATTTAATGGAATCCAATCAGGATTGATAATTATTTGTTATTGCATTAAATCATATTAAGTACTTAATTTCTTTTCTAGATGTATTGGAAATAGTTTTCGAAAATACGCATCTTGGCAGCCGTCCTAATTAGGACAAAATGGGCCGTATTTAGTGGCAGATAAAAAAACGGGCGATTTGGCCAATTTTTGGTCGATTTTACCGATTAATTGGTCTAAACAGAGTTAAAGTCGTTTATATATCCTTATTACAATGTTTAAAATATAAATATTATATTTTTTTTTTAAGAGATTGAATATTGGTTTTGTATGTAGGAAAAACAATTATAAATAAATAAATTCCTAGTTGCCTAAGTGCTAGGCGTTAGGCTGCCACCCGACTAGTGTCTAGCGTTTACTTGAATACTGTTTGAGGGTCATTTGTCTAAACTCCAAACTCGTTAATCTACCAGTTGAGCTACGCCTCGGAGGCGTATTAAGTACTTAATTAATATAAGAAGTATTAAGATTTAAAATAAAATAAAACGAGCAAAAACAAATGTCATTTTATTGCCTGCTTCTTAATAATATTTTTCTTTAGAGAAAATAACACTAGATACCATTAATTGGTGGGTACAGTCCCAAAAAAGCCATTCATCGTTTAAACTGTTCCAAAATCACAATTTTGATAAAAAATTATTTCAAAACAACCATTCTCATAAAACATTGTTCATTGACAGTCATTTTATTAAAATCTAACCGAAAGCTAACGTTATCTGTGATATATGGCACCCATAAATAAATTTATGGGCAATATTTTTTGTATTTTAATTATTTAATTATATATATAAATTAATGATTTGATTAATTTATTATTTGTATGGGTAATAATTTCTATTGATGGGTGACCTTAAACTTATTATTATTCTCTAATCAATTTTCTGATTAATTTAGGGTGACATCAAAATTGTTTCATGATTAATTTATCATTTAATTTTATATATTGTTAATAGGGAAATTTGGTCAGGGGTCAAAGAGAAATTTTCCACCTTCAATCGACAATCATGAAGCCCAGTAAAGCTACCCCGCAAGAGCAGGGAAGGCCGGTTCGGCTTCAAAGTTACCAGAAGACAAGCCAAACACGACAGGGACGAGCCCCCACAGGAGTACTGGAGCCCGGGCTTCTCCAGACCATCTATCGGGGAACCTCGGCTCAAGGGTCGAGTGCCACAACCGCCCGTAAATTCCAAGGGAAGTCTCCAAGCTCAAGGGACATTCGAAAGAAGCCCTCCAACCTCTCCAGAAGCCCGATGTCCTTTCTGGGCATGAGGAAAGAATCACGCCTGGATCTACACTACCCCAGCTACCTCTTGGAGAGGTCAACAAGAGCACCTCAAGACCCCACAGGTCAGGGAAAATCCATCTTAAACTTCTAAGAACATAGCCAAAGCATGGATCCACCTCGCTCTACGGGGCAACGGGCAGTTGGCAGGGTGACCTCCATGAAGATCGATAGTACGAATGCACACAGGATCATCTCCACATGATATCTACATGCACGTCAACAGTTTAAATTCAAATAAGGGAACCAACTTATCTTCGTCAACGATGTCATCGAATCCAAAAATAATTCAAATTTAAATAACAAATCCCGTCTGATAAGGAGGGAACGGATTCATGAGATTACGGTAGAGTATTCGTAAACTAAAAACCTACTTGGACTATATATATATATATATATATATATATGTGTGTGTGTGTGTATGTGTGTGTGTGTGTGTGTGTGAAGCCAAGAAAGGGAAAATGAGATAGACAAAAAGAACGAACGATAGAGACAGAAAATTATAAACAACAAACATACAAATAGAAGGAGGCCTAAATTCTGATTACAGAACACGGTCACCTTCATCTCCACTATTCGACAGGCACCAAGGTGCCACCACCCTACACCTCTGAGAGATTGTGAGCAGATAAGAGAGTTATTTGTATCTTAAAGCAATATATCAAATCTAGAGCTACCATTTACTGTTATTACCTCACGTCTCTCTCTCAAACAGGGCGGGAACCAACGGTACTGACCCTGGCCACCGCTTTCGTGGTAGTGGTCTCGAGGGTGTTAACAGAAATTTCTCATCTAGAGTAAATTTCCGGTCAACACTTTCTGATGCCGTCTGTGGGAAACCTCTCACACCACCATCTTTTTACATTCAAAAAGTTCTTTATTTCAAAATCACCATGAAGCTCCGCTCCTCGCAAGGGCAGCAGGGCACCTCGGGACAACCCGGGCTCTATAGCTAGATTCATATCCAGCCAGCTACTGTGCAGGCTCTGGATCCCCCTCTGGGAAGCCAGGTCGAGCTTGACCAACAAGCGGCGTCCTTTGTAGAGAATGTCCGCCTTCGATTACTCGCTGAGGGTATAGGTATCCAACAAACGGGTCTCTGCAATCAAAAGGAATCAAGAAGGTCTAAGGCTAGGCAACCCGCCTTTGATCACCTGGGGCCAGCCCCTCAGGAATCAACTAGTAACAGAGCGGGGCTCCTGACCT
Source organism: Dipteronia dyeriana (assembly GCA_032871835.1). NCBI lineage: Eukaryota > Viridiplantae > Streptophyta > Magnoliopsida > Sapindales > Sapindaceae > Dipteronia > Dipteronia dyeriana. Next base: position 45,854,642 of record CM065302.1, on the reverse strand, counting down.
CGATCCGGGATAGGCTAGGGCCTATGCCCCACGTTCCCAAAGCGCTGCCATGCTACCAACCACGACAAGTCAAATCTACGGTAGATATCCTTCCCCGGGGACAGAAAGAGCTCCTCCACCCAACGACTTCAAGAAGAGAAGCCCGAGGTAGAAATGAAGAAAGTCAGCAAAGCCCCCGAGCAAGCCCCCTCCGAAAAAGGAACCGGGTAGAGGTCACCAGTTCATCAGAGGAATCTGATGGTGAGAAATCCGAGATCGACTCAAGGAAGTCTGAAAGCAAGCGACTAAGGGACCAGTTGGCAGAGCTACAGAAAGAGGTCCAATTGATGAAGAAGGGAAAGTACAAGGAGGACAAGAAAGATCCTCTAAGTGAGATGAACGCCCCCTTCACCAGAAGGATCCTGGAGGCAGAGCTCCCACCTAAGTTTAAAATGCCAGCTGACAGGTTCTCCGGGACTGAAGATCCGTTGAGCCACTTAGAGAGTTTCGTTCAACAAATGGAGGTCCAGAACACAACCAAGGAGGCTGTGTGTGGGATGTTCCCCACCACACTCACGGATTTTGCTAAGACTTGGTTTAGGAAACTACCCGCTGGGAGCGTAGATTCCTTCACCAAATTATCAACTGATTTCGGCTCACAGTTCTAGGGGGTTAAGCCCCGACTTAAGGACCCGATTCATCTACAGTACGTGATCCAGGATATAGGGGAAACTCTCTGGGCTTATGTCGAGTGGTTCCACAAGGAGGTCATCCAGATAGAGGTTTTCACCGAGAGAGAAACCCTCACCAACTTCATGAGAAACTTGTGAGCTGGAAAACTATTTTGGTCTTTTGCCAATAGACCTCTAGAAACCTACCAGGAAGCCTATGATCAGGCTCTAAAACAAATCGAGGTCGACGAACAGCTCAAGGTCAAGATGGAGCATGACGACATGAGAGCTGAAAATTGACAAAAGAAAGAAGCTCCCAGACCCGAGCAAGATCAAAAGAGCCGAAACAAACCCCCCAATAAATCAACATACAGTTTCCCTCTTCCTCAACCCCGACCAGAAAGGTATCCAGATAAACGGGCTCCTCCTCAAGCTTTACCACCTCTCAGGACAGTGACCCTTACAGCCCGCGATGATAGGGGATACGACCGTTACACTCCCTTGTATGCATCTCGAGAAATAATCTACCTCGCTATTCGAGACAAGGCTTTGTAGCAGAAGCCTGCTCCCATGAAAGTCTTGATCGATAAAAGAAATTGTTATAAATATTACGACTTTCATGAGGACGTAGGGCACAACACCTCAGAATGCTACAACCTGCGGAACCAGATTGAGGCTTTGATAAGGGAGGATGCTTGATAGAGTTGTTACAACAAGTTAGAGAGAATATTCAAACTGGAAAGGAGGTCCAAGCCGAGATTTGGGAACACGCTGAGAAGAGGAAGGGAGATCAGGCGGATCTGTTAGAACAGATTCAGATAATTCACACTATCAGCAGAGGTCCCACTTTGGCCCGCATCTCCAACAATTCTTGAAAAAACCATAAAAGGAAGGTCCCTCGTACGGACGAAGGGCGAGATATCTTCAATGTCGACCAGAGACCGACCAACCCCTTCCAACTGTCTCAGATCATTTTCACTTAGGCAGATGTCTTTAACACCATGCAACCACATGATGATCCCATGGTCATTACATTACAAATTGCTAACTTCATGGTGCACCGCGTGCTCGTCGACACAGGTAGCAGCGTCGACATTTTGTTCAAAGATACCTTGGAGAAGCTGAACTTGAAGCATTGGTGCTACAATAGTTGCTCTACTCCATTATATAGGTTCACTAGGGACTCCATCACACCTGTAGGATCAAAAATCCTACCAATAGTCATAGGAGTCGCACCTCTCCAGCAGAACATCATGACTGACTTCGTAGTGGTGGACACCCTGTTGGTATACAATGCAATATTAGGGAGGCCATTTCTGTCAAGTTTAAAAAGGGTCATTTCTATTTACCACAATGTCTTGAAGTTCCCGGTAGGAGACAAGGTGGGAGAGGTTCGGGGTGATCAGCAAGCAGCTAAGAAATGCTACGCAGTGTCAGCTAACCCAATAATTCTAGCAAAACAACTCGCACAGGTGACGACTATCCAAGATGGGATAGCCCCTACACTACACCTGGAAAATACGGGATCCATCGATTACCCCGAAGAAGAACTCGTGATGTCCGACATAGAAGTACGAAGAAAGGTATATGGGTAGAGGAGCTTTCCGAGGTCCTCTGGCTTACCGCACTACAAAGAGAACAACTCAAGGGGAAACGCCCTACTCACTGGCCTTCGGGGTTGAAGCAGTCCTACCTGTAGAGCACAAGTTGACCTCCTTTAGAGTCCAACGATTCGAATCGGGGAGCAACGAAAGCAAGCTTCAAGCTAGCTTGGACCTCTTGGAGGAAAAGCAAGAATAGCTGAGAAAGTAGCGAGCAACCAAAGAGGGATCACCTAAGGAAATTCTACCCTTAAATAGGGGCCTCATGAGCAGGCAACCTCAGACTAGCTTCTTTTTATTTTCTGACAGTATTGTACTCCATCTTCCATATCAATAAAGCTCGTCTGTTTTCTTGTTTACTCCATCTTCGACTATGTCCTACAATGATTTGGGTCTACATGAAAAGTTTCGACATTATCGCCTCAAGACCAGGGGTAAGCCGGGGAAGCCCCCTCGCTGCTTCCGATGCCTCGGTCGGGCACCACCCCCCCCCCCCCCCCCCCCCCCCCCGGCTAAGAAGGGTCTGAGTGTAAGAGCATAGTTGCCATCCAGATCTCGAGACCAAGAAATAGCTAGATATCGCTCATGATGCCTTGGTCGGGCTACCACCCCCAAGAAGGGTCTGAGTGTAAGAGCATAGTTTCCATCCAGATCTCTAGACCAGGAAATATCTAGATAGCGCTCCTGATGCCTTGATCGGGCTACCACCCCAAGAAGGATCTGAGTGTAAGAGCATAGCTGCCATCCAGATCTCGAGACCAGGAAATAGATAGATAGCCCTCCTGATGCCTTGGTCGGGCTACCACCCCCAAGAAGGATCTGAGTGTAAGAGCATAGTTACCATCCAGACTAGGAAATAGCTAGATAGCGCTCCTGATGCCTTGGTATGGTTACCACCTCCAAGAAGGAATCGAGCTTGAAAGCCCGGAAGCCCTCCTGATCCTGAGCCTAAGAAGGGACTAAACAGTTTCCACTTAATGTTCTACTCGGGCTACAACCTCCTAAAGGGGCTCGAGGATGGAGGACTCGACTTACTTAAACTCTAAATGCTCTTGTTATTTTACTAGCTCTCCTTGATACAGGTTACTTACTACAGCAAACCCACAATCAAACAAGGGGACTGTCAGCTGAAGAAGTGGAGCTATGAGTTCCATTGGTATGGGGGCTCAATGCCAATAAATTGTTTTTCTTATCTTAATTTTTCCCAAAGATAGCTCGCTTCGATATAAAAGATGGACGATCAAGCAAATACAAGGGAGCAAGATTTAGATCTGAGATATGAGATTAAACTTTTATTATCAAGTAAGGGAGCCTATCCCTCAACAAGGCTACTACAAGCAAGGGGGGCCTAATCCTTGGTTCCGGGCTACAAAAGAAAAATAATAAAAGGACAAACACAATTGAAGATGGGATGCCCACCCTCTCTTCCTGGCATTCTAGATAGGTTACATAAGAAAGAATTCAAGCTCCTTCGTCTTCCCGAGGACCTCCAGCCTCCTCTTCCACAGGATGAACCTCGCCCTCTGCTTTCTTTCCTGGTCGCGGCTAGTCTTGGCCAGCTGCATCAGCTGCCTCCTCCACCTCGTCCTGCGGATCAACCCTTGCTGCCTCGGGTTCAGCAGGATCCTCCTCCATGATTTCATTGATCACCGCCATAACTTCAGGCGGTATAGCTGCTTTGAGAAGGCTGGAGACCGACTCAGGCACGTTCCCGCCTTCTATTGACTCCATTCCTAAGAGCACTGCGGAGGAATCTCTGGCTTCAGCAAGGCCTCTTTCTGGCTCCTCGTTGTGAACCCCTTTTGAGGATTCACCAGGACCGGATGCTGGTAAGACTGGAATAGGAGGAGGCAGATTTGGCACCTCCAACTGCTTCTCAGCTTCCTCCCCGGAAGGACCAGCTTAATGAGTTTTGGGGCAAGACATCTCCGCAGCCTGCGACATGACCTCCGCTCTATCCCTGCCGGTGATACTAGAAAGATCGAATGGGGGGAAGAGCCTCTGCAACCTGATAGGAGGCATAGAAGTACTCCTCACTAAAAGAGGCTTCCACTTCGGTTTGGAGCTGGGTAACTCGAGCCTGCAAGTTTTGGTTTTCAACATCTAGGACATTTGCCTCTCCCTTCCAATCATTCGGCTGGCTAGCCCGCCGCTTCGACCGGAGAGTCTCCTGATCAAAAGCTCGCTTCAGCCTCTCATGATCACATTAAAGCTCAGCTAGCTGCGTCTCCATTACCTATTGGCTGGAGGTCATCTCTTAGACCTAGGTCTGAGCCCGCGCTAGCAACCCCATGACTCGCTCAGCTTCAGCCTCAGGCTTGGCTGCCCGATCAAGGAGGAAGGCTACCTGATGCCTCATGGCCACCTGAAACTTGAAAGCCTGCAAAGGAAAATCATGTTAGAAAATGACAAGTCTAGTAGCTCAATGAAGAAGTAAAAGCGACATTTTACCTCGGCTAAAAGAGCAGACCCTTTGGTGATCAAGATGTCTACAGGCATCGCGGACATCCTAGAAAGCCCGCCGCCTGGATAAGATGCGAAAAATTGCTTCAGAACCTCATCCTGACCCACCGAGCTCGATTGCTGATGGGGGCGAGAAGGGGCGACCTAAGAATAATCGGTATCGGGCTCCCCGGGAACCTCGACAACCCGAGATACAATCGGATCTGTAGAGAGGGGTAGCGAGACTCGGGGGGATTGTTTGGAGCAATAACTTCTGCATGAGGGACAGGGACAAACTTATTGATGACTTGGGAAGCAGACCCTCCTCGGTTTAAAGCCTTCGCAGCCCGAGATGCCAGAAGAGCCATCTTGGACTTCACCTGGGAAGAAGAAGGGGAAGGAACGAACGGGTAGCTACCTTAGTTGTTGACCCATATTCTTCAAAACAGCCGGGAGAGCTCTCGGAGATGATCTGGAAGGAAGATGAGGTATCCCAGCTTGTCGGGCTTCGCGAGAAGCTGAAGCAACAACAAATACTGTTAGAGAAAAGAATCAAGATTATCAGAACTGAACCCTCAAATAAAAAAAAAAACAAAATAGATTGAGATAATTACTAGGGGTAGCAGCGGATATTCGCAGGTACCTGTTTACCCTGCGGGGATCGAAGGGGTCTTCGTTCGGAAACTTCAGATTCAAATAATTCCGAGCTATGATGGTCTTCATCACGGATTCAAATTCATCGAACAAGGAATCCTGACATCAGGTGGGTTTATCACTAAAGGCGGTGGGAACCTCAAGCTCATGCCCGCCGACGAAGACGGAGCTCCCCTAGTCTCCCCCCGCTAATACCAGTCTTATTTCTAAGCGGGGTTCTTCTTTGAAGCCCCGGGGATGATAAAATTGAGTATATTCTTAGCCTTGGCATAGAATTGGCCTTGTGGGACTCCTGCCAGGCTGCCGATCTGAAAAATGAAGGCGAGCTCCTCAGAACCAGCTCCCTGGTTACGTCGCTCAGCTCGTATTGCTCCCTCTACAATACCAGGAAGCTGATTAGATGCCTCCAGAAGCCGGGCGTCAGTTGAAGCGGAGCCAGCTGAAGAGCATTGAGAGCCCGCCGTAAGGTGGGGTGGAGAGAAAGCCTCACCCCGCTCTCAAAAGCCGCGACATGGATAGGAAGCACGCCTCTGGGCGGGCTAAAAGCATCATAGTTTTGATGGGGGACGGTTAGAGAAATGGTATTAGGAATACCATACTTGTCCCGTAGACAGCTGATCGACTGAGAATCGACAGTAGAGTCGGGGATGACCCTGGGTTCCAAAGGAAGGATTATCACTAGAGGACGCTCTGCCACAGTGACTTGAGCCCTCCCGACCGCATCTAATCTCTCCCAGACATCAGAGTGTTCGTCGACTAAGTTCAGAGGGTTGTCAGGCCGGTTCGAAAAGCCAGAGCCGATAGAAGCGTTCCTGTTTGAACGACGGCGCTGGCGGAGGGGGGAAGATTCCTCGTCGCTTGAAATCCCTCGCACCCTTTTAAGAGGAGCTAGGTTATGGCTCCCGGAGCCCTCCACTAAGGCATCAACATTATCTGTGGAAGTCGAAATCGATGAGAAAGAGAGGTAAGAGAGCAAGTGAAAGATTTCGACAAAGAAAACGGGGAAGAAGAAATTTGAAAGTTTGAGATTTGAGGAAGTATGAAGAAGGTGACGGTCAGACCGAGCTTAAATAGAGGTCTATGGGCGATATCCTCGGGAAGATCACCGCCGTATTACATCCTTTTTTCTTCTAGTAACACTCAGTTTCAAATTCAAAATGTTGGGTAATTAATGAGAAAATTTCGCTCTCATTAATTATCTTTATGGCGAAAAAATTTCTCAATTAAACAAGGAATCTGACTCCAACTCCAACCCCAAC